>VYXD01013281.1:73128-127194 GCA_013397195.1 Hylia prasina | reverse complement strand
TTGCTTACATCACTGTCATCACTTATTCCTCATGCAGCCCCTGCTCCTGGGAATATTCATGAAGCGATCCCATTCTACTGGGTTGCCATAGGAGCGACTACAGCGCACAGGCTCTGCCTACCTGAGACAGCACCCGGGCTTCTTAAAGGGGCAACGCCCGGCAACCGCGGGNCCGCCAGCTTATCAACAGCAGCATCGTAAACATGACAAAGTAAATAAATGCGAGCGAGAATATTCCTTTTTCTCTTGGAAGCGGGCGCTCCCTGCTCCGCCCGGAGGTGTGGCTGCTGGGGGCAGGTTTGCTTGTGAAGGCACGGGGGGTTTGTGGGAAGGGGCGAACCCAAATCTAAAGGAAAACCAGCGGTTCACCTTGAAAATCTCACTTGCATGCAAAGCAGGGGCTCGGGAGTGCCTGTGTTCCCTAGCAGAAGTTTGCCTGCCGGGAACACGCTGCCTTTACCCCCGTCTGCAGCGTCCCGGAGGTTCGGAAGGACCCTTTTTCCCTGGCTGTCGGTACTATTGCTCTCCTGCGGGGTTGGATCTGGAGAAGTCATTCAAAAGCGAATAAATAAAAGCAGCTGCATCTGGGCGAGCTCCGGCGCTGGCCTGCGGGAGGCTGGGCTGGCAGTGCGGGCTGCGTGGGCTCTCCCCGCGGCGGGGGAACCCCACTGCCCAGGGGCTCCTGAGTCAGCACTGCCCGCCGAGGCTGCTCCGGGAAACAGCTCGGGCTGGGAACGCTGCTGCCCTCGCTGCTGCCCGTGAGCTACCGCCTGTAACAGGCCAAGGCACAGGGGAACGACGGCTACAATTAGGCATTTCCCTACCTTTTGATATTTTGAGAGGGTTTTTCTGGAGAAAAAGAGGGGAAAAGGTGGCAATCAGCTCTGCCCGTGCTTCTTTGGGAACGGCTGCTTGTTCTGTTTAAAAAGCTCCTACACTGATGAAGTGGTTCAAATCGTTCCTAGTGCCAAGCCTCTGAAACCAATGGAGTAAAATTAAGCATCTGTTTGGCTGTATGAGAGATTTTGGTGTGTATTTTTGCAGAGATTCAGCATCTGAGGCTTTCCAGAATGTTTGTTGTTTCAGACATTGCAAATCCTACCTGCTAGGAGAAGGAAACCACGTTATCTGCGCAGGCAGGGAGGCTGAGCACAGCCAAGGAATGCCCGCGGCAGGCAGGGAGGAAATCCCCACCTCACCTCTGCGTTTCTGCTTTCGGGAGCAAATATTTCCCTTTTCCCTCGCAGGAGCCACTGGCCAGAGGTGACTGTGCCATTTAGAGCAGCAGGATGTTCCTGCAGCTCCACGGCAAGGAAATGCTGCTCAGCAGTGACTTCACCAAGCGCACACACAGCACATGCTTCCTCATCTTTGTTTGCCTCTCCCTTGCTCTCTCCCGAATCCTTTCTCCCCTGTGTTCTACCTGCTCCTCTTCTCCTCCCACCTCCTAGCATAGCCAGACTGCCTGTGACTCATTCCAAATACTCTACAGTGCAAATACCATTTAATACAATTATTTTCATTGCAATTTCTAATAGAACGAGCTTTGCTGGGGAAATAAATTTCATTTTTCCAACGCTCCTGTAGGTTAGATAATGTGAATTAAGCCAGGGAGAGCACTAAAGGTCTTTTCCCTGTTTTTCTTCCCTCCTCCAGACACTAGGGATGCTGAGGTGTAAGCACTTCTGTGCCTCAGCTGCAATCAACTGCCTTCCAAAAGGATGTGTTTTGATTAATAAGGTACACAACATCTGAAACTGATGCAGCTTCTTAAGCATCGTCCCTCATGTTCTCAGGGAATGACAGAGCAGGAAAGAACGCGCTCAAGGAACCAAGCTGTTTGTCCTCTCTCAGCTAGAAGTGTTCTGGCTGGCACTTGGAAAATGCCCCCCCATTCCCTGGCCTGGCTGGGATTGCTGTGCCTGATTTGGTGATGGGGATCAGGTTCTCTCCCAGCCCTGAGGCGAAGGGAGAACAGCCCAGGGCATCCAGCAGAACTGTGCTCCATCCCTTGTGCAGGAGGACAGAAATGATGGGGAGCAGAGGCTGAGCTGGGCTGTGGGCACACACTGCACCATTCCAGAGCGATGGATATATCCCTGTGCCCGGGAGCCTGGCACTGCCCAGCCCGCACCTCGCACATGGAATTCCTCACCTACAGCCCACAGCTACCTTTACACCTCTCTGTGATGAGGATGAATCCAAGGAAGCTCTGTGGGCTCCTGGCATCATCCATTCTGCTAAATCCAGAAGGTGCCCCCTTGTGCACTTCTGTCTCCAAGTGTGGGTTCCTAAACACTTCTAAAAACTTGGCTCCAGCAGTTCCACGTAACCATACTCAGAGGAATTTCTCGACTCTTTAAAATGTAGTGACAATTTTGTGTAGAGAGAACTTCAAAGTAATGGTATTTTACTTGAGAGCCTTCCAAGAACTAAGTGTAGAGGATGGGAATTATCCTTGTCTAATGGTATGAAACCACTATCAGAGATGGAATTTATTGCCAGCATTGTGGCAGTGCTTTCCATGGCAGCAAATGCACCTTTAGAGGCAGATTTTTAGAATATTTCACTGTCTGGCGTATCACTGGCTGCACAGCACATTCAAAGGGGGGATGGAGAAATCACCTGTCAGGAAAAGGCAGAACTGGTTTTGAGGGAAATTATCTCCTTTTTAATAATACTTGTCAATACTGCTCCAAGGGACTTGGCACAGATACAAAGGGAATGGATTTAATGGGGAGAATGCAGGTGAAGCAGCCAATGATTTGTTTGTTTCTTAAGGAATTTTGCCAGCTCATATTTATACATATATTTATACATTTATATATATTATATATTTATATACATTTATATATTTTTAAAATATATATATATACACACACATATATGGTATTTTGATAAAAATCCGGTGCTACACTGCAAATGTGAAAAATCCCATTCCAAATGAGCTCAGGACTACAGAAGAATAGACTGAGAGCCATAAGAACTGATATCCTGTGGCTCAGGATATCAGAAACAGCAGTGCAAGCTGGTCTTTTAGCCCCACCTTTGCTTGGGTGAGAGTTCCCATCATCACCCTTGAGCCTCTGGATTCTCAGGTGAAAAAGGAGTCACTAAACGTGTGTCAGGGCCTGGAAGAATGGGAACAAATCCTTTCAAAGCTGCCTATTGTATAATTGGCATTTGAAGCGCATGCAATATTCACTACAAACCAGGGAAATTCTACCTTGGAGTTTTGGTGGGAGAGGCTGCACTCGCTGCCTCTGCAGCTTCCATGGTAGCTGGGAGATAATGAAGAAATAATGGTGATAAATATACAAATCCTCGCTCACCCTCAGCCCTACTCCTTACCCAGGTGTGCTGTCACACTGCACTCATTGAAATTCAGCCCGGGTTTCCCTCCTGCTCTCCATGTGCCTTACAGGACAGAGTGGGGACTGGAACATACACCCAGGCTGATTAAAGGCCCAGAGGACACCAGGCTGGATCAAGGAACCAGCTGAGCAATGGGAAGGGAGATCCATGCCTGGCTGCTGGGATGTGGGCAGGGGAACAGACAGGGAGGATCCCTGGGAGCTGCTGTCAGGGGAGGGAAGGGCTTTTGAGGCAGAACGGTTCAAAGTCCATCAGTGGGAGCACAGAGACACTGAACAGATCCCCAGCGACGGCGGATTGCGGAGCCCGGCACGGGAGGCAGCAGTGGGAGCTCAGATACACAACAGGATGGAAAAGCTGCTACCAGGAAGTGCTTGGAAAGCAATATTAACTCCAGCTTCCAGGGGTAAAGAAATCCAGAGCAAGCCTGCTCTTCACCCCCATAACCAAGATCAAACTGTGAGTACTTGTGTAAGGTGCGAGGGAGTTGCTGGGAATGTGCTGACAACCAACAAACAGCTTTGCCACCCGACTGAAAAATGGACACGTTATCCAAAAATTCATCTTGGTGGCTATGGAAAGAATTCCCAGACTCTGCAGCAAATAAGGCCCTGAGATTTCCACAGTGTTTTGCAGAAGTTGGTAATCCTCACTGGAGCAAGCAGCTGGAAATCCCAGCTAGGAACAGAGTGGTTAGCATGAGCATTTTGCCACCTGTCCTTTAATATTCCCCTTGCAGAATAGGAACTTTCCTAGAAATATGAAAACAGAGACAGGTAATCACGGATGGAGCTGTAAGGAAGACAAATGACAGAGCTCAGAGGAGCTGCTGAGATTAGAGCAGCTGCATGACTTAGTCACAATTAGCTTACAAAGTTCCTGTCTAAACTCACCAATGAATTCTCCAGTACTCACAGTGGAATGCTCATATTGAGCTCGTATCTTGGACTCCAACAAAATTTGCCTTCTAAATACATGGATTCCATCAAATTTCCATTTCAAACCACAGCACTGGAGCTTATTTTTCTCCCCTGATCTGGAGTTATTCAGGAGGGGGTTCAGTCAGCATGGAGAGGTTTGCTCCAACTGGATCAGCTCAGTGCTTATCAAACAAGTCCTTCTCCAAACAGTACCTTTCAGCAGCATTTAATCAGCTGCAGCCTCCCAGACATAATGGATCCCTCTCTGGAGCCTGTCCTGCTGATGTGCATCCACTGTGCTATTCTGGATGGTCAGGCAGTGCTGGACTGGATGGCAAATGTGCTACTGCTCCCACAGCAGTCATGGCAGCCTCTGGCTCTGCCAAGGCCAGACTCTGTTCTTCGTGAGCTGCATTCTGTCTGGGCTCACTTTAAACCTCTGTTTTTCTCAGAAGTTAAACTCAACATCACATTTCCAACCCAAAGTTTTACAGCCATAGCCCCCAGTCAGGCACTTGTACAGCTCTGATTTAGTAATTCATAACCCTCAGGGATGTACCTTAGCATTGCCTCCCTTCCTCCATTTGCTGAAGCCAGGAAGAAGATTGAAAAATTTGAAATAGGAGACTAATTAGAAACAAGATGCTCCGCAAGCAAAATGGCCATAAAAGAAATTCCTTGTAAGTGGAGCCTCCCATGTCCAATATGCAGGATTCTCACAAACCCTCTCTCCATAATTCACAGCACATGGATTCTGTGAGTGTCTGCTCATTTATTGATGCTGGTGCCATGAGCAGCAGCTTTGAGCACAAGATTCTCAGAGATCTCTTCCAACCTAAATTACCCTCTAATTCTATAATGCTATGACTCAGGAGGAATTCTCTCTTTACTCCAGCCACCTACTTCCATAAATATGTAGGAAGATACTCACTTTGAGACAAAATCCCTGTCAAAATTGTTTTAAATTATCAAACAGATTAAAATATTAGTAGGGGGGAACTGACACAATGATGGATACAGGCATGACTCTGCAAGATTCACCTCTTCAGGCAGGCAGCAAGAAGTCAGGATTTGGGAGAACAACCTCAAGGCATTTCCATTCTGACTCAATAACCCCGGACTTGTGAAAACAGCCAAACTGTAAACCCAAGCTTGGTCAGCACGTCTGAAGAAGAAGAGCTTCAAGCAGATGCCTGTTGATCATTGCTCCTCCCAGACACCCCATCATGGTGCCCACAGAGGGATTTTTAGGAGTTATCCCATGCAGACACCTCTGCCATGGTGCTCACAGAGGGATTCTCAGGAGTTCTCCCATGCAGACACCTCTGCCATGGTGCTCACAGAGGGATTCTCAGGAGTTCTCCCATGCAGACACCTCTGCCATGGTGCTCACAGAGGGATTCTCAGGAGTTCTCCCATGCAGACACCTCTGCCATGGTGCTCACAGAGGGATTCTCAGGAGTTCTCCCATGCAGACACCTCTGCCATGGTGCTCACAGAGGGATTCTCAGGAGTTCTCCCATGCAGACACCTCTGCCATGGTGCTCACAGAGGGATTCTCAGGAGTTCTCCCATGCAGACACCTCTGCCATGGTGCTCACAGAGGGATTCTCAGGAGTTCTCCCATGCAGACACCTCTGCCATGGTGCTCACAGAGGGATTCTCAGGAGTTCTCCCATGCAGACACCTCTGCCATGGTGCTCACAGAGGGATTCTCAGGAGTTCTCCCATGCAGACACCTCTGCCATGGTGCCCACAGAGGGATGGTTCAGGAATTATCCCTCCCACTCCCTAACTTCAGTGCAGTAGAGCTTCACTGCCATGAAAACACAGCCAAGGGACACAGAGTAATTTTTTCTGCCTGCATTTTCTTCTTACTGGCACAAGCACATCCTCTACAAACAAGCAAACAGGTTAGGACAGCCTGAGTCCTCCAGACGTGCCCATTATCCTGCAGGGAAAGGAGGATTTGTGCCACCACCACGTGTGTGGCTCAGCAGCAGTGTCAGCAGTGCCCAGCACCTCAGGAGCCAGGAGATAAGGAAAGGAAAGGGAAAAGGCTTCACTTGATAAGGCTGCAAATAATTCTGAGATTAAAATAAAGGCCTAATCTTTCTGGGTGTTGCTGTAGAACCCCACCCTTGAGTGGCACTGCCTGTAGGTCACTCAGCACCAGAAAGGTCTCGTGGTTATCCTAAATCTGAGCTTATTCCCTGCAGTTTGCTCCTGCCTATGTCTACACATAAACATTTGTGCCTGCTGATCAAATTTTGCCTTCAATTCTGGATCAAAAATGTCCAATCTGGGCCTCCATGTGTCATTTGTTGCTGTTGTTTAATTACAGGGGTAACAGAAAATCCTGCTGATGTCAAAAGCAGCAGAGAGCAGAATATGGCAGCAGAGGAAACAAGCTTGTGGTCTCCAAATACCAGCTAAGAGCTGCTTCCTTTTTGCCTGTTTAGGTTCAGAGGAAGCTTTAGTGAGAGGAGTTGAGCTGGGAAAGACAGAGAAGGGGGGATCCAAAGCAGAGGAGGAGGGCAGAGGGCAGGGGGAGAATTGTCTGCACTGCATGATGAAGTTGTGCTGCAACACCACCGTTAAGGACAAGCTGAATTTCCATTATAGGCTGCTTTGTGGTCATTCTTCATCTCAGCTATCTAAGCTGACATTCTGAACCCCTTATCTTTACCAAAAAGGGAATTTCCTTCTTTTGAAAGATAAAGTAAAACCTGCTGGCTTTGTAAACAAGAAGGTTGTATGCGAAGAAGACGGGGGGGGGAAATGTTTTTCTTCCTCTTTTTTAAAAGGCAGTTTAGGAGGCAATGTATTACTCAAGAGGTTAATAATAAAATGAGATTTGGACTTCCTAATAAAAGAAGGTGCTGGTGCTGTTCACTTGGCAAAGACAAAATAGCCAGCAAAGCCAGGAGGAGGGAGGCAGAAGGTTCATTCCATGTTTCCTTACCTGTGCCTGCCCTTCCTGGATGCCCCTCGCCTTGTGCTAATTAATTCTATCCTGCAGGCACCTCCCTGGTTCTCAGGCCAAGGACAAACTAAGATTTCCTCCTCCCCAGTGCCATCCTGGTTAAACAATGCCAAATTCGGGGATGCTCCTGGAGCTGAATACAAGGAAGCAGAGTGTCCAGCCCTGCCCCTGCTTCGCTTTCCCAGAGCCCACCCAGGGACTCCCCACGGATTGATTTTCACAGCCTGTGCTTCCATTTGTTTTCAACACTCTGCTGACCTTTGTGTGAGGGATTAAACAAAGCTCTGCTGACCCTTGAGGCTTTGCCTCGATAGTATCAGTTCATCCCTGCAATAAATTTGCCTCGGTGGATGGCAGCCTTGTGTGTGTTTTTGTGCGGGGGAGGGATCCCCTCACCTGGCTCCTCTGTGGATACTGAAGCTGTTTTTGGAGAAATCAATGAGAAACTGCAGCTGTTACTGCTCGGTGCTGCTGAGTGCAGGGCAGGGCAACACCCAGCAGCTCTAGATGCTGCTTCCCGGGCTGTCTTCACACAAGGCTGTGTCCCATGTGAATTGCAAAGACATTCCTGGGAGCAGGACAGAAGACAGGCCTTCCTGATTTCCCCCCGAACCATTAGCTGACAGAATCACATTCCCTCCTGTGCTCTCCTACTGCCTGATGGTGTCTTAAATCTTCTGTTCAATGGAGCAGCTTCGCCGAGATGCTTCCTGTGGGACACCAGGCAAACAGGGAAGGGGCATTTGCTTCACCAGCTGCAATTTGAGAGAATGAAAATGCTTCTGTTCTTTGGGGTTTTTTAGGAGAAAAGCTGAAATCTTTCTGGCAGAGTTCTGGATGATGCGACAGCACATGCAGCACCCACACGTTGGTGATGTGTGGTGGGACGATGGGGAGCAGCAACTTGTGGTTACCTGATTTTGGCAGCATTTCCCTCATGGCTCAGCTGCTCCCTGCTGGGCACACAGGCTGGCCAAGGTGCCCAGAGAGCCACCAGTGCACAGAGAGGTTCAGTGTCCCACTCTGGCTGCCCCCCAGGACCCACACACTGCACTTGCACTCTTCTCTGGGGCTGGGTAAAACCCTGCTGGAGGTGGCACAGGCCACGTGCCCACGCAGCTTCCCGGGTTAGCTGTGTTCCCACCATGTCTGGCACAAAACACTGATTTCTGCTGGCTCTGTTCACACCCATACAGCAAGCAGCTGAGTAAAGCACACCCAGACACTGCCACAGAGACGTCAGGCTGAAGAGTGCTCTGGAGTGGGCACACTCCAGCCCAGAGGAAGCACTTCACGTTAAACAACAACAAAGCCACCACTGTCACCCTTCAGAGCAACTTCATGTCACAGCAAACACTTGCCAAGCTGTGATCAAAGTCTGTTCCAAGAATAATTGTGTATGTTATTAGCCACTTCTGGGCTTGTTAATTCTTTGCTTGTCACCCTTCTGCAAAACCTTTCACAAATCCTCATTTCAGTGGAGCAACAGACTTCCATTTCCTTGGATTTGCAGGCTCCATTTAACACGATTAGGTGACAGGATTTCTTTGGAATGTGTGGTGATGGAAACACCTCGTTCGTGAGTAATGGGGGGTTGCTTCTATAAATTCAAACTTCTCAAGAGGGGAAAGGGCTCCGAGCAGGTGTTTGCCCTTTTAGTATTAGGGAATGCTAATTTTTTCCTAGCAGGGACAAGACTGAAGTGGGATGGACAGAGAATAGTCCTGCCCTTCACCTTGGCTGGAAGGGTCTCCACATGCAGAAAATCCTCACAAAGGTGGTTAAACCCTACCCAGGACTTGTGGGAGCAGGTGTTTGCACCATATTCAAGATGAAGATCCTGCTCAGCGGAAAAGAACTGGAAGACAGACTTTAATAGAAAAGATCCTGGGAGTGTAATCTTTTCTGGTTAAGCAAAAGGAAGTGTAAGTAATTATTTGATAATCATCTGTAAGTACCCACATGGAGAGGTGGAGACCTGAACATGGAGGACTCCTCACACCAGCAACTGGAGTTGCAAAAGAGACACAGCCTGGAAGCTTCACGCCTCCAGGCCAGAATTAAGTTAATAATTTTTCATGTTGAGGGCAACTAACCTCTAGATTGACACGATGAAGTTCTCGTAGATTCTCAGTCACAGGAAATTTTAAGAAGAAGATTAGATTTTTTTCATAAAAGGTCTGCCTTAGCTCAATCGCAGATACTAGATTTGAATCTGCAATCAATTTGGGTTTGTCCCAGCTCATGTCGCAAAGAAAGCCAGAGTAAATGTTAATAATGTTCCTTTCTATATTAAATCCTGGAAAACAGAAGGCAAATGAGCAGGAATAGTGACTAGAATGCTCACACCCTTTTCTGAGTCACTTGTGAATATGCTCTACTGCTTACATCCAGCACAAACCCCTGAGGAGCTCCTCTGGCACTATTGTGGGGCTCAATCACTTACTTTTACCATCCCTTTCTTCTGTTTGCACCTTCCCTTGCCCTTTCTGACTGCTTAGTCTCCTCAAAGAATGGATTTGCCAAAGCCTTTTGAAAATTCCAATGGACAGTATAAATCAGATCTCGTTATTCCATTTATTTATCACTCTTTGAAGATGTCCAAGAGGTTTGTAAATTCTCAGGACTCCTTTTGACACCTCCCAAGTGAACCAACGAAGATCCTTTTTACCCAAGTTCCTGTCCTGTAGGAGGTTTGTGGTGCTCAGAATTCAGGATTCTGGGTTTGGTTACAGTGATCTACTTGACCACTCTTTGGGTCGGCTTCAAAGGAAGACTCCCAGTGAATTCTTGGGGATTGTGTCATTGCTTTTTGCAAGTATCTTGCTGGGAGCATGGCAGTGTAACCAGATGGTGACTCCAAGCTGAAACCCACAAAGAGTAAATTCTGTTGGTGCAAAATGTTTGTTTTCCTGGAGAAACTGAAAGCAAAATAATGAGATTTCCAGGCCTGGGTGATTATATTGCATGGATTTCCAAGTGCAGTGAAGTCAGCTTCTGCCTTCATGTTTTATTAATGCCTCGTAGCTCAGTAAAATGAGTAATAAACTGGCACTTTGGAGAGCTGATGGAGCCATTCCCAAGGCTGGATGAGATGTAACCATTCATTTACTGAGTTCCCTCCAGCAGTTTTGCAGGATACATACAAAGAAAATCAAGGAGCCACTGAAATAACTACTTTGCACCAAAGGTGCTGCTTCGAGTAGCTGCACAAATTTACTTCAGCACTTTGTGTCTGGTTTCTGTGTAGGGAAAATGAGGCAGAATGGTTACCTTGGCCAGATTACCACAATGAAATCAATGTTGTTCCTCACCATGCTGTAGCAAAAATGCCAATTGGTTTGAGGGGTTCTTTCCTCATAAATTCACTCTTTTATTCTAATTCCTCTTTATAAAGGGAGCAAGGAGAGAGGATCTGAAATAGGAGGAAACAGACAGAAGTGCTCTTGGATCTGTGTTTTCCTCCAGTGAGAACAGGAAATTCACAGATATTATCACTCCCCTGTGTACTCCTGGGACAATTTTCCTCTCTACTAAAAATTAAACCAGGGAAACCATATGCCCTGCTTAAATTTTCTAAGCAAGCCTCATTTGTAGCATGTCAAGCTGCCAGCCTTTGTGACTGTTCACTGAAGCAAGTTTTATTGCTACAGGAGGTGAAATAAGGAAGATGCTCACTAGAGAGCACCTAAGAGATTTCACCAAGGCCTCTCAGCAAAGCAGTGGCAGGAACTAAAATGCAGGATTTCCTAATTCCTCATGCCATAATCAGCCCACTGGAACAAGCTATTCCTTTCCACTTGTGCTTGTTCAATGCTGCCTCTTAAACCCAGAATCCAGCTGTTGCCACTGAGCCGAAAGCAGCTTTTGTTAAGCATTTCCCTAAATGCATTCCAAGGCAGGTTTGTTTGCACTAAACCTGATGAGCCAGCTGCCACAAGTGCTGCCACTGGAAGGAGTCACTTCAGGGCCCAGCAATGTCTCTGGCCAGAAAGGAAAGCCCAGGCTGCAGTTTCATGACTGGACAGCCTCATGTTTTTCTGTGGTGGGTGAGGAAAGGGATAACACTCCATTACTCAGAGGACTTCCTGCACCTTCCATTCCTGTGCTGCAGATGTCATGCACTGGCCAGTAGCTCATTAGGAACTGGAAGTTTTCATAAGGCAATCTAAGCAAGTGGGATTAACAAAAAACAAGCGACAAGGTTTGTAGTCAGAACAGGAGAAGGCCCTGCTGTTCCAAGGTTGTTCTGCATTTCAGATCAGTAACAATGAACTTGCAGGCAGAGCCAGCCAAGGGCTGTGAGCCTCCAGCTCTGCCCCATCCACCTGTGTGCCCCATGAGCTAAGGTAAGGAAATGGGGATGCTCCCAGCCTGGGGAGCCTCTGGAGAAGTGAAACTCACTGCAGTTTGTGGGAATCATGAGGTTGAAAGACAGTCCTTATCTTCCTGCCCTTGGCAGAGGTCAGTCTGGAAATGCTGGAGGTGAGTGTGTGCTTCCCAGAAGGAATGGCAGCACATGCATGCCATGGATTTATGCTTGCAATTCAGTAAGTCTGCCTGCTTGAATCCAACCCTAATTGTAGTATGTCTCACTGATGATTTAGAGCATTTGATTTACTGATCAGATTTTACTCTTCCTGCAATTTCACCTCTTTGAGCAGATCTTGCCAGCAGGTTTTCATTACCAAATAGGTGGGTTTTTTAAATAGCACAATTGCAAGTCATAATCATAAATATCAATCTTCATAACTCATCTAAGCACTCCATGTTCTTGTAATGTCGTGTGTCAGGATTCTGCTGCAGAGATAAAGCCCCATCCGTGCAGCTGCCAGCCTCTCATTCTCTTATTGATTCTGCCCTAGTTGCTGTAATTGAGTTTTTATACTTACCTTGCTCTTCGGTGTATAAATGCCCATCAGAGACAGGAAAAGAGACAGCCCAGGGAGTTCCATGGCTCAGCTCCTCTCAGCAGAAGAGGGTGCTGTGCACTCTGATTAAAATGGATACTTCAGCAACTGAGGCAGTTAAGCTGAGGATTGCCTGTCCAGGTATCAAACCGTGTTACTCACACGTCAGCAGAGGAGTAGGAAAAAGTTTATATCCCTTATTTTCCACTGGATGGGATGAAGAAGAGAATAATCTGCAATTTTCCAGCACTGACTCATCTGTTCTCAGTTGCCTGTATTAGAGCAAGCCTTAAAGGGAACTTTTTGTTTAGTTGATAATCCAGGACACGCCACTGTTCTGAAATCTTTAAAATCCAGATTCAATTTTCATTTAGTTTGGACTCAACTCTATTTATAGGTGTATTTGCAGGTGTGAGTTTAAGGACTGTGTCCTCAGCTGCCAGGCAGCCAAGGAGCCTCTCTGCTATTACCACTTTTACTGCAATTGAACAGTGAGTTACCCACTCCAGCATGAAAGGCAGGGAGCTGGGCAAGGACCTTACTCTTCTTTAAAAGTTTCAAGAATGCAGCATAAGGATTCTCTGACACTCTCAAGAAACACTGTGTATACAGATATATACTGCACTGAACTATTCCAGCATGGAATTTGGAACCATTTCTGGGGCTGTGCAGCAACAATGAGACATGAATGTGTGAGCTGGCTGGGAAGAGGTAGAATGTTTTTGGCCTTTTTGTGCTTCTACCACTAGAGAGCAGGACAAGGTTCTCCAGGGTGAATATGGAACATGAGAGAACAGCCTGCTTCCAGAGTTACAGGTGGAAGTTCTGACAGCAATATACCACCCTGTATTCCACTGGGATAAGATAACTCTGTATTTTTTCTAGCCTAGACGCCACCCAAGGAACAGAATATTCACCATTAAGGGTTGCACTCTGACAAAATGTACCTAAAATGAAGGACACTACATTCATGTGCCTTGTGGTCTGTGATAATCATCCTGTAGGTATTTTTGCATCATTAGGAGAGACATCTCTCTGAACCATGAAAATTAGTTCTGTGTTTTCAGCTTTTCAGTTCTTCCTGATGTTTTAGAAAATGCAGGGTGAAAGAAACTACAGCTGAAACTACAACTTTGCTAGCTGGCAGATGCTGAAATTGGTCTTCACCCTTCAGTTCTGCTCTCCCTTCCCTTTTCTTTCCACTCACAAAACTTTCACAAACATTTCTACTTCCTAATGCAGAAAACGTAAGAGTTTTTTGTTTTGCTTCCTTAGTTGCCTGACATATTAGAAGACCCCCCTCAGTTTTTAAAGCCCCTGGTGAGAGCCAGAGGCAGTAAAAGCAGCAGAGTGTAGGAGGTGGCTGGGGAAATGCAGCTCCCCTCCTTCAGCAGCAGTAACCTTTGGCTCGGGTTCATTGTGACACGCAGAACAGCAAGGTGAGGTAGAGACGCCAGGAAGGGACTCCTTGCCAGGAAAGCTGTTGGGATGTTTTGAGAAAGAAGGGCTGGAAGCCCTGCAGAACACTGTGTCCTGGGCTCTGCCTAGGTGCTATCAGATGGTACCTTCAGAGGAGGCTCAGGACTCTGGTTTCAGCTGTACACGTAACTGCTGGGAAAAAAGCACAGAGCATCTGTGATCCTTCATCTCATCACAGGACAAAGGACAAAGCAGTGAAGACACAATGAAGGAAGATCCCGAGCAGAAGCAATGGATGCAGAGTGTATTTCCCAATCCACATCCTGTGCAGGGTCTGTGGGAGATTGTTCTGCCTGCCAGTCACGCGGTCCTGCTTTTAAAACCTCCTGGAAGAGGATGCTGCCAAGCCAGCTCTTACAAGGAAGTGTTGCCTTGGCCTGGAGGTTGTGATTGGATGTTTGCATCCAGCAGCCCTGTCAAAGCCATGCCACTGGCACAGGAGTGACATTGATCCGTTCAGGCAGATTTCCTGGCATTTTACACTCCAAGGAGCTTGTTCTGCTCTGTATTTTAGAGCACATGCACAAGTAAGGACAGGGGCACAAAGACAGGCAGGTACCAAGTGGAGTTTCTCAGCTACTCTGAAGTCCATTCAAATTCCCTTCTGCTTTGTTCCTTCACAAAAGTAGCTTTTTCCACTGAAGTAATCTTCCCCACAGGTTGGATCAGCAGCGTGTGCTGAAACCCAAGCCAGCACTTTTCTCCAGGGTGATAACCAGCTAAGGTTCCACTTTCCATATTGACTGACCTAGTTAAGACACAGGCACAGCCTGCAGAGATGCAGAAACCTTCCTACAGCCTCCCTTCCTACTGGTGGGGAAGAAGGTGCATTTCCTTGCACACTTCAGCTGCAAACTTCCTTAAGTGGACTGCTGCAATCAAGGAACAAATTATCTCCATTATGGTAATGTGGTTCAAACAAAAATCCAGTTACAAGTCCTCACTAAGAAGCCACAGTTTCTCAGGTTTAGAATGGACAGGTAGAACCCTCTGATCTGACCTTAGCTTGGTTTACAAATTTGTTTTAGACTCTTTTTCAAGTTAACTAAAGGCAATGCTTGGTAGGAATTAAAGATAGAAAATAACAAGGGAAATTAATATCCGACATGACTTTGAGGGAGGAAGATGTGGAGTAGGCATCTGTCCCCAAACTTCATTAGTTGCCCATGCTTTAAAGTTGAAAGGTTGTTCATAGTTAGCACAAAAGGTTATGGCATCTGCAACTTTCTTAGGGGGAAACTGTTCCAGAACATACCTGGCTTGATGCTTAGAAAGTTCTTCTCCAGCTTTTCAGTCTAACTTTACTTGTGGTGCCCTCATGGCCAGGTACTCCTGTCCCAGTGTCTGTTAGCTCACACACACAGACCCATGGAATGGGTTGGGTTGGGAAGGATCTTAAAGCCACCGCCTGCCATGGCAGGGACATCTGCCACTAGGGTTGCTCCAAGCCCTGTCCAGCCTGGCCTTGGACACTTCCAGGGATCCAGGGGCAGCCACAGCTGCTCTGGGCACGCTGTGCCAGGGCCCCAGGCTGAGCACACCCCACAGCTCGGTGTCTTGGCAAACTTGTTGGGGGTTCACAGGATGCTACTGTCCCTGTCACTGACAAAGATGTTCAGCAGCACCAGTCCCAGTCAGACCCCTGAGGACACCACTGGTCACTCGGACACTGACCCACTGCCCACAGCTCCTTGGGTGTGACCATCCAGCCAATTCCTCCCCACCCTGTGGTCCGCCCATGAAATCCATGTCTCTCCAGTTCAGAGACTGGGATCATGCAGGACGGTGTCTGATGCTTTGCACAAGTCCAAGCAGATGATTCAGTTGTCCTTCCCTCACCCCTCAACACTATAATCTTGTCGTAGAAGGTCACCAAATTTGTCAGGCAGGATTTGCCCCAGTGAAGCCATGCTCACCTCCTTATTTTGCATCTGCGCTGATCTGCTCCATCCTGCTGGGTCCTGAGGTGAGACTGCCTGGCCTGTAGCTGCCCAGACATTCCTTATTTCCCTGTTTAAAAATACATGTGTTACATTACTGAAATTCCCTTGCTGCCAGCCTTGTCTTTAGCAGATTGAGTGGGATTTAGTCCTGCTGCAAGTCTAATAACTTAGTGAGGGGTTATCACTCTGCTCTGCTTTTGTTTGTTCTGTTGTGATGGGCTTCATTAGAATGATTGAAAGAATCTAAGCCCAGCTAAACCAAGCCCCTGCTGTTTAGGCACTGCATAAAAAAAGTCTCAAAGCTGCTGTCAGAGAGGGCAGCATGTTCTAGATGAAGGGTCAGGGAGCAAGGAGAGGCCAAGGGTGGGAAGGTGTTTCAGTCATGCTCACACACACAGTCCTTCAGCAGTGAAGGCAGGTGTAGGGCAGGGTGTCCTGAGCACCAAGCCAGCTCAGTGCACCCACACCGAGTCTCTGCTGTGACACTGAGACACCAACTCATCCTGCATTTCCACAGCTTCCCCCTGCCACTGCCTTTGTAACAGATCACACCCAAACCAGCTCCAGGCTGAACACATCAGTTCACAGAGCGCAGCAGGAAGGTGTGTGGCTGCATTTGGGAATAGCCCTGCTGTCCCTGCAGGGCTGCAGCTGCCCAGCTGGGGTGTGCCTGCAGACACAGCAGGGTGGAAGTGCTGCTGCTCAGGTTGCCAGGGGCAGCTCAGAGCAGGCACTCCAGATAGGGGCTGTTCCCCAGGTCTGTGGGTCTGAGGTGTGAGGGCAAAGGTTGGTGCACAAAATAGCAACCAGAGTTCCTGTCTTGTATCCTCAGCTCTGGCTGTGACTCATTACCTGAATTCTGTTTAAACTGCTGTGCCTCAGGGGACTCCTGCCAGCACCTCTCTCCATCCTGATAAATAAGCCCACCACCCTTTTGAGAGTTCTGAATTTAAGGCCAATAGCTTCCCCATATCCTATGTACTATAGGTCACCCTGGGCAACACCTGGGGCCTTAGGAGAAATGGGCAACAAGTTTTCACTAAAACACATCAGCAAAAGGGAAGAGAAAGCAAAGGAATTCTGAGGGAGAATCTGCAGTGGTACTGCATTAAGGAAGAAGGAAACAGTAAAATTTCTTCTTTGCCACTGTGGTGAAATTGCATCTATAACGTGGTGTTCTGTCATGGGCTCCTTATTGACAGAGTTTGTAGGCGGTTCAGAAAAAATGACACAAGTGGTGAGGGAGCTGAAAGGACTGACTTGTTAAGAAAGATTAAATTAACACAAATATTACAGTTTGGCTCAGCAATGACTGGGGGTCCTGAAAACCACCTGCCAATGGCTGAGGGGTTTGAATACAGGAAGGGCAATCCAGTTTGTTACAGAGTGCTGTCACGAGAAGGGAAAGGGAATGGAGTAAAGGCAGCAAGGCTAAAGCCCAGGAGTGTCCTGCCAGTGATGTGCTGATGCCACATGAACCGCGCAGCCGAGAAGAGGCACGTCCAAGACTTGTGGAAATAAAAGCCCAGAGCACAAATGCTGGAACAGCTCTGATAACCAGAACTGGAACACTGCAAGGGAAAATGCTCTGAAGGCAGTGTAGAAGTCACTTCACCTACTGCAAGCTCCTCACAAGTGTTTTGAGCCCTGAGTGCGAAGGGGCACCAAGATGAAGGAGGCAGCAGCCCCTGTGAACCCAGGCAGTGTCACCTCAGGAAGTGTTGGCATCAGCAGGGGCCTGTGCACACACGGAGGGACAGCAGCCCTGTGGGGCAGAGCTCATGGGGACATTGAGGAGAAGGATCTCCAGGAGAGGACACTTGAATGAGTCCCACTGTGCTGAGTTTTCATGAGCCTCTCCCTGAATGCAGCCGAGGAGCAGAGTCAAAGCAGAGGGAGGCAACTTCTCTACAAGTGCAGCATTCAGCCTCACCCCTCAGTTTTCTCTTGCACACGTATTTTCAGTCTGAGAGCAAACTGAAACTGGTCCAACACTTGCTAATTGCCTGGTATCCCACAGAGCTCTCACAAAACCAGGGACTAATCACAGATGCAAGCAGGGGAATGTGTGTGTGAAGCACAGCTCCCCTGTTAAGTTCCTGCACACAGTCATCATAACTCTGCTAGAAAACACAATACTGCCTTAATGCAGGAGAGAGTTTCACCTCATATCTGTAAAGTAGGGAGCATTACATCCCCCATTTCCTCGCAATATTATGAACTTGATAATCCATTTGCAAAAAAACCCCCAGAACTCTCTGGATGAAAGAGCAAAGGGCTGATGCTTGTCCAGGTTCCCTGGACATCACCAGCTCTGCAGGCAATCAGCATTATGTTATGGACAAAGGGTAAAAACCCCTCACCTTTCTACAAATTATCTCACTGCCATTAACTGATACCTCCCAAAAGTTATGCTGTTAGTTATAACATATATATAAGTTATAACTTGCAGCATAACAAATCAGCCCAGTTATTCCCAAATCCAGCTATTTATTCTTAGGTAGTAAAAGGTCTATATCCAGTCATCCTGTACAAGCTGTAGACACCCCTTGTAGAACAAGGGCTCAAGGGCCAGGGACAACTTTTCCCCAGAACCTCCTCAGACAGTCCTTTCCAGCAGATCTGATTTGTAAGCTGCTGGAAGATTAGCTCAGAGTATCTTTGGAAATTACAAAGTATTGAGTGCACACCTTGGAGAAAAAGCAAGGCAGATAAGATCGGGATATCAGTTTCAGCTAAACAGTTGGGATTGTGCTTGAAAGAAATCAAATGCTTTCAAATTACCGAGCTTATCTCTTTGCCTTGTGTTTTTCCTGTGCCTTGAAGACTTCTGTGCTCAAAGCTTCTCCCTTTCTCTGGACAATGGGGGCTGCAAAGGAGCCTTTTCAGTGTGCCAGGTCAATAGTCCAGACACTGAGAAGGATTTGTGCTATAGATAGTAACAGCATCAAAGAGGCCATTACATCTTCAGCACCAGTAATCCCCATTTTAAAAACTCCATTATCTGACTGGTTCTTCATTTGCTTGTCACGTAATCCTTGTTGTTGTGGTAACTCAGAGTGCTGGGAGCTTAAGAGAGACAATGATGGAATTGCCTGTCCCTGGATTTAGTCAGCATGGTTATGGGCAAGACAGAAAGAAATCAGGGACTAATGGAGAGTTCAAAGATGATAACTGAGCCAGGAATACAGTCTGGGAAGGTGCTGCTGCAATTCTGAACTACTTATCAGACTTTCTTGGGGACTGACCTTTTTTCTGATTTCCATGAATCATTCAAGATCAAATCCCTGACTCTATTTTTTAGAAAACCATTCAGTGTAAGTCATAAATAGTGAACAGGTCTGTTCTCTGGATCAGAGATTGCTGAATCTCTACAGAAATCAGTGTCTGCTCCTGGGATGATGGAAAATGGGTTCTTTTATTAACCAGAACAACAATTATTTGTTAATATTTATATCCTCTTCTAGAAAATTAGATGTCTTGGGAGAACAAAAAGATGCAGCACCTCTCTGCTCCAGGGCTGCCAGCTGTAGTTCAGTTCAAACTGGTACAAAACTCAATGTACTGACCTCCACAGGGGTGTTTGGCTTCTTTTGGAGGACATGGGCTGTAACTCAGGCAGCTGCCTTCTCTCTGATCACGGAATTGAAGGCAGAAGTGGGACTCATTTCCCATCAAAACCAAAAAGGAAGCCAAATAGGTTTGTAAACCCATCATGGCTTAGCTGGGGAAGAATCCCTTGCTTTCAAAGACACTTCTCTGTGACCTAAAATGAGTCCCAAAGAAGAGGCTGAGTGAGCATCCCTCTCTTCTGGAAGAGTCCATCAGGGGTAAGAAAGACCATGCTGCCAAATGCATCTATATCCCAAATGCAACCTTCCCTCACCAGAGCCCTCAGCAGCCCAGGAAAAACCAGGTTTCTGCAGGATTAGGGAGAGATTATCACAAAGCTATCTTCCTAAGAACCTGCTAAAATAGGGAGCACAAAGAAGAACAGTAATGGCACTAAACATTGCCAGATCATCTTTAACTCTCAGGAATCTGATGCCAAGTCTGTTTCAAAACAGCTTTTGTAGAGACAATGCCTCAGGCAGCCCCAAGGCACAGGACCCATGACTAAACAGTACCAAATGACAAAATGTGGCTTCTCCCTTAACAAGCAACCTCTGTAGTGCTTCTCCTGTGTAGGACTGAAAGGGCTCAGCACTCAGCTGGAGCATTGGATTGAAATATGGATTTTCGGGCAATAGCCTAATATATAGCCTTGAACTGGAGCAAAGCATTCTGTGGAGCCATGTCTAAAAGGATAGCTCAGGAGCTCTCCATGGGAGAGCCTGTAAAATATGAAGATGCTGAAAGTGGTTAGAAATAAGGCAGCTACTGGGTTGCCTCGAAATTAAATAGTTAGGAATTAAGGAAGAAAAGATATCCCCATGTCTAGCTGCTGTATGTGTGAAGGAGGGTAGGAACAAGATGTTTCCTTCAGAAAAGGCTCCCAGTCTTTGGTCAGTAAATCAGATGTGCTGGGGATGGATGCAAATTCTCCAGTGCTGCTTAACGAATGGCAGCTGGCACACATCAAGGGCTGAAGAGATGTGATAGCTGGAATCTCCTGCCTGGTGCTGAGGGAGGGGGCAGCATCATCCTGTCACCGCAGCAAAGGTGTGACATCTCTTTCTGGCTGCAGCGTTCAGACACCAAGCAGCCTCAACGAGAGTGATTTATTACTGTGTGCTCTTCATTTATTCAGTGCTGTGAATTTGCAGGAAACAGCAGTTAAAGAAATGAGAAGATAAACCCGGATTTTAAATTGCTTTGGTGTGACACTTTAGCAAACAAGAGAACTGCTTTCCCATAAATTGCTTGTGATGGTCAGGCTGTGACTGGCTTTAGGAGATTCATGTCATTGGAATGAAGGGAACAGCAGCTTGGCATTCCCAGTGCCAGGCAGGCTGCAGGAGGAGACAGGGAACGGAGCACTCATCTTTTAATGACAGATCTCTCTTCAAGCTGTGGAGTCGGGATCCTCAGTCCTGCACCCAGTCCTGCCCTGAGCTCTGTTGTTTCTATGTTTGTTCCTGAATTCTCTGGCTTTCCTGGACCTGCAATGGTCACCAGTCCTGTCCTGCTTTCCCAGCTGAGGTGCTGTGGGGAAGCAATTCTTCCGTGATCACCTTCTCATTTGTAGTTCTCTCCTTTTCCATACATTCATCGTGGAATTCACTGTCAGTAACGAAATGATGGTCTCAGGACTAACTAGGGTGGGGGATATGCTAAGGAGTGTTTCAGGAATTTGGCACAGGGTTCAGAAAAAGCCACTGGAGAATAGCAATGCCAACCAGAGCCTCAAGAACAAAGCCAGCTCACAGTGCTCCACCTGCAGAGAGCCAGAACCAATGCCTGCACCTGATGACTGCACTGAGAGCACTAAATGATTTCAGGTCTGCTCCCAGACTAAAACTGCCTTGCCTATTAAGAACTGAATGAGCCATGGAAAGCAAACTTTCTCCCTTTTTAGAGCAGCACATGCAAGGATAGGACAAGGTTTTCTGCCTGAATCGTTTGATAAATATGCAAAAGTCTAGAATTCTTCAGGGCTGTTAAATATTTATCATTATGAAAACCATACATTTTCAGTGGGAGTGTAATTTGAAAAGGAGGCACGAGCTTTTGGACAGGTGAGTAATCTGAAGGATGCATGCCTCAGTTTCCCAGATTAAGCATTCACAGCATAAGCACAAACTACTTCCAATGGGATGTGCCCCTGTCTAAAGATATTAAAGCATGAGTGGATGCACTCAAGTATGCTTCCATTCCATAGATGGATTTGCCTTCATGTCCTATTCAATTTCAAGTAATGAAATTATAAAATCTCAGTACAACAGAATGAAGAAAATGCTGCTCATGCTGCCGAGCTCACAGCAAATTGTACTCATGTCTCACTCAAGCATGTGAATTGCAATGATGCTCATTTCCCAGCAGTCTGCCTCCTAGGGAACTTAATAGACTTCTTCTTGCCCTTCTTCAAGAAGAGATTTTAATATCCCAAACTTGCAAATAGGGTTATGTGCAATTCCATGAGTCCCCCAAGGTTACACCATCTCGGTTTGCAATGCAAGCACTAAGCAAAGTTACTAAGCAAAGTGAATTTCAAGTGTAGCTCCCACCCTGGGGAAGATGTCCAGGAACAAACCTGCCTTAAAGCCAGAGCAGGCCTATCTGTGAGGATGATTTGTCACACACTCAGAGGCCCTTTGCTTGCCTTGCTCTTAAGTTTATCCAGAGAAAACGAAGGTCAGGATTCCTGCACTGATCTCCCGGGCACTTCCAGCTTCTACAACTGCTGGATGGACAACAGAGCCTGGTTCAAACTTCAGCCGTTCAAACACCCCACAGAAAACATGGAGCCTCCTAGAGCAGGACTGCCTGGAGCTCTGGAGCAGGGATTACACCGATGGGATTGCGGCCCTTGGGGCACTCAGCTCATCGGTGCAGTTAGAAATGAACGACTTTTCCCGGCAGTTCAGCCCGGCATTAACTGAGAGCATCCCTGCTCCTCGGCTGTGCCTCCTGCTGCCACTGGCAGCGCTTCACAGCAGAGGGACCCCGCGGCCCCGCCGTGTCACCTCCCGCAGGAATGCGGAGAGGTGGAGCTCGGAACTGGGGCAGGGACTGACACGGAAAGAGCCTTTCGAGCTCACTCACCCAACACCCATTAAACAGCAGCAAGACACGCACATCTGTCCAAGGCTTTCTGCCTGCATTGTTACAGGTTTTTGAGAGGTAGATGGATGGATGAGACCAGTGAATAAGTGGGACAGTGGGAATGCTTCAAAAATAGCATCCCTCCCACTAATAGATCCTCTGCTCCGTACCTGAAGGGGAAACGGCCTGTTTGCTGAGCCTTTCTTCTTCTTGCTGTTGTTGCTACTACACAGAGCTCTGAAAATAGATCAGTAAACAGCTCTGGGGGAAAAGGTGTAATTGATGATGTCTTGGAGAGAGGCACCCTGTTGATAATCACACTGGGATAAAAAGGCATTTTCTACACCATGTATTTTCACTTTTTCCCCCCCACCGAAGTGACGCTTTTGAGGTTCTTTAGAGTCTATCTGAGGTATGTATTAGGCGTAAAGTATGTGAGATAGTACCACCCAGCCTTGACAGTATTTTGTATACCCCCTGGCCTGAGTCTGATATACATCTCATTTTGTGCTCCTTTGCTAGCAAATACTGATTTCTCTAACTTGGCCTTTCAGTTCAAGCTGAACTCAGTATTGGTGGTCCAATGTTTTATCTTGTCAAAACCAAGATGGCAATATGGAAGCAGAACTCTCAAAGAGTCTACAGTGTGATGCTCATTAAACAGCAAACACATGAAAGGCACAAAACCTTTTAAATAATGTCTGCCTAACAATTCACTCAATGTTTTTCCACATCTACAAATGTTATCTTTCACCACCACCCCCCAAAATAGTAACACAAATCTGTGATGTTTGCTTTGTACTCTCAGTCTGGAAGATGCTGCATTCAAGAAGGACCAAATACTTTGAGAATCAAAAGAAAGAAAAAACTGGGATGTAACTAGTTGGAGGAACTGTATTTAAACTGCCACAGCCAACAAGCTCAGCCAGAGAGACAAAATACATCCAATTTCTCCAAGTGTGCTGTTGCTTACATGGGAGAATGATCCAGGAGTCCTCTCCAGATGGCACAGGCAATTGGAATTCCTTATGCCACCACAGCATGGGCATCAATGAATTCTTCAAAATCTGATTCAGTGTAAGATATTTTGGAGTATCTGCACTGATGACACTGGGAAGGATTCCTGGCTGGTTGCTCAGTGAGCCTGAGAGCAGAGCTAAGCCCGTGAACCCAAAGCTGAGCACGCTTTGGAAAAGAAGCTTCACACAAATGGCTCTCACCTTCCAGATTCCACAGTGACATTAATACAGCAAAAGCACTGATTAATTAAGCTGTAAAGCTTCCACCTCCAGCCCTCAGAGGCAGAAGGAATGATATAACCAATTCATATACAAAAGCAGAAATAAATAGAGCAGGCAGCTGCCCGGAATCCCATTAAATTCTAAAATAAGCACAATGCTGAAAAGAACATTTAATTTTATGAACTTTTTACTCCGAAAAAATCTTACTTGATCAGTAAGATCTATCCAAGTAAAAGGATGATCCTGGGATTTCACACTAACAACAACAGAAACAATATCATAATTTAGCTGACATGCATTTACAGGGTTTAATTAGTGGCTACTGAATAATTAGTGACCTGTAGGTTATATCCAGCACTTATGTATATGAAATATTAAGAAGTACTTGAAATTCAACCCCCCCAGCCTAATTCTTGACTACTGGAGGACAGAAAACTTTCAGAACAGAATTTTCTGTGCACTGAGGTTTTTTTATGTGTATTAGCAGTTAACAATTCTTAATTCTTAATCTTAGTATCATTCTTCTACTAACCATGAGACTTCTACTAGCATCCAGTATCTTGATGGACATTCTCCTGAGGTGCTTGATGCTCCCGGGAAGCTGCAGCAGGGACTCAGGTTGCTGATCAATAAATTCCCAGACCTACCACATGCCTGAAACTTCGTATGGAAAGAAAATGTACAGGATCTCTTGATCCTTCACAGAATCCTCTTTATGTTCTAGTTAGAAGGTGTCCAATCTACACATGAGATGGCAGAAATAATCAGTTTGGTTTTCTTACTTGAGACCTGTGCTCTGTCGAGCACCTTTTGTATCATGACCACGATAAGCTGATTCCAAGGGAATGATATGGAGATTGCAAGGGAATAAAGCAGGCAGTCAAAAGGATCCTGCAGTGACACAATCCTGCTGTAGGACCCTGTGCTGGTGTCCCTGGTTCTCTTGTGGCACCAGGACAGTGTCCCATGGCAGCCCCGGCTGTCCCTGCCTTCCCCAAGGACACACTGCTCCCTCCCCCCCAATGGCCCTGCCAGAACAGGAATAAAGGAGAGAAGCCTTTGTGAGTCATGGGCAGAGCCCTCCAACAGTTGCTACAGGAGCGTTTGGGAACTTCACAGAGAGGCAACAATTACTCTCTCTGGTTTTTAATAGCTGCAAATCTTTCCACTGCCTGCAGTGAGCTGAATGCAGCAACAGCAAGGTGAGTGCTGCCGAGGGGAGCTGTGTCAGTGCAGCATTCATGCACACTTAAATCTTGGGGAATTCAGAGGGAATGCTACGTCCATTACCTTGCACCAAAACACCTTTCAGAGTGCTTGGAGCACCATGAGTAATACCTGTCACTGGTTCTTACCTCCTCTCAGCAGGGGGAAAGCATGTGCAGCTCAGCTGGAGCCAGCTCCACCTCCCAGGTTTGGTGTGGAATGTCAGGATGTTGTGCACCTGGCACTGAGGCACAAGGAGCCCAGACGTGTCAAGGTCCTTGGCTCCTTTCCAGAGGGTAACAGTGATGAATGCATTGCTCATGAGTGATTTGTTTGACCAGGCCTGGGTGCCTGCAGTCAGATCTTGGTCACTGACTCACGTCTCTCCACAGTCAATGCAGGCACAGCTCCACTGCTACTGAGAACACAGAGACTCAGGAGACTCAAGGAGGCTGCAGAGTTAATATTTTCCTTCAATAAGTAAGTCTTCAGATTGTTTTTACCACGAAACGCACAAGTTTGCAGCTGCTTCTCTGCAGCTTTTAATTACAAACACCTTGAGCTGGTTTTATGCAGCCTTGGGGTGGGCGTTCAGAATACAATGGGAGTGTGTTTGACAGCTCTGTAATGGTTTTTCTCTGGGAATGGATGTGCCATTCACAAGGAAATCCTATTCAATAACCTTCTTGTGTCAGCACAGTCAGAATTAATCACGTCCTCCATTACACAGGGGAGAAGTTTCCATATCCCACAGGAATATGCTGCAGCCTGGGCAGAAATCCTCTCCCTGAGTTCCTGATTGTTTTGACAAGCAGGGTCAAAGTGTGTCCCGCAATTACCCCGGGTTCTGAGCAGCTGCAGTGCTGCTGAGTTGAGGTGTGTATATATATTTTCATAAGGAGTTCTGCACTTCAGCAGCAATGAAGTGCCTCCCAGTCTTTGTTTTCTGGATCTGACTGCACATCTGGAGCACACACAGCAGTTCCACCAAAAGCCTGAGACCAAACACAGCAGCATTCTGCTGACTTCCTCACCTTGCTATGGCTGCAGAGAAGCATTACAGAAGAACACTCCTCCAGTCAGTTCCCACTGCTGGATAATACGCTGCTCTGACAGCCTTCCCAGCAGAAAGAGAAGTGGAAATCATCTTACACTCGATGAATACACGTTTTCAGAGGCAGGGTGTGGGCTACTGAGATTCTGACAGTGTTTCAAAGCAAGGAAAGCCTGTTGCAAATTGACTCAGTGGAACCAAAGTACCCCTTTGCCCACAGTTTAATAAAAACTAGCACCTAAACTGCAAACATTGGTACAATACATGAGCCCAACAACTGCAGGTGCTTCCGGTTTCCCCGGGATTCTGTTTGGCAAAGCTTCACCACTGGACTCTTGCAAAACTAGAATATGGGGCAGAAATTACACTTCCTCCTATTCTTAAAACACAACAAGAACCAACAGGAAATCAAGATTTCCAAGCAAATCTGTCATGGTAGAGTTGTTGTCAAAGTTTATCTGGGAAAAGGGAACAAAAATTCCCTGGATCCAGCATTTAGCACTGGTAAGAAAGCAAACAGAAATGTCCACCTGCACCCACAGCGAAACACACAAAGAAAGTAATTCAAATTAACTTCCTGAGGATCCACAGATAGGAAAGCTTTGCCATTTCCTTGTGGGAATGAAACAAAGATTGGCAAAGCGAGAAATAAGGATTTCTCTGTCGGCACAACAGAGTGTCATTTAATGCAGCAATATTCAAAGTCAAACATATAGAAAGAAAACACGGAAATATCTGACAATTAGGGGACTGTACCCTGACAGTGGCTTTGAAAAGAACTGCCTGTGTGAAGTCATGGGGCTTCTGTCACCATGGACTATAAGTAGCTGGGGAGGGGGGAAGAAGTGTGAAGATGATGGGAAAATGATGTCTTAACTAAGAAGAAAAAAAACCCAAACTCTGTCAAATGTTAACCAAAACCTCATCCCTTCCATGTACAGGCTTCAGCAGTGTACTCCAGGCCACAGGCCCTTGGGTGTGCTCACACTGCAGCTGGTGACTGCCAGTGACCCACGCAGGTCAGAGGTGTCCTTCCCTCCATCCTTCTCCCCTCTGTGAGCTCAAGGAGTGACTCGTTCAGGCTGCTCAGCTCTGGCTGCTGAAAGCCAGGCCTGTACGAGTTAAACCTGCGTGCTCGCTTTCCCGCTTGGAAAAAGCAAAGTGGCTCTTGCCAAGCCCCTGTTCCCAGTGCTGCTAACAATCAGAGACCTGCGTGGCTCCAGACATATTCCTGCCTCGTGTGCCATGCTTTTGGCTAACAATATGTCAATTCATGTTACAACTGCTCTGAGGAAAGAGCCTAAAAATAGAGGCCTTCCAGGTGGCTCAGCAGACGGATCATTTGCTGTACATGGCAGAACAAGTTAGCCTTTTCAGAGTGTGTTTTAGAGTAAAAATACCCCAGTACGTTATGGCAGGAGTCGGTGCTAGCCTCAGACAAGAGGACCTCACTCAGGTGTCTGGCTGCAAGCAAACACTGGAGCCCTTCTCCTTCCTGCCAGGAATCTCCAGTGGGTGTGGCATCTGTACTGCACAGAGGGATGTGCTGCTCTGCCATGGCCTCTACCTCCCCTCAGCTCACTGCTCTGAGGCTGTTATGTATTCTAGCACCTGCTTTCCCTTCTGAGGGTGCCAGGTAAGCATGAGCTTGGCTAGACAATAGCAATGTCCACCAAACACAGCCCCAGATATTCCTCACAACGTGGACAATGAATCCACCACCTTTCTCCAGTAGCCAGCAGGAAGAACCATTCCTACCCAACCCCAATTCAATGCAGCTTTGAGACGCTGCACTTTTTTCCACGAATGCCTGTTAGACTCACATCTTTCTGCTTCAAGCCCAGCAGCTGTCACTTGCACGAAATCCTGCAGGAACAGCTGTCCCTGGCCACAGCAGTGCCTGACAGAGAAACTGCTCCATCCATCCTACTCTGCAGGCCATCAGCCAGGGCTTCCCCAGATTCATGACTTCAGTCAAGATCTTCAACATCATCTTCAAATCAACATGTTCCCAACACAGTCCTGAATCCTCAGGAACCTGCATCCTGAACTGTACTCTTCCTTAGTGCAGTCCTTTTTTCCTGGAGCTCTGAACTCTGCTGTATGAATAAAAGCACTTGGCCAACAGCAGCATCTTACTACAGAAAGAAGATTCCAACTAAAATGGTCTTCTGAGAGCATCCATGAAATATCTCAGTACAATTGTAAAAATAAATTGTGCCCTGTCACTGTGCAAAAGGAAGAAGAAAAATGAATATTGAACAGCCACGGATCCAACCAGACATAGCTCCTGTCTGTCTCTCAGCCAAATTTATAATTACTTTTGCTATTTTATCAAGTTTCAAGCAATGCACTTCAATGCAGGAAGGTAACAAGAACAATTCTGATGTTAGCATGGGTGTAATGGAATCTGTAAACTCTCATATAAGAAAAGTCATCAGCTGGAACCTGAGCACCCTGACTTGTTCTCTTTAACCAGCAATGACTTGTCAGTGTCTTTTGGATCTTCACAGCTTCAGGGAGTGGTTTGAAGTGCTTAGATAGAGGAGCATTTTGTCTTCTATTTAACTCCTTTTTGGACATTTCTTCATGGAAATGTTCTTCTCATCCTTGCAATAATATATCCATACACTTCAATAACAGTAAGTATCATAACCACTATGGCACATGACCCAGATTAAACTTTAAAGCTATAGCATTTGCTGAGGTCTTCAATTCTTAATGTCACATCATTAACAGACCAGTGACCCTTTGTTGTAAAAATAAATTTTAAAAAAAGTTGTATTTCTAGCCCTCAGACTCACAAACTGTTGTTCAGAAAATGTTATGCACACACTGTGAATGTCTAAGCTTGTGCCATCCTAGAGCCAAAGAGGGGATCGAGTGGCTCATGAACTAACGCTGATAGGAAAACTGCCCATCAGTGCATGTAAAATCCAAGGTGGTCTTAGGGGAGCAAGGGAGCTGCCTCCTGGTGCCAGTCCCAGAGGAACTTTGGGAAGGCTGAGGCTCTACATCATCTCACTGCCACTTCACAACTGGTAGTTATCCTGCAGTGCTCACAGAATGAAAGAACACAGGACTCTGCTTGGGGATTACCAGTTGCAGAGGTCATGGCAATAGGATGAACCCTTAACACCCACCTGTCACTTCTCGGTGGTTATTTTTTTTCACAGGCCTTGGTCAGGAGAAAATATTATTCATTTCAATATTTATGAGCATATGATACAACACTTAGATACTGTGACATGCAAACATTGCTTTACATGTGTTTCAGTGGGAGAATGTTCACAACATCTGCTGCACGCTTTTTCCCCAAGCATTGTCTTTGACCCTCTGAAGGTCATTTTCATAAATTTACAACCATTTAAAGACAAAATTCTGAGTTCAAAACATGTGCCAGAGTGACCCTGCTGGTTGTCCCATGACATATTTCAGGCAGCTGAGGATTTACCCAGTTTTATCTGCTTTCATTCTGCCAACAGGAAGCGATTTGGAAATCCTTCTTCGTGGAAATAATAACTAAGTTCAAAACTAAGTATTTGAAAATTGAGTGGCACTTCACAGTATACATTAAATACTGACAAGTGGTGCTTGAGCTTAAGCGATTTGGCAAATCTAGAAAAGGTCACTGAGCAATTAAGTAACCCCCAGAAGTTGTTTCAGGACATGTGTTCTTGCCTCTGGAAGGCTCATTATGAAAGCAGGTAGGAGACAGAGGATAAAGGTGTGCACGCTGCTGGAATGGATAATGTGTGTGCTGTGTGCAAAATTCACTTTCCCAGCTGCTGGATATGATATGCTGAGAGTTCCTTTTCGTTTGAGTCGTCTGGATATTTTTAAAGAATGAATAAAGGGATTTTATTCATCCCTCTAAACAGGATGAATAAAATAGCTTCTTTTTCCCCTCCAAAACTGTAGTATTAATAAAGATGGTGCCTGGGTTTTGTGCCTGATTTGATTTCCTGCATATTATACATGGCTAATACAACATCCACTTCTGTATGATTTCTATCACTCAGAGAAGCAACTAGAAACATGTGATTTTGAGTAAGAAAAAGTTCATGAAGGTGCAGAGTAAAGATTTGTTTAGAGTACAGCCTCCAACACCAGCCAGTGGGCACATTCCTGATGCACTTAACAGGGTCTCCTGAGTCCTGTTTCCTCCGGGAAAAAGGGAGACCACCACAGCCACGTAGTGTGCCAGGCTGCATTCTGCCAGCCTTGTTTGTACCTCCCAGTTCTTATTTATATCTGCCCCAAAGCTGCACTAAGACTTCCCTGTCAGCCAGGCTTGCTCTCAGGAGCAGCAGGAAGCGCCTGGCAAAGCTCTCTCAGAATCCACCACCTCCCTGGAGACCTTCAGGGGCAGTGGCCACTGCTGGGAGTCTTTTGCAGGTATGAAAACACTTCCCTGATATCCTCCCAAACCTTCAGCAGCCTTTGGCTCCAGGGCCCTCTGGTTCCACGGGTTATCATCTCCACCTGTAATGGCCCATCACAGCTTCCTTGCCTTGCAACTCTCCAATTACTTTTCATATCCAGGTAAATGTTTGGCATCCACAACAGCCAGTGGCAGAGACCCAGACGTGAATTGTTTGTTTCTGTACAGTCAGGTGTGTGCTCTATATTTTTATGCATTTTTTCTTAAAAATAATAAAACCTTTTAAAATATGGAATACGTTTTTGTTTTAGAAATAGAATAATGCATCCTACTTTTCTTTATAAAACTTTAAGAAACCTTGCACAACTTACATGTACTGGAAGAGAACAGGTACAGATGGCTTTGAATGGAATGAAAAGCCCAGACAGATTTAGAAGCTCATTGTCTCTTCATAAGAACCGTGCTTAACTTCACTTGCAAACATGAGTCTGCTGTGCACTGTCCAATAATACCTTTAAAACTTTCCAACTGCCTCTGTTCCTATCTCAGGTCCTGGGCCACCGTGGTAGAATGGTTTTTGTTCCACTAGTGAGATGTCTACAAGAGAAGACAGCACTGATCAATATAAAAGCAGGGTCACCTCACTCAGCACCTTCCCCGTGGCACTGAAGTGTCCTTGAGACACTCTGGACTTTCACGGCAGAAGCACAAATCTGGAGACAACTTCCAGGCTGGTTCCCAGACCACCAGGCAATTCCAGCATTCCAGCAAACTGCCTTCTGGTGTGAAGGGAATTTAATGCAGGAGCCTGGGTGATACCTTACCTCTACAGGGAGCATGAAATCCCTGGTGAAGGATATGCAGGAATCACCAAAGGCATCTCTGGGGGAAGAAATGCCAGCATGGCAGGAAGTTCAGGTGAGCTGCAGATTCTCTGCAGCAGTGGCTGTCAATCCCAGAGTCACACCACACAGCACAGGAGAGGCTCTGAGGCACTGGGAATGCTAACACAATAAACCTAAAACCATTCCCTTCCAGTCCTTTATCCTCAAGTCAAAATATTCTCCATCAGCCTCCTAAAGCACTAACAATTATTTGACATTAGCACTGCTGGGATGAAGACATTTTTACATCTACCTTTACAATTAATGCAGTGAAGCCATGAAAATGCTTTTTTGGAAAGCAGCTGTGTTTCAAAAACATTATTTTGCAGCATGTGAGGAGAAAAGGCAGCTTGAGAATGATCTCCAACCTTTCACTGTGACCCAAGCCTCATTTCTGTTCAGGTAAGAGAAATGCCTCTCAGAACTTACATTTTTCTTGATTAATGTGAGAGCTTATGTCAAATGGCATCTGAGTTTTCCACTGACATCAGGCTGTTGTTAAACATTAGCAAATACTCTATCTCTGGAAAGCTGAGATAGGAAAACAAAATCTCTTCCATCACAAATGACATTCCAGCTATCACACTTGATATTTTGCTGAGCAAAACAACTAAGATTGGATTTGTTTGCATCCCTGTCTATCCAGGTTTTGTGTAACAACAACAAATAAGGCTGAAGGAGGCTCTCATTCCTCCTTCTATCAAACAATATCAGAAGAAATCAGCTGAAACTGGCAAAATTAGGCTGTGAACTTGCTGGATGATCAGAATCATGCCCAGGTTCTGCACAGAATGACAACAGACATCTCTCAGTTTTTAATGCAGAAAATAAATTAGACTGAACTGAGCAGCTGCCTTCTGTATCAAAATTACCAAAAACATGGAGTGCAGAGAAGATAGTCCACGTTTCTGAAATGGTGGCATTATCTTGACTCTACAAAATGACAGGAAAACGAAGCCAGCTCATGTCCAAGAGGTACAAAAGCAGGCTCAGAGATGAAAATGGATTATAAAACTGTATCCTGAGGACATGTCCAAAGTTTAATCATGCTTGCCCACTTGGAAGATGTCCCCTGTGAAGTCAGGGACAATGGAGGAGAGCAGGAGGATGGGATACTCATATTTGCACTTGTCACAATTTCACAGATTAATTTCTTATGATGTACAGGAAGAGAGCACCCCTAAACAAGGAGCTCCCCTGTGCCTGGCTGAGAGAGGATAATGTCATGGCACATCCCCTCACCTTGTGCCTGTGAGTCAGTCAAACACTGCAGGGCTGTTTAGTGCAGTCACCAGTGACACTCCAGCAGGGTGGGCTGAAGGGAACCCAACCCACAGGGCTGACAGGAAAAAATGACCAATCTCTCCTTTTAATTAACACAACACACCAGTGTACATTACAGCACAGCATCATTTCTACACTGCACCATATGCAATCCAACAGCAAGGCCTTTGAGTGATGGAGAAAAATCAGGCCTTTACTTGTGTTTTAGGCTATGAAAGCAAAGAAGGAAAATCCATGCTTTGGATCAATACTGTTCTCCTCCACATCCCCACTGTGTCATCTGTGGTGAGCCAGGAACATCTCCAGTATCTAATATTACAGGATTTGGGGAAGCTACACAGAGGTGAGATCCCATTCCCTGGCTCAGAGGCTCCTGGCAGACAACAGAACTTCCACACAAGTTACTGGTCCTGCTGCAGGAGATTAAGCCCCCATTTGGTGTGTGGTAAACACAAGTAACTACATTAACCTTAAGCTGAAGGAGAACATTTTGTTATATAAGCACATCCTTGCTCCTGCAATGCTATTCATATTAATACAAAACACAGGGGAGATTAAGCAAGTAAATTAAATTTATTAGCATTCCACTGCTTGCTTCCTAACCAGTGTGGGATTCAGGGGGCTAAAGGCTCCTTCTCATGTGGCACAGATTCCAGGTTAGGGGTCAGAGGGACAGCTGAAGGTGGCAAGGAGTGTTTCAGTGTCACACTTTTTACTGGAAGGCACAGCAACTGCTCAGGTGCATGTCAAAACCTCACAACACTAACATTAGACATTTTTTTCCCTATTTTAAAAGGCTGTATATTAGGAACAGGAGCTGAAACATAAGATTCTATTTCCTTTTATTCTATTCAGGCACAAAGAGGCACAGATGTATTACACTAGCTAGACATATTTAGAGTCCTCTCTTCACCTGCTCCACTAAATCCTTGGTTGAACACATGATAATCCAGTAGTCTAGAAAGAGAATTCAGAATTAGAGTAGTGAGGAGGGAATATCCTTCTTTGAGAATGCACAGAAGTTCAAGACATTTTCTTCCTCTTTATGCACACATAACTCTCCCTGACATCAGCTCTGGGACTGAGGCTTAAAGAAAGAATCAAAGACATACTTTCTTCAACAAGCTCACTGCAAAAACTGCTAAAATAAGTAAAATGCAATCTGAAGAGGAAAAAAATTTGATTTTTTCTCTACAAAAGAAACAAACTTTGACAGTTATCCAAGTCAGAATTCCCATTACTACTGTGTTTATATAGCCGTATGTAAAGATTTACTTTAGGAAAGATTCAGAGTTAATCAGTGCAAGAGTTAAAGGCAGAGATAATTCCAGCTCCTCTTCATATCCAAGAGTGGCAGGAATTCAGTTTACAACAATCCCTCTAAGTTCAGACTCTCCTCCTGCTCGGGTCACTCTTTACTCAGTGGTTAAATGAAAAACAGAGTTGATTGGGACGGGAAATCTTGGCAATGGCTTGGACTAGTTCTCCTACACTCCTCATCAAACAAGGGGCACACAACAAATTGCTTATCTCCGATCTGCAATTCTCCCCTCCACCCAGCTGTAAATCTGAATTAATTAATAAACGCCCTTATGTTTTCAAGGTCATGGCAAATGAAAAGCACTCAGCAAAATGGATGCACTGACAGTGAAGTGTGTTTGTGGGTGGGACTTTTATGTAAATGAAAAATCTGTGAGGCAGCAGCTCCTTCATCTGTGCCCCAAGTGCTAAAGTTAGACAACTTAAAAGAAAATAAAGGAAATGCAAAAAAACCATGTTTTGAACAAATGTGACCTTCCCTGGAAAAAATGCGAGGCTTTATGCAGCAGAGTCTCCAATCACACAAGAAGGTCAAAGACCCCATCAAGTCAGGGCTTCGTGCTGGCTTTGCTGTGTCCCTGCTGACTGAGGGACAGAGGACAACTCTGCTTTCTGTCCCCAGCACCTGCTCACCCCAGGCCTGGCACACAGAGCTCAGGAGATAAGGCTTCTGTGGCACCTCTGTGCAGCCAGCTGTTCCCAGCTTCTGGCTCTGTGTGAAACACTCCAGCACATCCCATGGCTGTGATAACCACGACCCACAGGGCTCCTCTGCCCCAGAACAAAGTGTGCCCATATCAGGCACTGCTTGGGGAGCTTCCACAGCTGCCCTCGAAAGCTCGAGCACCTTCACAAATGATGCAATTTTGGGAGTAAGATCACAGAAGCACAGAATGGTTTGGGTTGGAAGGCATCTTAAAGAACATCTTCTGAAGGTGTCATTGAGGAATGTGATATTTGACAAGTTAGGAATGCCACCCCTTAGATAAACAGAAACAAGATGGGAACTTCTGGGATCAATCTTTGGAGACACATTACAACTGAGTAACTTCTGAAAATAGAAAGGATAATGGAAGACATTCAGCTGGGATTGGATTCTCAAGCCAATCTTAATCTTTGATATGGCCACTGGAAGGAGTCTGTGAAGTGTAAGTGCAAATTAGCTGGGCTCCTCAGCACATCAAAGGCTGAAGCTGCTGGAGCCAGCCCAGGGGAGATGCTCCCAGGATGGAGCCCCTCCACTCTGGAGCCAGGCTGGGAGAGCTGAGGATGTTTCCCTGGAGAAGGCTCCAGGGAAACCTCAGAGCCCCTGCCAGGGCCTGAAGGAGGCTTACAAAAAAGAGAGGGACTTTTTGGATGAGGAGGTAGTGCCAGGACAAGGGACAATGTTTTGTGTGAGGGTGGGCAGGCCCTGGCACAGGGTGCCCAGAGCAGCTGTGGCTGCCCCTGGATCCCTGGCAGTGCCCAAGGCCAGGTTGGACACTGGGGCTTGGAGCAGCCTGGGACAGTGGAAGGAGTCCCTGCATGGGCTTTAAGGACCCTTCCAACCCAAACCATTCCAGGATTCTGTGAGACTCTGGTGCCAAACACAAGTCATCAGACTTTACTTCTACTTTACACTGATACTTGCAGTACATGACATTAGAAACACACCAATTTGGTCTCAGATTTTCACTTGAAAATGTAAAGCTTATTGTGAAGGGGTAGATTTTGTCAAGGAACAAAGTGGAAGAGCATAAAAGTGATGAGTAAAATTCAGTGCCTGCAGTTCCCACAGGTGTGTGGACCCCTGACACTCCTCAGGACAGCCAAGGCCATGGTACCAGAGCCCAGAACAACACTGGGGCCTTGCTTCAAATTCCTGAGTAAGAAACCTCAGAGCTGGTCTGCCCCCAGGCTGGCTCATGCTGACAGGACTGGAGGAGGTGTTCTGGGGAGAGCAGGGCTCAGAACTGCTGTGCAGGAGTCCAGGATGCTGTGATTTCATCAGCACTGACAGCTGGGCAGGGACGCTGCTGACTGCAGAGCACATTCCAAGGAAAGCAGGAACAACTGGGTGAAACGTTCATTAATGCAATGAACCTGGGGAAACACCACAGCTACTAACAAAGCAACTTAAGCACAAGAAAGCACTGCTCACTACAGAAATGAAAGCAATGAGTTAAATATTCTGAACAGAGCCTTTTCACTAGCCATTGATTTATGCCACTGTGAGGAATCCCGTTCATGCCTTGAACACAGCTGGGTAGAAGCAGATGGGAAGTGGTCAGTGCCACAGGGAAACCTCCAGAATTGCTAAAAAGCACCTTTGGTCGCTCATTTGGATCCATTTCATGCCTCTGTGGCACTCTCAATGTTGTTAATACGTAATTTGTCCAATTTGTGTGAGTTCCTCCAGTCCACCCCCAGCACTTGTGGCAAATCTGCACTGGCACTTGACAACAAAGTCATGGTGATGTGATTTTATTGTTGCTGTTGTCACCACCATTATTATTAAAAATCTGTAATGTGGATTGCTCAGCAATATAGCCAGTACCAGCATCGACTGTTGTACATCTAACAATGATTAGCACATCATCAAATCCATATGGTGTAAGAAGGGATCTGTGTCCCTGAATAGAGAGCTCTGCTCTTGGCAGTTTCTCTAATTTATTAACAGGAGCAGATACTTCTGCAGTGAGAAAATTAACTTGTACCACTGCAGCCTGTGAAGTCTCAGGCAAGCCTGAAGTACACAGCAGTGACAAACCCTCGGCATCTAGATGGGATTTCCCATCTCATCTCTGATGGAACACATTTTAACCTGTCAGTCTCCTGACAGCTTTTACTTGTCCCTTTCTTCTACATTTTATTCTGTAATTTTTAAAAAACTGGCAGCTTCTGTAGCCTTTTACAAAAAAAAAAACTCTCAAAAAAACAATCAAATCAAAACACATTTTAACCATTTTCCTATATGTCTATTCTCTGCATCCAGAGCTAATCATGCAACTCCCCAAGGAAATTAGAATCTGCAAAAGCTTGTGTATTGGTCACAACACAATGCTCATTTGACTTTATATGTATGTAAAATCACACATTCATGTCCAAGAAGTAGAAACAAACCAGCAGAGGCTAATAAAGCAGAGATCTATCAGGAGATTGAAGTATCTGATGCACTTGGTTTCCATCTGCCTCTCTCAAACCCCCACTTTGAAATTTTTGCTTTAATGAACTATTAAGTTTTTGTTTTGTTCATGCAGAAGCCCGGAATCACTCTTGGAAAATAGACACTGGAAACTTTTCCACAGAAAATAAATGCTGCAAACAGTTTCCAGCTGAAATAGGGGAAAATACTTTACCTATATGCATTCATAATATTTTTCTCTGACAAAAATGCTCAGCTTCTTCTATAGATTCCAAGAAAGTCCCAAGTCTGCTGGCAAATTCTGAATGTTTGACAAGCACAATTTGAGAAAGCCTCGTGGGGAAGCAGTGATTAGAGAAGGCAACTGGCAGCTGGGAAGCCCACGCTGTATTCCCTGTTTCATTACTGATGTCTCTGGATGACCTTGTCAAGCCATTAAATGCCTTTCTGCCTGCCTTTCCCTATCTGCAAAATGCTTAAACACCTCCCTTTTGGAAACGCTGTAAAATTGTTTATTTTGGAAATACTTCCTTGGATGCTAAACTGGCTCTTGGGTGCAACATCAGATGAAAAACACAAGGGCCACAGGACATAAATGTCAATCTACTGTTTTCTAATTAAACCATCTAGATTAAACCATGCAGATTAAAGCATCACAGTTTAATAGGTTAACCTCATCCCTGAAGGTTTTATCTCAGATGAGACAGTAGTTATTCTAACTTTATTTATATCAGCCAACACAACATGATCAACGCAAAGCATGCAGGTAAAAGCAGAAAAAAATGGCATAAACTTATTTTTTCTGCTTATTTTGACTACTTAGCCAAGTTTCACCTTGGTCAGGCGTCTTGTATCGCAGTGGGTAATGCACAGAACTGGAATTGAAGGTACTGGGCTGGCACCCTCAGGCATGGGATGGTTTAACTCATGGTGATGGGCATCCACAAGCCCATCTGGGGCAGTCTTGAATTGTACCTGGTTCCTCGCTGCCCCCTCAATGACCTTGACTAGCTCATGCACATTTTTATTGTTAATGGGCAGAGGTATGTACTATAAATGGAATATCAAAGTGCAGTCATGTCACCATCACTCCTCGTCCAGAGGAAGTGTAGCACTACATCACTGTGGAAGTAGCTAATAGCTGAAATGGGGAGGAGAGTGCGATTTTCATTTATTAATCCAGTTGTTTGCTCACGTTGGCTAAAACCATCACACACATTAAAAACAGTTTTTTCGACAGACCTCAACTCAGGTACCACAAACATCCCTGTTGCAACTCTGGGAAGCGAACGCCACCAAGAAATGGAAAGGGAATAGAGTGTAGGACTTGCCACGTTCCACCTGAGGAAGGATGCATGCTGACATCTTGGCCGGGCTCCAGGGGAATGTCACAGGGGCAGTGACAGACAGCGGGAGCTTCAGATCCTCGTCCTCCTCCTCGCTGTGCAGCTCCGATCCGCTCCCTCACACGCCACAAAATGGCGGCCACGCGGTCCACGCTCCTCTCTCCCCTCGGCGCCGACGGGCGGACCCGCCACATCGGCACGGCCGGGGGCTGCTTGGGAGAAGGGAGAGGCCACAGCCATGTTGCCCTCGGAGGGGGAGAGGAAGAAGAGGAAAAGGAAGGAGAAGAAAGAGAAGAGGGAGCCAGGAACTGCGCGTGGCACCGCCGAGGAGAAGGAAGCGACCACACCTCAGAAGGACGGGTCGCCACAAACGACGCGGCGCGAGCCCCCGCGCGCCTCGCGCTGATTGGCGAACAATTCCCTCCACTCGCCCTCTCCGTCTTCCTATTGGCTGCTACTTCCAGCCCAGCTCCCGCGCGCTGCCCGCCACCGCCCCTCAGCCCCCGCAGCGCCCTCAGCGCCCGCAGCGCCCTCAGCGCCCTCAGCGCCCTCAGCGCGGGATGGCGGCGGCTGGCGGCGCTCGTGGCTCCGAGCCTGGGCTGACTTCGGCGCCGGGCAGCGCCGGTGACACCTCCCTCCTCGGCAGCGCCACGGTGTGGCCCTTGCAGCGCTACGGTCGCTTCCTCCCCCCGAAGGACGGTGACGATGAGGGGCAAAGCACCTCTTGGAAGGTGCCGGCGGCGCGGGGAGGGGTGGCGGGGCGGTGTGGGGTTACGGGCTCTGCTGTGAGGCAAACGCGAATAAATGAGGCCTTTCAGGTGTCTTTTTGCGAGTCCAGAGCTGAAGCCGGAATCGGGAGAGGTTTTGTGTCGTGAATTATTAATGACAACACCTCAGAGTGTTAGTGGCCCACTGTTTTTTTTGTTCCTTCACTCAGCAGTAACCTGTATTAAAATGTAGAGATCGAAGTGGAAGAATCCAGAGGGCTTTTTCCAAGTAGTTAAATCTGTATATGGAGGTATAATTAGTGAAAAAAAATCATTTAATGTGCCTCTTGTCTGTTGGAGTGGAGGGCAAGCTGCATTAGTGAGATATGAATTACACACCTGGCTTCTAACAACGATCTTTGAGACCTTTTATTTGGCACTAGAAATGGGAATTGTAGATTATGTGCTTCTAGGACCAGATTTTCCTTTTTCTTTTTAAAGGTGTTTGAATCAAATGAAGAGTCAGGCCCTCTTGTCCTTACCATTGTGGAGTCTGGCCATTTCTTTATTTCCCAAGACCGAACAGTGCTGGTAAGTTTGTCATGTATAAAAAACATTTCTCCTTCAAGTTACCATCAGTATTTGTTTATTTTCTCAGCTGCATATTCTTTCCCACTGAGTGAGAACTGTCAGTTTTGTTCTGCTCATGGTAATTCTCATATGCTGCTTTCCCTTCACATTTATCAGAATAATACTAAATGCATTATTTCCTGCTGAGGATCAACATTTCTTCTGCGGTTCCAAAATTCTAGATTAAGAGGTAATGCTAAGTGTTGCTGATGCTGAAAGATATTTGGGGTTTTTTTCCATGATTCTTCTAAGAAAACAGAAAAACACACTGTTTAGAAATAGGCAAAACTGTAATTTCTTACATGGTCTGGCTGACCGCTTGTCAATAACCTGCTAGTATTTTGGTTTGACAGTCTGGTTTATCAAAGGGTTTGTATTTTCTGTGTTGGATGATGAGCTTTAACATCCAACATAAAACCCTTGGAGACAAAATTCAGACTTGTGTCTGCTGGTTTCCCTGTAGCCTGCACTTGCTTAGGCATAACCAGCTACTAAACTAAAGATTTCACTGTGACACCAAAGGGAAAATTCTGTCTAGGAGGAGTGGGCTTGATGCTCCTGACACAGAAGACCTTGCTGGAAGATGGGATTAAGTGTCTTCAGTGCACAGCACCAGTACTCAGTGGTGATAACGAGTAGGAACTGCCTGATAAATATGTTAGAAAGGTATTACAAACCACTGGAAGATGCTGCAGTATAAAGATAAAGCTTTTTGAATAGAATGTATAAGAGACTGTGTTGCAGCTTTAAATATATATAAGCTTATAAAGCAGTTTTTACTGTGCCTCTTAAAGGGTCTTAAACTTACAAAAATTTAAGTACAGGAGAGAACCATGGATACCCTTGAATTTTTTGGCCTGTGTGTTAGGAACGTTGAATAGTTAATGCCTGAGCTAGCAGAGACCTGTGCATGGCCCTCAGCTCATTTAGTGAGGACAAGGTAAAAAGGGACCGTGGAGGGTATTTCAGCAGTTGTGTCGAATAAGAAAAGTTTTGAAAACGTGGATGGAAGTGAGACTTGCTGCCATTCCTTACCACGTCCTGCTTGAGTGACCCAGTGCAGGATGCTCCTGTTCCCAGTGGCTGTACCTGTCAGTGGCCAGTAACTGACATTACTCTAAAAGTCCTTGAAATAACCACGTAAGAGCTAAGAGCAACTTCTAATAGCTAACCAAAGTGCAAAGAAGGCACAACCCAAAGCTGCAGCCCTTCAAAGGCTTGTCTGGCAAAGGCTGAATCTGGCAAGTACCAGGGCAGATGAAAGAGTGCTGTCGGAAAGGATGAGGGATCAGAAAAGCTTCTAAAAACTTGGCTGAGAAAAGCACTTTCTTGCAGCTCTTGTGTCTAGTGGCTAGTGAAGCTTTCAGGCAGCTGCTTTGCATGAAATGCCAGATGAGGAATTTCTGGGATCTATCAGGACTGTTCCAGCTTCTAAGAGACACTGAGATACTGCAGGAGCTATCACATAGTGCAGGAGAGGTGGAACAGACATGCTTGGTAGATGTGACCAAAATACAGTACTGAGAGTTCCAAAGAAAAAAAAAAAGTTTTGTTTTTTTTTCAGACATTTATTTTGGCAATGCTTCTATGCCAACCTTAAAGTTTCGAGACTTGTTGAAGAAAAGTTCCATAGAGTTGGTTTTGCAGCCTGTTTGGGTGCAGCCTGTTTGGGTACAGCTCTTTGAGCAGGTGTGTTTGGGCTGGTGGGAGAGGCACTGGTTCATACTGGGACTGTGTGTTTCTGAGGCTGGAGCAGCTGCAGCCCTCCCACTCGTCCTGTTAAACATCCCTGAGCAGCTGAAAACCCCACCAAATCCCAGTGCTCTGGTTCTGATGGAATCCCAGGGTGTCTGTGCTGGGAGGGACCTTGCAGCTCATCCAGTGCCACCCCCTGCCATGGGCAGGGACACCTTCCACCGTCCCAGGAGCTCAGAGCTCTGCCCAGCCTGTCCTTGAGCACTTCCAGAGATGGGGCATTTTGCAAACTCTTTCCTGAGATGCCATGTAACAGCAACCCAACGTGCAGTGCTGCTCAGGCTGTGCTTAGTGCAGAAATCATCAGAAATGGTTAATCTCAGTGGTTCTATCTCCCTCCAGTTCCAGCTGTCAGTGCTGTCACAAACCTGTCACAATATTTAACCAGGCTTTGCACGACTAAGTACAGACTGTGCTTGGAGCCTGTCACACTCCAAATCCACTCACTGGGGGTCCATTATCCTGGACGTTCTGTCAGAGGGGATAATGCACAACTTCTGCTCCAGAGGGAATGGATCAACTTTGATGGAATGCTGCAGCTGCTGGCATGATTTTCCTTGTGCCCTCATTTCCTCTGGCTGGCCTGGGCTGTGTCCTCTGGATTGCCAGGGTGTCCTCCCACACCTGCACGCTGCCTTCCTTGCATTGAAATTGCCTCTGATGTACTCACAGAACTGTTTTGTGCTCTGTTGGAACTGCATCCTTTAAACTGTTGATGTCTTTTGATCTATCTCCTAATCCCTACTTTGCAGCCCTTTTGATGTGCTCCAGGCTCCTGGGTTTGAGGGGACTGGATGACAATTATTGTAGCTTTGTACCTCTGCACAGTAACAGGCTGAGGCACCAGATCTGTGTCACCGGGACACAGTTCCTTCTCAACGTGCAGAATTTGTATTTTTGTAAAATTTTCATTGATCAATAATAAAAGGAATTTTTTCTGATTCTCACCTATGAACAACATTTGCACAAACCTGAAAGAGTTGTGAAGAAAAAGAAGTTTCTGTTTTGCTTATGGCTGGATTGATATAGTAGGAACAATATTCAAGTGTTTCTGATTGCTGTCAAAATATTCTGTCTATGATGGGTGTACTTACATTTTCTCATAGTCCTTCTAAATTTATTTCAGTAGGAAAGTTAAGAAACCTTTTCCTTAGAGCCCACTGGCTCTTTTATGATCTGTTTCTAAGAACAATATTTATAAAACAGCAATAAAATACTCACACATCCTAACAACTCATTTTATAATAAATACAGAAACAACTGTTTTCCTTTCGAAATACCATCGATTCCTTGTGTAATGGCTTGAAGAGGAGGGTAAATGGAACTTCAGGGCATGGAACATAAAAATCCCTGATGTGTGATGCAAATTAAAGGATGTTTTGATTTGTTTTGTTTCATTCTTTTTTAAACCAAATTCTTCATTTGGAATTAAATTACATAATGTACTTTTAGGACCCGTTTTTGCTGCAGTGTTGCCTAACAGACTGCATATTTGATGGTAGAAAAACCTCAGTCTTGTATACTGTAGTCAGTGGAATTTTACAGGAATATCTCAACAGCATCTCTGGTAATTTCTGGCCATGCTCAAGATACATCATGTTCCATTTACCACAGCTCTTATTTCCTTTCCCCTCTGTATCAACACATCCTGGAAATTATGTTTTGGTGTTTTATTCAGTGCAATTATTTCTGGTGCTAGAATTCGTAATATCCTACAAATTAAACAAATTGAAATTGTGACGAGGACTTGCTTAGTAGGATGAAATTAATCCGGAGTAATTGATTTGTGACCTGATCTTTTGAAGTGTAGACTAAACGTCCTCAGTGCCCTCCTGGTCCCCTCATGACTTCTAATAAGCTACCAATGCTTAGGGTGCAGTAGATTCTACCTCATTAATTAGGCAAGCATTTAGGAGGCATTCTCATGTGCCTGATGCTGCTCTCTTTGCAGTGCCTGAAACTCAGGCACCAAATTTGGCAGCTGAGATTCACCACAGTGCCCTGGGCAGAGATGGTCCCTGTGCAATCAGTGGGGGCTCCTGACAGAAACCTGGGCAGCCAGCAGGTTGCTAATGCTGCTTGGTGGTGCAGCACTGCAAAGCCACAGAATGTTGTTCTTTTATTAGAGTTTTGTTGGCTGATTTAGTACCACGGTCGGAGTTCCAAAATCTCAATTTCAGTTTGTTTATTTCAACATATGCTGTTGACGTGATTGTTTTGGACGAGCTGAGTCCATCCTTCTGCATCAGCTTTCCCATTTCTGTTTCGTGTCAAGGGCTTCTGCTCTTTCCTTCTCTCTTGACCCAATTCTCCTAAACCCAGCTCTTAGAATTATTTTTCTTTCAGGTTGGTATCAGTCTGGGGAAGGACATATTTTGTATTGGGAATGAAAGAGCACATTATTGGGACGCCCTGAAGAGCTTTAGCCAGCTCATCCCTGAGCATCCAGTTCCCTTCTCTGTGTCCCTGGACAGATGTCTCTGGAAAGGAAACCCAAACCAGTTGAGGTTGTCAGTCTGAAGTATGGAGGTTTGTGCTGAGGTGAGGGCTTCTCTCTGCTGTCAGTGTGATCTGTACCCGTGTAAAACCTGCTCCTGCAGGCAGTGTTTGCACTTGGGCCAAAGCCATTCTCCTGGATTTCCTCCCTCCTTCAGCTTCGCTGCCTGTGTACACACAGAGCACTCTGCTTAATGAGGTCTGCCCTCCTGTGTTCTCTGCCACAATCAAACAGGCTTAAGAGCAAGATTTGAGGGGGGAGAAAGGATAATGCAGAGCTTAACATCCTTTTATTCCTTACTCCTGTCTGCCTCATTGGTAGGGTTGGGAATGTTTGCAGGGACAACTTTGTGTTTCCCTCACTCTACAATGAGGTGGTCTCATTTGAGGATTGGTGGTTGGGTTTTTTGGGTTCATGTTGGCTTTTCTAATCTTGACTCAATTTTCAAGACAGCTCGTACTGCAGAAGTCAAACCTGATGTATTTGGCCTTACTTAGAGACTGGAAATAGATACAAAAATTTCTACTTCCAGGTGTGTTACAAGGTAGTAATGAAGACTGGAGTGAAATTCTTTTAGAAGTTTAATTTTCACAACTTTATTCTAGTCATCAATGAAGAATTTTTACTTTTTAAATAGGAAACTGCTTCTTCTAGGAAAGAAGTGTAAAATGGGAACTCACATTGTCTATTGGGAAGGCAAGGAGTTAAAAACTGCTATTTTTCAGATTTATGCAAGCATTTGATTTAGAATCCATGTCATGTTTCAAACATGTGCAGCTTTTTAATAATAACTTATTAATAACAAAATCCTTATTAAAGTGATCACTATTTTCACCATTTACCTGTAAACAACTTCTCCAATTTCCTGAAAGCATTTCAGTTTTGCCTCTTCTTTAACATTCTGTATAATTCTTGAACATCATTCACAAGCTTTTCCTGCCTGCCTGCTCACACATCTTTATTTTCCCATCTCCTGAGAGAATGGTTAATAACAGTCCTTGAAACTCCACTGTCTCGCTTCTCTTTTGGTCAGAACCACACCTGGAAATAACATCACCATTGTTCTGGTGCCAAATGAGGCACTTCCAAGAAAAAGCAAGGCGTTACGTGGTATAAATGTTAAATTGTAGTGATACCCAAAATCTCACAGCTAAAAATGTGGGTATTTGAGCTTAACATAGCACCCTGTAACCTAGGTGGTGAATAATGTCACTGTCCCCAGGGCATGGAGCTCTGGACAGGGTGATGGCTGGCACTGCCCTCTCTGCCTGGGAAGAGTGGCCAAAGCCAGCCCTGGAGGTTTGGTGAGCGCTGCAGGAGCTGGCAGGGTGCTCAGAGCAGCACAGCATTCCCACAAAAGGGCTTTCCCAAATCCCTCCTTCAGCCCTGACAGGGCTCCCTGAGCAGAGCTGAGTGAGGTTTGCTCCCCACTTGTGTGGTGGTACCTTACCTTGGGAAAGGCAAGGGTTAAGGAACTGTCTCAGGTGCCTTCCTGGAAACTTTGGAAGTGGAACTTTGCTCTGTTTCCCAGGGATTTGTGTCCTGTGGTGTTGTCTGAGGCCTGTAGCTTTTCTCCCAGCCAGCACCATCCTGGCAGCTGTGCACTGTTAATTCATACAATGAAACTCCCTCCATCTCAGGCTGACCTCACCCTTTCCTGCAAATGCACGTTCCCAGCTGAGTCCTTAATCCATAACATGATCCATTGCATGCGTTCCTTCGAGCTGTGAACTTGGAGAACAAACTGGTGTATTTGCATTTCATGGGCCTGTTAGAAGAGGCAGCCCAGAGTGGAGAATGTGTCTCTGTGTAGTATTCTGGGGTTTAGTTTGTCTTTTTTAATACTGGTGGTGATTTAAGGGCAGACTAGATCATGTTTGTGACCAAGGAAAAAAGCTTTTCCTCCTAAGCTATTGTTTACACACAGTTTTGTTTGAAAACATCTGGCTTGTGCATGAGTGAATCCAAACTAACTGATGCAAGCCAGCATAGCTGAACTGCTACACAAATAACATTTCTTCGATACAGAGTGATTTTCCCTTCAGATAGGGTTGCAGTCTGACAAAACATATAATCTGTTCCTGTGTTGTTTAGCACCACAGGGTTTCTAAATGCTACAATAAAAAATATTCATAAATCACACACAATTCCTTCCACCACAGCTCACAGCCCTCATTACACAGCAGGTTTCTGAATGCTGAAATGTGAAGTCAGAACAAAAGTATTTCCCAGTCAGTGCTGGACTCGATGGCTGTGAGGCTGGATCAGCATTTCTGGCTCCTGCCTCATGGCAGCTGTGGTCACATCTTGCCTGCTTCCAAAACATTTGGGAAACATCTTGCTTTGTGTTCTCCTTCAGCTTAATTCCACTCAGTCCTTCCTCTGAGAAACTTCGATTTTGGTCACAGATGTAGGAAAGAGTTTTCCTTTATCCCACTTTTGTTACAAGTGCAGTGGTGGACAATAACAGGAGCATGTGCCTGACTGAACATTGATGACCAAACTTGGTAAAGTGCTACCGTTTCTCTCTTCACGTGTTGAACATCTGTGTCCGTGCCCCATTCTGTGCTGCATTTTGGGGATATTCTGATTAATCTTAGGCCGCCCCTGCCTGGCTGACTAAAGCAGCTCCGGATGCTGCCTGCTCAGGGGAGCAGGGACCAGCTGCTCTGTTCCCTACTCTGGCAGCGTGGTGGCAGCACCACTCCAGAGGGAGCGCTGCTTTTTTCTGTCACCGCCCATGTCCGCAGCATGGCCCGGGTCACTCCCTCACCTGTGGAAAAGCCCCGTGGAGTGTAATCCCCAAATCCTGCCTTGCAGCTCCCAGGCCCTGCCCCACACCCTGCTCCTGGGTGTTGGCAGAGTCCTCCTGGCTTCCAGCATGGCTCAGGGGACACAGGAGGGAAGAACACAATTTGTTGTGTTCTTCCCTCTCGTTGCTCTGAATTAATTCACCTGACTTCACATGCACTGCTTCAGCCCTGGAGTGACCCAGGCCGGACTGGATGGAGCTTGGAGCAACCTGGGATGGTGGAAGGTGTCCCTGCCTATGGAAGGGGGATGAGCTTTAAGGTCCCTCCCACCCCAAACCGGGCTGTGACTCTAAATACAGGGACGGTTTTAAAAATAACGTGGTTAAACTTCAGTTTCACTTAAATCAAATTTTGGGATTTGAGTTGGGTAATTAGGAATACATAAATAAAAATTCCAAATGCTGGTTTTTCCCACTTGTTTTACCTCAGAAACATATAAAAGAATTTGGGAAACATCAATAAAATAGTTGGTAGAAAAGTTAAACAGTGACTGCCTTTTATAATTTCTTTGAAAACAGTTGTTATTTTAAGGAGACAACATTTGTTCAACCTTCATCTCCAGTGAAAGGAAAAACACTGTAAAATCAGACTGAATATGGGAATAGCTAAATTTAAATAAACAGTCAGTGTGTCTCCAAAACAGAAACTACTTGAAATGAACCGGACAAGCACAAGTGGCCACGACTTAAAGTGGCCTAGTGAAGGAATGGGTTAGAATTGCTTCACTGACAGCATTTTGGGGCTTGGTTCAGCCTCTCCCCATTGCTCACCCTTCAAGTGCTCTCTCCCTGTTGTTTTGACCTTTAGGCCTTTCCTGCTGAGCACCTCCTGCCTTAGAGCACTTGGAGGGTGTTCAGTGCAGAGACACTACAGGGGACTGGCCCTCTTAGCTGCTGTCAGCACCTGCCCTTACAGCACACAGGGAAATTCTTCCCTCCCTCTGCCACCAGATCTTTTGGGAATGGTGCTTCCCTGCTGGCTGACATTCTGGAGTCTGTCACAGCAGATGTCTGCCATCCAGTCTGCCTTTGGTGCAACTCTTCACAGCTTTTGAGAGATTCCTCTGTAAAGTGCAGCTACAAATCTACATGCAGTTGGTGCATGAGGTGGTAAAGCCAGTGCCAGCACAGTAAAGGAGCAGGGTCACTGAGGTGATTGCTGTTCCAGAACAGAATGGCAGATGGTTTTCCAGCCTGCACCCACCTAAGATGGATGGTGACTGTGCCAAACACCGCTGGCCCTTCAGGATGGACCTGACCTGTGGGGTTTGGCCCTTAGCACCCGTAGGGCTCAAGCCCTTGGTCATTGAAAGGATTGTGAGTTTGGATAAAACGTGCCTGATTTCCTCCCTGCCCTAACATTGATTAATTGTTTGGGGTTTTCCCCTGGACTTTGCTAAGTAATGGCTCCGAGTACCTTGGGAGACACCGCCCGTTGCCTCGCAGTTGTTTTTCACGTTCCTGGGGTTCTTTTACAGGAGGCTGAGCAGTCTGTCGAGTTTGAGGAGACTGACAAGGATGCAACTGGAGTGTAAAAATATCTTTATCCAATGAACGAAGCTGTGTTCCCTGAGTGCCCCCTGGAGCCAAGGCCTCCCCGGGCCTGGGAGAAAGCGGGGCTGTGCCATTCCCCGGATTCGCCTGCCCTCTGCTGCCCTCCCGGGCAACTTCAGCACTCAAAGCTCCAGTTGCAGCTGCTTTATTCTGGTTTTCAGGGGCTTTCACAGCATGCACAAATACAAATGCTGAGACGTATGGAACTTAGAACATACCTTGACACAATGTTGTTACTGGATTTAATCCCTGGAGTGGTAAAACTTCCACAGTGGCTGCTGTTTGACAGCTACAAAAACTGCCCAACTGCAGTGACTGATCTTCATTAGGGCTTTAATTATACCACAGGACTTAAACATGTGCTCCTGGGTGCTGCTGTTTGCTTTGCCACTGGTTTGTGCTTTATTTCAGGAAGGCTTTTCCCTGATTGATTCCTACAAGTGGCTGAAGATAGTGAGGAGAGCAGAGTGCCTGCTGCTCCGGGCACAGGCTAAGGTGAGCTGAGTTGCTTGGAGCATTCCTAAGACGTAACAAATCTCTCAGTTTTGGCTGAATTAAACTAGAAGGTGTAAATAATCTATGTAAATTAGTTTGGGTTTTTTTTTTTTACTCTAGCTGCTAATCAAGAATGGATTGAATAATCTTGATGTCTTTTGTAACTGGTAATATTCAGTTTTTAGACTGCTCTCTGAGAGTTAGCTGCTTAAACAGCCAGATTGGTTTTATTTCACAATCTCTCTGCCACGGCTAACAAAAAGATGAAGCAAATATCTTCCAAGATAACTCTGAGTCAGACTGCACTTCAGCAAACAAACTCTCTAGCCAAGCAATCACTGAGTCGTTTTGTGGCTCCTGGCACAGCAGCAGCAGCAGGCTGGTGGTTAAGGTATTTGGTGCTCAAGGAAACAAAATGGACATGGGTTTCTGTTCTCCAGTGAAAAGTGGTTGGTTTGCCTTTAAGTAATCAAACAGCACTTTCTTCTTACCAATTTATGTAAAAATCTCAGGTTTTTTGTTCTTAGATGAACTCTGATACTCTGTAAGTATCTTAGTTATGCCTGAAACACCTCTGCATTCTGCTTTCTATCAGCTTGTTAGAAAACCTGGAAAACCTGAAGACAGCTGGAGCAGGAAGTAGTTCTGATGAACCAGCAGGTTGTTCTTTCCCAGTTCCCCAGTGCAGCATTAAGGGATGCTGCTGCTCCTCACCAGCAAGACAAAACCAACATCACACTCATTGTGAGGCTCGAGCAAAGCTCTGAGGGGCAGCTCAGGAAAGGAGGAATATTAACAGTCTGAAATTCATTTGGTGCATCTCAGTGTTTACTTACCATAAATTCACACAACTTCAGCTGGATTTAGTGGCACTGCAGTGGTTCTACCACACAGCTTCTCTACTTTATATCCTAACAGTGGATGCAGCTTCTTGCTCATCTTTATGATAAATTTCTGGTTTATCTTGTACTCCTTGTTTTTTCTAAGTCCTTAATACTGCATTTACGGTGCAACTTACTCATCGCTTCAAGGCTTCAATTGGGCCCTGTGGGCTCTTAGCCAGCAGGATGAGTTTCAAAATTATGAACAGGAACAAGGTGAACGTTCTTAATAAATCATTTCCCTTCACATTGTTTTCCTTGAGCTCAGCCCCCCATCAAAGCATGGAAGAGGTGCAAATTTAATGATTCCATGACCTCAGGGTTCTTTAACAGCTGTTGTGTGGTTGAGGTGTGACTGCCCAGTCCTCAGTTTATGCTATAAACCTTGACATTTCACAGCTCTCTTTCCACAAAGGAACAGTTTAATTTTCAAAGTCCACTTTACAAACTGCAAGCTAAAGTATTTAACAGTCCTTGTGAGAAACCCGGGGGAGTCCAAATAGCTCAGCCTCAAAACTGATTTGGGGATCTAAATAAGTGCTCTTTGAAAGTGTCCTGAAGAAACTCCACCCAAGTTCCTTTTCTGTCACTGAAATCAGAGCTCGCCTGCCTGCCATCCCACAGCTCAGTGCTTGGGTGTGTGAGGCTGCCCCAGTTCCTTAATTAATGAGGGCCAATCCAACTGGGCACTGGCAAATGAGTGCTACACTTCACATTAGTTTGACATTTTTCCCTTTAAAAAGCACGGAGACAGGCTTTTGTGCTTACCCTGCCCTAAAAATCTCTTTATGTGATTCAAACACCTTCAGGCAGCAGGCATGTAAACACAGGGGCTGTCAGGAGGAGCTGGCTCCTCTCTGAGACAGGAACTTTAAAGTGAGAGGTGTCCTTGCACTCATGTTCCAGCAGCGTGGAATTTACATGGGCATTGAAAATGGGTTTGACATTGGAACCTCAGGAAGATGAAGACCTACATAAGCCAGGCTGGGCCAAGGAGAATTTGCTGCTTTTCTAGTACTTCAAGTATTTGAAATTTGAAATTTCAAGATCAAACAGAAAGTTCCATTAGTTCACTCTCTAAATGTTGAATATGCACCTAGCTTACGTCACCTCAAGGTGCTTAGGCCAAGCTTATCACACTCCATAGATTCCCATCCCCATTTCAGGGCAGTTTGCTGAACCTGGGGCACTTATTAAAAATATCTGCTATGGTACAGCCTGCTCTGGGGGGGTCAGAGCTATCTGGGAGTTTTCAGGAATTTTTAGTATAATTTCACTCACTGGATTTCCTGCTCTCCTATCCAACGTGCTGGTTTCTGTTGAAGGAACATTTAGGTGAGAGCCAAACTGAATGTGTTGGTTTAGCTACACACAGGCAGGCCAGGGAGGCTTGGCTTCGATGCATCAGGAAAATCCTAAATAGAACATGCCATTCCCAGAATTTCTAGTTCAGATCCAGAGTTAACTTCTGCTCACTGTTGTGTCATTTTTTGTCACAACTGTGCAGAGCTGGCACACCCTTACAGGGTCCTACTGCAGCAACAATAAAACTTAATTTTCCTGCCACGTGGAAAAGCTGAGTCCTGGCAAGGCTTGTTCACTTGAATTAGTGACAGGTGGCCCTGCATCACTTACCCTTTTCCTTGCACATTTTTATCTGATTTTCAAATCAGCAATCACAGTCTTACGGTTAAGCTGCTGGGAAAAATGAAAATACAGCAGGGAAAACCTGTTTGTTTTTAACTCGGTGCAGCGATCCACGAATCTATTGCCTCCTTCCCAGCTCCAGCAAACAGAGTGCTTTGAGGGGATTCCAAGTTAACTTGCTTTCCCTGTGGCTCTGAGCAGAACGAGTGCCGCATGTTCCGCGTGCAGTTCGGAGGCAGCTGCAGGGAGGAGATGCAGGAGCACTGCTGCAGCTGCGTGCACAAACTCAGCCAGTACGTGCCGGTGCAGGGGGCTGAGGAGCACAGCCAGGACACCCAGGCCATGGACACCGAGCGCGCGGTGAGTGCCCACACACACACCACCAGCCTGGCACTGCTGCGTGTCAGCAGTTCCTCACAGCCCTCAGACTGCCCCGGGAAATAGGAGTGGGGAAATGACTTCTACAGGGGAAAAAATGATCAGGGCCACCAAGTGACCCTGCATCCCGCCTCCTCTCTGCGTTTCCCTGCTTCCAGTTTGCACTGGTAGTAGCTGCTACGACTGCCTCTTTACAATTTGAGCCTAACCTGGCACGTCTAAAAGCAGTTTGGGGAGGAACAGAATGTTTCCCCTCTCCAAGATAAAGTCCTGAGGTAACTGGAAAAGGCAGAGACAGACGGCGTTTTCCAGGGTGATAATCCGAAATCTCTGTTTTCTTGGGTATTTAGATCCATGGAAAAGCAGCAGTGTGCTCTTGTGAGCATCCACACACAAATTCTTTGAAGTTACTCCTAGGAAGTAGTTTGCAACTTCAGTTTAGCCATGAACTAAGGGCCCATAGTTAAACTGTCATGTCTTTCATTTTTAAAGACTGGAGCAGATGTGCATGCAGGTTCCATAAAAAGATGCCTTTTTACTGCAGAAGGTAGCTGAGCACATTCCCTTCCTGTCAGCACTAAAAATGGAACTGCTTCCCCCCCTGCACATACCCACACTCTGCTCAGTAACAAGCCCTTATTTGCATTTGGTATTTTCTAGCCAGATGAGCCTCTCCCAGACTCCTGCACAAGCCTTGGAGAAAGAAGATCTGTAGCACAGCTTGCACAGGTAAAAAACAAACATCTCCTGTTCAGGGTCTGTAAGTGAGTCTGAGAATGAGCTGTCTCAGATTCCATTTTCCATCTGGGAAATGCCTTCCCTGAACATTGGGATGCCATCGTCTACACCAGCAAAACACTGGGATCTGCATAATGATCCGGAGCCAGGGAATAAGCAGTAAAACAAGGTGTTTGGTGGTGTAATCACCCCATTTGAATAGGAACAAATGACACACTGAGAGCAAAGAAATACCCAGAGGCAACATCCAAATGAGTGGCTCTGGCACTGGTTTGACTCTGCAGAAATGACTTGTGCAGATCAGAGGTGCAGCCTGAAAATATCAAGCATGGAGTGGCAGAGTATCTCGTCTCTCCCTGCCCTCTGGCAGTGGGAACCCATTGCCCCTTCTCCTGACACTCCATCCCTTGTCCCCAGTCCCTCTTCACCTCTCTGGGAGCCCCTTTAGGTACTGGCAGGGGCTCTGAGGTTTCCCTGGAGCCTTCTCAACCCACAGCAAAGGATCCCCATATTCATGGACAGCTTCACTGAGCAGTTCTGGGTAAAGCCCTGGAAGTCAACTGTTGCTCATTTACTGGGAATTCAGGCCAGTGCAGAAGCAGATGAGCAGAAAACTCTGCTCTTTTCTGGTTTTGTGCAGTTGCTTCTGTGTCTTCCTTACCCCTCTCTTGTAGTCACTGGGTGAGCACAGAATCCCAGACTGGGTTGGATTGGAAGGGACCTCAAAGGTCTCCTCATTCCAACCCCAGTGCCACGATGCCCAGAGTTCTCCCAGCACCACGGGAAAGAGCTAGGAGAAGGGATTAAACAGGGATGAAAGGGATGTTTTTAACATAAAAGCCCCATACTTTACTTCTAAAAGCCATTTGGCTAAATGAAAAGCTTGGAAGTGCACGCTTGGTTATCCCTGCACAACCCATGCGGCAGCATGTACAGCTCCTAAGAGAATGTACTCCTAAGGGTTGACACTGATTACAGAATGGATACCCCCCAGGAAGCCACAGAACCCAGTAAATTTGCGTTTCCAGGGTAAACTCCCAACTGAAATAAGTGCAGGGGCATTTGACATTTTGTAAAAGCCACACTGGAATCACACCTGGGCATCAGAGAGCAGCTCACATACAGCAATCACTGCATATGTGAGCGATGACATTCCATGAGCATCACAGCAGGCAGCCCCAGCAGGGTGACGCCAGGGCCTCCTCCCAACGTTCCCTTTGCAGTCGGTGCTGCGGCAGCGGCCGGAGCTGCCCCCGGCGCTGCGGCACCCGGCCTGGAGCGCCCGCGAGCTGGGGCCCTTCATCCGCCTCTGCCTCCTGGACCAGCACTTCCCCGCCTTCGTGCAGGACGTGGAGAGGGAGCTGCACAGACTGGCCCAGGAATGAGGGTGCGCGCAGCTCCGGGCATTAAAGGTTGAAAAACGAGGCCTGTGGCGGTTTTTGTCGGTGTTTTATTTTTAAAAACGGGTGAATTCACTTTTTATACATCATTGCACTTCAACAAATACACAGAACACGAGTTCATGCAGCTACAGTTACGCACATCATGAGAACCCTGGTAGGTCTATTTCTACAATCTTTAAATCATGAGAAATTAGAGTGTCAAACTAAAGAGAAATAACTAGTTGCATAGAATATCACCATGCTGTAACATTTCATCATTTAAACAAAACAAAACAAAAAAATTATAAAAGTTTGCCTGAATTGAATGTACAAGAATATGTCGAACACATCAGTGCAAAAGGATTTGAGAATTTACATGAGTTAACAAAAAAAAAAAAAAAAATCATTTAAAAAGAAACCATATATTAA
>VYXD01013281.1:51062-73116 GCA_013397195.1 Hylia prasina | reverse complement strand
ACTTAAAAAGCAATCATATATATATATTTATAAACTGAAGGTTTGTTTTTGTTTCCAACTGCATCCCACCACCACCGGCAGCCCCTGGCACCACCCAGCCCCGACGCCCAACAGGACACCCCGCGCTCCGTGGTTAAAGCCCTTAAGGAAATTCCAATGTCCCCGCTGCGAGCGCCAGCCCGGCATCGCTCCCTCCTTCCAGCCACACAGTAAGGAATGAATATCAGCAGCTTCAAAATGAACCACAACGACTTCTGGTTTCCCCTCCCCCAAATATAAATATATACTGTATATATCTTTTAAGTTTTGCTGTACTTTACAAAAGAAGTCTCACTAGATGGCAGCGGTGCGGTTTGAGCGTGCCGAATTTAACAGCTACAGGAAGTAAAAAACAGCGCATGCGTGAACCCGCCTGGCTACTGCTTGTGTAAAGAGAGGAAAGGAGGAAAAAAAAGCAACATTCACAGCACATCAAGCCCAAAAGAGTTTACACCTTCTACACGGAAGCATTATTAAAATTCATCTGGCTAGGTCATCCTTGCAGGAGAGGCTAAATAAGGCATGCGTTAGACAGTCATATTGTTGCTCACTTGGAAAGGAAAGAAAAAAAAAAAAAAGAAATCAGACAGAACTGGAGTTCTAGAACCAAGAGTTCCAACCCTTAAATTTAGCAGGTCATATTGCCATCAGTCTCTCAGAAACTTAAAGCTCTAAAAAAGAAACGAGAAAGAGGTGCTAGTCAATGGTGAACGGCCTGCGATCCCCGCGCTGCGCTCCCACCGGGGCACGGCTCCCCACAGCCCCCGCTCCGCCTCTGAGCGCGGAATCAGGAGGGCTCGGCAGCTTTGTCTAGATTTTAGCAAGCAGGTCCTTAACCACCCGCCTGTTCCAGGCAATCAAGGTGTGGTTTCCCCCCCCCAGCGCTCCCTGAGGCGCAGCAGGAATGTTTTAATCCAGGGAACGCGTTTGCTGCCGCGCCCCCAGCACTCCGGGCAGGAGGGCTGGGCCAGCCCCCTCCCGGCCGGGCGCAGGCAATACTTACATGATGAGCATTTTTAATTTGTGTTTCTCTGACGTAAGTTTTTGTCTTTGTGATTGTTTGTAGAATTGGTTTTCCTGCAGAAAGGGATGAGAGAAAAATGCACCAAAAATCAGTCACAGGTACAGGAAAATGGACATTATTTGTACTTCATTAAACGGTGCTTCAGTCTTGCTCCCTTTAACTGGCTGAAGACAACACAGTTTTAGACTCTGTATTTTAGCACAGTATTTGTTTTCTAGCAGGATGTTGCTCTTCTTTTCTCCAGTGCTAAGAAACGCACCAGACGGTCCAACACCATCTGTAATGTCACATGCAATATCAATCCTATGATTTATCACCTCCCACAACCCCTGAGATTAACCCAAAGAGTATTTTTTTCCTGAAAACACACTTACATTGGCCCAGCTGGTTCATCATCTGCAGCAAACATCCCGATGCACCCAAGGAGAGACAAGGGAAGGAAAGAAAAAGAGAGTCAGTGTTGGCAGGAGGCCACAGTGTGAGCAGCAAACTGATCTATCTACAGCATCAAAGGCCATTCCAGTCGGGAGTGCAAGGATCATGGAGTTACTGCTCTGGATTCGGGTTTAATGGCAGGTATGTTGCTTCAATGGGTTTAGTTAACACTTGGAATGCTGGTCATGAAGGACTGCAACTGTAGCGGACAGATTGGTGCAACATGGTCAAGACTCATCTTGTCCCCAAGTTCCAGTGGTTCAATCTCATAAAAGATAGATGAGGAAACATACCAACGGTTCAGTTGTAAAATCCTGCTGGATGTTTGCTTGCATTGACTTTTTTGGAATACGTATTTTAATTTTTAGGCCATTTTTTTTCCACGGCTGATGGGTAACTCTGGGTATATACCCCAGAGAGTACATACCCCACACTCATTTTCCCCCACAGATGAAAGAACCACTACATTCCCCATTTTTCTCAAGGTTTAATTAGGAGGGACCAGGTTAGGAGGAGGCTGAAGGGGAACAGTCGATTCCAGTCCCAATCATGGTCCTTGGACAGCAGCATCTGATTGTCCCCAGGAGGACTTGGGGTGCTGGGACACCTCTGGACACACTTCAGCTGCAGAGGACTGACAGCATCGTCCTGCCCATGGCCCCTGGCAAAACTCAGTTAAGAACTGGCGGGGGAGGGAATCTGCCAATGAGGAATGTTTCATATTAACTCTCATGACCAATTGGGCTTTTTTTTTTTGGAATTCTCAAACACTGTTTTCTCCCACGCTGTAGTACAGAAGACAGAAATGCATTTACACAACAGTACAAGATTCAATCCAGGAACCTAATGCTCCCACAGATGGATTTTGGGGGGACCAATTCAGGCCCTGCTGGTTTTGGCACTTGGCAGTTGCCGTTCCCACCTCGTGCCGGAGGGATTTTTCAGGGAAGTCTTTCAGAAACTCTCAGCAGGATTCCACAAGGGTGCTTAGTGCACATGAAGCAGTTATGGAAATTACAGTCTTACAGTGTAGGCATCCGCATGAGCACACGCCAGGAGTAATGTCGGGGAGAGCGGACATTACTCCACCTGGGCCTTCGAGGCAACGGAGAGGCAAAGCCACCGCTAGCACAGACAGTGACCAGAACAAAAAATACTTCAAAAATGAAGAACTAACCACAAACCAAGAGCTTTACAGCCAAAGTAACAGACTAGCGACACACCGGTGTCCACAGAATTCCAGTACCAGCAACAGTAACTATCGGACATGGTACAGAGAACTGGGACTAGGAAGGACAGCCAGACATCAATGTGCTGTTGTATATACAGTGAGATATACAGAGACACATCAGGTACTCAAACACAAAGCACAGCGGAGGAATCTACGGCTTCCTTCCACAAACATCTCTGGGAATCAAGGATCCGAGAGCAGCCGAGCCTGGGAGGGACAGCGAGCCCCGGCCCCCAATGCCAGCGCTGCCTCTGAGACCCAACTCGGCTCCAGCAAGCACCATCGACAGCTTTGGGAGTTTGTTTGGCTGGACTTCAGCAATAGCAAACTGCACCGTGGACACTCACTACAAAATAACCCTTCTCCCTTCTCTGCTCAAAGATTTAAATGCCCATTTCAGATCAGGAAGTTTGTGTTGTCAAAAAAAAAAAAGCTTCACGTTTATAAAGGCTGCCGTCAGTGATTCCTCACGAAGATCCCACAAAAAAGCCTACTGGAATACTTTAACCAGCTGGTGGATCCCCACCACTCCTCCCTGTCCCATCTCTAAGCTAAACCAGAGATAAAAAGACCGAGGGAAATTCCCAGTCAGCTGTTAAGGGCTGGAAAAGCATCCCCAGTACAGTACAGACACAGACCGAACCCTCAGCGAAACCAGGGGCAACAGAACAACAGAAAAACCAGTACAAAATCAGACTAAAGAAAAGGTTCAAAACAGCAAACTGAAATCCAAATTAGTCGTGAACGTGAATGAGGAAGTTTTCAAGAGTGTTAACGTTATGACTTGTGCGTTGTATAGACTGAAGCGGAGGTTAAACAAACTCCAAAGCATGCAGAGCTCTCACTTACCACCATTTTTTAAGGGTATGATGCAATTGAAGGGGGAAAAAAAAAAAAAAACAAGTCATAGTAACCGACAAGATCAATATATGCCAAAGGTTTAATGCCACAGCCCTGCTCTAGAACAGTCAGTAACACGTGGGACATACGGCCACGCCGAGCCCCTCCTCCTGCAGGATCTCCGCTGGCATCTGCAGGCTCCAAACCCCCCTGGATACAGAACACAGCAATAACCCCCACAGCCAGGCCCCTCCTGCTTCATGGGGTCCCAAAATCGTGCATTTCTGAACCAAAGTGGGGGAAATGCTGCTTGTCTTTAACACATGTAATCAACCCCTGCAGGCAAAAATATCTGGGAATTAAAATTGGATGATGGTGACAAGTAGATGTCCCTTAGCTCCTCCACTTGTATGGGAATGTGTTTTGTGTGCCCCCCCACTTTCAGCCTTAATTTACAAGGCATTTTACATGTCACTCAGTTTCTTTCACCGCCTTTGGAAAGCTGCAGGGTTTATTTTTAGTATCAAATTAATCCTCGGTAGCATCTTGTGACTGGTGGATGTTAAAAATGAAACACTAGCGGGTTCTTCCAGCACTAAGATTGCCATTTTTGCTTCTGAAGGGATTCTACATCTCAGCTCATGCTTTGAAACCTGTGAAGGATCAATCCCAAACTGGTTTGGGTTGGAAGGGTCCTCCAAGCCCATCCAGTGTCACCCCCTGCCATGGGCAGGGACACTTTCCACTATCCCAAGATAGCTCCAAGCCTCATCCAACCTGGCCTGGGACACTTCCAGGGATCCAGGGGCAGCTTAATGCTCTGAGGAAGCAGCCAGAGCCTGTGACAGCTCAGGGTCCTGTGTGATGGTCCCTTCCCACTGGGATACAAGGATGCTGCCAGGAACAGCTGATGGCTATGACCTCACTATGTACCTGCCTCATAATCTGCTCACCCTGACAAATTTAGGGAGAGAAAGATGTGCATAAAAGGGAAAAAAACCCCAACAAAATCACTGGTTACAAAAGGTAAATGGTTGCAGTAAAAACAGCTGGTTTCTTTCAATTACTTACAGTAATAGCAGGAACAGGGAAAGTCAAGAAAAAAGCAAAAGAGGGTTAGAAAGAATGTGGGGATTTGGATGGAGCTTCTGCAGAGCCAGGAGAAGAAACACATTTATGGGAAGTCTTTGGATTAGGCTGAGGAATGAGAGGGGAAGAATGAAAAGGGACACGTTATAACTCAGTCACCTCACGGCTTTGGACTCGAGATCGTGACTCTGGATTTACAAGTAAAAACCGCTCCCATTCCTATGGGGAATGGAGCCAAGGGGTTTTTACTTTCTACTTACCCCAGAAGACCCCCTTTAACCCAGGGGCTGTGCTGATTTTAGACTGTTTGACCCAACACCAGCAGAAAGCCCACTGCTTTAGGAACCTTTGCTACGCTACACTCGGGTGGTGCTGGCTGATCGCTCGTCTACGGAAACCAAGCAGCCAGAGCTGTACCAGAGGAACAAAGCCATTCCCTTCTCCCTCCTCCAGGGCAGCACCCCGGCATTCCCTGCTGGCACCGCCTCCCCGGGCATGCAGCCACGTGCCAGGGCATGCCAGGCTCATGCAGCTCTCGCCCCCAAAGCCACAGAAGCTGCACCTGCCCGGCCCCCTCTGGATCTGACGGGCCCTGGCCCCTCTGGGAAGGCGAGCTGGATGCTGCCTTACCAGGCATAAGGCGATCAGAACTCATGTTCTGAAAGGATGCGGGGATTGAAGCGCCAGCTGCCCTCCCTTCCTCCTTCCAGCACGGGGTTTGGATGTGCTGGGAGAACCCCTCATCCACAGGCCCCGCAGCAAACCCTGCAGCAGGCAGCCCCTGGTGCCACTGCTTTGGTGCAAACAGGGATTTCACGGGTGCAACGTTCCTTTTCCTGCTCTCCAGCGGCAGGAAAAAGAATCGACTCCCAGATCAGAGTTCTGAGAAGGAGGAAACATCAGCGAAGAGCTCCTGAGCAGCCCTGGCCCGAGGCACGCCAAGCAGCTCACCGCACACACAAAGCGAGGGCCATGCAAAACCCAGCCCTGCAGTCAGGAAATGCCAAAGTTAAAGGAGTCCCTGCTCTTCCAGCATGGCAGTTCTTCCAGCAGAGGGAACATCTTCACACTGGGAAGCGCTTTGGGAACACAGAACTGCTCCAAGTGTACCCAGGAGTCCATCACCCTCCCCAGCCCCCCAGGGATGGAGCCATGGGCACGCTGAGCCAGGGCATTTGAAGCCTGCAGAACATGGAGATCAGAGGGAAAGGGAATTCATTGAGTTGTTTCTTTGGGCTGGCCAGGCAGAGTGCCCAAGTGCTGGGGGAAAAGTTCCAGATGCCTGGGGATCCTCTCACCCAGAGAATGCTTCTGTCCCAGCAGTCACATCACCCGGGACTAAGTGGGCACTTGTGCTCAGCACCAGACTGGTGTCGCTTGAGGAGCTGACCCAGCACACCCCAAAGACTGTCATTTGTGGAGGTCTAACTGAGCCAGCCCTAAATTATCACCTGGGCACAGCACAAGGTGAGAGCTCAGCATGGGCACCTGCAGCTCCCAGCAGGATCCAAAGCCAGCAGCTCATCCTGCACTGCCCCAGCCAGGAGCCAAGGTGAGCTCAATAACAGCTCCTTTTGCTCCAAAAGCCTTGGATTTTCCTGAACACAGGAAGTGGCCACATTTAGCAGCATTGGTTTTCTCCAAATTTTAAAAACAATCCTTAGAAGTGGTCTGAAAAAGCCACATTTCCAATTATCTGTGCACTCCTCTCAGGCCAGATGGTGGCCAGGCCACAACAGGATTCCTGAGGGACCGTGGCAGACACCCTGAGGTGAACGTGTGGCACCTGCAGAGGGGGGACACCGCAGGTCCAACACCTGCAGCCCAAAACTCGGGATCTCTACAGGGATCTGCAGCCAGAGCCGGGCCCCAGCAGGAGCACGTGCCCAGCCAAGGGTAAAGATCCCTGGGCACAGATCCACAGGGGCCATCCACCCTCACACCTGACACACACATCACAGAAACCTGGGCGCTGGGAAGGGCATCCCAGAGTTATTCTTCCCTGGGAGCACGGGGTGATGGTGGCGATGATGAAGCAGTCTCAGTGACTAAATCTGGAGAGGGCCAAGGAGAACATTCCCAGCAGGAAGGGCAGCAACAGCTCGGTGGTGGTTGTAGCACCATCTCACGTGGAGCTCTGCCATGGGCACAGCCCCTAAAGCTGAGCACGTCCCACTGACGCCAGGAGGGGGAAAGCCAGCGGAGAGATTCCAGCTGGTGCCAGAGGCTGTGGACAAACAGCACTGTGGTGTTTGCCCTCAGCCTGCTGGCTCAGCCACAGCTCCCTGACACTCCTTCCCCGGCTCACTGCAGCCCTGGAGGCCGGAGGTGAGATTTTGGAAGGGGGAGCTGGAATTCCGAACGCCGAGCATGCCACTGCATTCCAGCATTAACTTTGGCATTTCGTAACCATGTCTTAAATAAAATTCAGGATAACCCAAATCAAGCATCCACACGTGGGAATCAGGAGGCTCCTGGTGATTTCCCACCCCAGCACGGCAGCACAGAAAGCTTCGATGCCAGTAGGGAAAATGCACAACCATCCCAGGAATGTGGGACTCAAGGCGCCGTGACGCCAACTGTGTCCATCAGCCAGGCAAACCTCATCCACAGCTACGGACTGTCATACTCAGCAAGGATTTCTCCTCCAGGAAAGGGGACACGGAAAACATCTGACCCCCATGGAGGTGCCTCATGTCACTCTCCAGGGCTCTGCCTTCAAAACAGCAGCCCCAGTGAGCACTGGAGTAACCTCAGCTCCTTGGCTCATCATCCTGGACAGCTCCAGGGGGACGATGAGCCTGGATCCCTCTGGTACCAGCCAGGAAAACTCCCGCCTTGGAAAGAGGCAGTGAACTCTTCACCTCCAGTGTGAGCTCCCTGCGCTGCAATCTGGTCACGCCAAAGCCAATTCCTGTTGGATTCAGTCCATTTGGGGCTGCTTGCAGGGAATATTTGTGTATCAAATTCCCAGGACCTTGTTTTGGTCCTTGTGAAACTTCATCCAATGAAAATTCTGAAGGCAGGGAACTGCAATCCCTGATGCGGAGGTGGGTACGTGCAAGGGAAAATGAAAGTTGTCTGTTCCGAGTTTTCCGGGCTGGTGGAGGTCCCTGAGGCCACGCTGAGGGCAGGACAAGCCCTGGAGCCACTGGAAGCTGTTAGTGATGCACAGAACATGCACTACGGTTCAGCTGGAGGGCTGCACCCCAGAGCAGCCCCACACATGCTCTGTAAGCAGTTAGTAAGTGCTACTCAAGGCTTACAACCAAAGCTGGTTTCCTCCAGGGATGCACTGCTTCAGCCAGTTCTGATCCGAGCCTCAGCCCTTCTCCATTATTCCGTTTGTTGTGTTCCCTGAGCTCCTCTCCTTGCTGTGGATCCCGTGAAGGTGGCTGTGCCCACCCCACGCACACATCACAGTCTCACAGCTCTGCTGTCAGGCCCTGTGAGGGCCCAGGCCCCCCTGCAGCCCCACAGCCACCCCCAGCTGCCCTGGCAAGCAGCTCTCACTGGGAAAGGCTTGGCCAGCACAGCATGGTGCCAAGGATGGCTCCAGCACGCTGCCCATGCTTGGATCCATCGTGTTCCTACAGCACCGTGACATTCCTGCTGCTTCTCCCAAGGAGTCCTTGCAGAGGCTTCCTTGCTACACACTGGAGTAAGCTGCTAGCAGCACACTGAAGGCTGCTTCTCAGCAGGGACCTCATAAATAGCCTGACACTGCCCCTTTCCCCAGCTGTGCACAGGGGAAGGTGTGCAGGAGAAGCTCATAGATAAAAGTTACAACTAGTTGTATGTACCAAACACAGATTAATTAGTTAATTATTGCTACCATCCAACCTGATAATAAGCCCTATTTTTATAAAATCTAATCAGTGGCTACGATTAGATACAGGTTCCAGAGCATTCCCCAACTACAGATTCAGCTACACAGCAGAGTAAGAGCCCTCCCCCCACGTCTGAAGCCTGGACACATTTTAGTTGTGAAGCACCTTTGCAGCCCCAATCCCTTGAAGTGCAATGATTCCGTGGTTGCAGTGTAATGTTCCCTGGCAGGAGGCGTCGGCCCTGTGCCAGCAGGGGTGAGGCTGCTGCCAGCCGCGCTGCCCCGCGCTCCCTGCGGGCGGGCAGCGTTTCTCAGGAAGGAGATGGGAGCGCTCCGTCCCTCAGGCACCAAAGCTTTAAGGAGAGCCGTGACGCCCCGGGCTGCACGCTGGAGAGGGAGGGGAGCAGAGGAGAAGGGCGGCGGCGTGCAGAGGGCGGGGCGGGCTGCCGGCCCAATCCTCCTCCTCCGGCGGGCGGGCGGCTCCCGGCGCCGCGCTCCGTCACAGGCGGCGCTGGGCGCACTTACCGTCGGGAACTTCGTCCGGCCGCTTCCGCTTCTCGTAGATGACGATGATGACCACCAGGATGACGATCTCTGCCAGGATGCCCAGGAAGGGCCACAGCGGGGCCAGGTGGCTGCGCACGCGCAGGATGGTGGTGACCGACACCGAGCCCACCTGGTTGGTGGCGTTGCACTGGTACTCGCCGGGATCCTCGTTGATCTGCAGGTTTGTGATGCTCAGCTCGGTGTAGTTCTCTTTGTTGGAAATGAAGAACCTGCCCGAGGAGTTGTTGATGTCCTGGCAGAGGGACGGGGGTGGGAAACAGCGACGGATTTAAGTTGTGCCTTTGTGGCACTGGGACAGGGGAGATTGGAGGGAGGAGCGCAGGGCTGGTGTTTGTCTCTCCAAACACCGCCGAGAAGGGAACCCTGCGCTCGGGGTTCCAATCCCAAATCCGGGAACAGCAGCAGATCCCTCTGATCCAACAGGGAAAGAACCCAGCTCTGGGAGCAGGAACAGCAGATCCCTGTGATCCAGCAAGGAAACAACCCCGATCCCAGAACCAGGAACAGCAGCAGATCACTGCCAGCACTCAGCCACTCCTTAAAACCTTCAGCAGGGAACACTCATCCCATCCTATTATTTGCTCCACATTTTGGCTCCAGCCATCCAATTCTGCCTCCCTGGCAGGTCATGCAGCAATAGGAAACAGGTGTTAGAAATTCCCAGCTCCTCTCTGCCATTCCCACTGCTGGTCACTACATCACTGCTCACTACATCAGTGGCTACATGGAACAAACACATCACCCAAGTTCAAATGGGGATCACTGCCACCTCCTCATATTAAGTCTTATGAGCTCAACCAGTAAAACTTGGGAGGAATTTATAACCCAATGTGGTTTTAAATCATATTTCACAACTCAGATCGTGCAGTTTGTAGCAGACTCCAGAAAATGGCTTTCAGGGTGAGTTCTTAGCTTTGCCCAGCAATGCAGTAGGCAACTTTTTTCACACTCCAACAATATAAATATCAATTTGATATTCCCCCATCCATCCTCACTGCTGCTGAAAACATCCACCTTCACTGACACTTTGGAGGGACTGCATTTTGAGAAGACACGAAGCACCTTCAACAGCCCATCCCTAACCCCAGGGTGCTGCTTTCCTCCCTCCCTGGGGATCTGGGCAGGTGGAGACACCCTGAGCCCCTTCCTTACCTCAAACACCCCATTGACCTTCTTGCGCCAGACCCACTCGGGGTGGGGGAAGCCCACGGACTTGCAGTACATCAGGGCCTCCTGCCCCTCGTTTTTGTTCTCACTCCTCTTGTGCCCAGTGATGTCAGGAGTGGCTACAAGACAACACAGCAGCTGGTAAGAACCAACAGGCTTCTTTCACTCAGCTGGACACAAATCTCTCCAGCTCCTGGGAAGCCGTGCTTTCCCACACTGAGGGGATGTTAGGGAAGAGCTGTGGTTGTGTCCATCCCTGGAGCAGCCCCAAACCCTCCTGGAGCAGCCCCAAACCCTGTGCTCCTGTTTGTGTGTGTCCATCCCTGGAGCAGCCCCAAACCCTGTGCTCCTGTTTGTGTGTGTCCATCCCTGGAGCAGCCCCAAACCCTCCTGGAGCAGCCCCAAACCCTGTGCTCCTGTTTGTGTGTGTGTCCATCCCTGGAGCAGCCCCAAACCCTGTGCTCCTGTTTGTGTGTGTCCATCCCTGGAGCAGCCCCAAACCCTCCTGGAGCTTAGGCTGGCTCAGGGCAGTGCCTGGGCTGACCCCTGGCCCAGCAGATGGCCCCAGGCTGCAGGGCCCACCTTTAAAGCTGCAGCTCCTAATTACAGCACACGTGGCTGGCTGTGTGATGGCAGCTCTGAGCTGTTAATCCATCAAAGGCCAGCCCTGCTGCTCCAGGAAACAACGGGAATTTCCTACAGGAGACTTCCCTGATACACAGAGTGAGCACTTCCAGCTGCAAGCTGAGATAATGAAGGGAATTTCACAGCTCTGCTCAAAGGGAACAAAACCTCTCCTGCCACCAGACGGCAGCTGAGCCAGCTCTTCCCAAAATTTCAGCACAAATCTCTGGGAAAATGTCTGGCAAGCTGACGTGGTTTGTACTGGCCTGTGTCAAAGGGGGTTTGATGCAGGAAGCATCCCGTGCCTCAGATTCTTTCTGGACAGTAACAACATTATCAAAGTGAGATTCTCAACCACAGAAAATCCATGGCTGTAGGAAAACCTGGGCTTCAGCTCCTGCTGCTGTGTGTTCACCTGCAAAAGCACACCAGGAGAGGCATTCTCCAAGTGCCCATGGGAATTCCAACAGCATTGCCAACAGAGCCCTGGGCTTTGCAGGAGTCCAACAGCAAGGATGCCAACTCATTAATTCCAAGATGGTGCCAAGCACAGCCGTGACAGGTAAGACCAGGCCAAGAACAAACCCAAGGGGTTTATTTAAGAAAACTGACACCCAAAAATGCATCTTTCCACAGCAGACATAAGAACGCTCTGAGAGACTAAAAACCTGACCTGAATGAAGGCACCAGATCCAAACAATCTTGTACAAAAAAGAGCTGCCAGAAGCTGAAGGGAGCTGGGAAGAACATTCCCCACCTGCCAGGTGATCCTGCAAGGGGCAGGAACACCTGGAGCAGATGGAGTTTCTGAGCTTCAGGAAATCAAGCAGCTCTGGGGCTGGGTGTGCTGTGGGACTGCACTCCCATCTGGCCCCCTTTGTGTCAGGCTGTGGGAAAAGGGGAAGGGGAAAGGAGCTTTCTGGGACACCTGCACTCCTGCTCCAGGGTGACACAGTGACATTACTGGAAGGAGAGGCCAGCCCCTGGTGGTGCCAGGGGTGATCCCAGCAGAGCAGCAGTGCCCAGAATACCTCTGCTCCTCCCTGGCCCTGCTGGGACAGGGCTATTCCTGGAGCACCCTGGGGGCTCTCTGCAGTGCCGGTGTTGCGGGGCTCAGTGCTGCCACCCAGACACAAAACCAGCTTTTTCTCTGCCAAGCAGTACAGGAAACCATGTCCTGCTGGCCCCATATCCCTGCAGTCCCAGCTTTAGCAGCTTTTTCCTGGGGAGCTTTTCCAGGATTGCTCCAGTGCCAGCCCAAGCCCAGGGTGAAGCAGGTTTTGCTGGGAAGGATTTGGATTTCAGCTCTCAGGCAGCAGAGTCCCCTCTCTGCTCAGACCTGCTCTGTGACTGGCACCAGGAGAATGCCCCTGGCAAAGGGAGGTTTGAATTCCTGCAGGTGAAGCAGGAAAAAATCCTGAAGGTGGGCTGGAAACATCTCATGAAGAGCAAAAGGAAGCAGGGCTAATTTAAATTAACTGGCAAAATTAAAGGCAAAATAAATAGACATTCAGGCATGCTTGACACAAGAGGAATTCTAAGCAGCATCATTTTGATAGTTTTAAACCAAAGCACAGGAGAAAGGGGGTTTGTGGCAGGGTGACCATGGGGCTCCAGTGCTTCCAGCTCCCAACAGGCACAGAACTCGTGTGCAGCAGCTCTCTGAAGGGTTTGGGGGTCACACAGCCAGGAAAACTCATCTCCTCATATACAGGAGGCATTCAGCCCTTCCAGGCTCTTTCCTGTCACTACTGAAAAGGAGAGGGAAATTTAAATGTGCAACACCTCCACGCCATGGCCCAGTTACCTTCAAGTTTCCCATTAAGAGACAAAATTAAAGCAAGGGCAAAGTGCCTAAAAATATTCCTGCCCTGAAAACTGGGATGTTTGAGGGGTGACCTGAACAGGGGCTCTGGAAGGTTTCTTTTTCTGGTTATGACTCCAATCCCTGCCTCCCTCTGGAGCCTGAAGATCCCAAAGGCACCGGGAGAAGGGGAATGTGAGAGGATTTTTGTGGATCACTCCAAGGTGCAGCTGGGCTCAAAGAGTGTCCAAGTTAATTCATTTCTGCTAGAAAGGAGCGAGGCTGCAGCAGAGGTTTCCTGAGACAGCCAGGAATGAAGGAGCAGGCTCTTCCCCAGGAATAACTGGGGAGGGTGGAACAGGAGGGTGCAAAGGGAGCTGGAGGAACCCCTTGATGAGGCAAGGGCAGAAAGGCCTCCCAGGAAGGGGAATTCAAAAGCTCTTTCCAGCACCTGTTTCCTCTCCCCCTTCTCCCAAGGTCCCGGCAGGAGCAGGAGCACTGCAGAGTTCCCAGGGCTGCATTTCAGTCTTTGGTTTCTTTTCTGGCCTGCAGCAATCAAAAATCCCCTTCCAGGGGGAGGAGGGGGCACCTTGGCCAGGCCTGGCAGCTCCAGCACCACTGCCCCACCAAAATCACCCCCGGGCACCCCAGCCTGCTCCAGTGCCACGGGAAAGGGGACAGAGATCCCTGCTCCAAGGCCCCGCTCCCCTAACCCAGCATTTGCTCAGCCTCTGGTTTCAGCACCCCCAGAACTTCAGCAACAGCTGAGGGAAGGCAGCCCTGGCATGGATTCCCAGGAAAGGCATCAGACACTGCCATACACCCCCAGGACTCCCAGCTGCTCTTACACCTCTGCCCGCCGGGTTTTTCTGTGATCCCAGAATGGTTTGGGGGAAGGCACCTAAAGCCACTATCCACAGGGACACTTCCCACTGTGCCAGGCTGCTCCAGGGCCCCTTCCAGGGACACTGGAGGGACTCAGGAGGTGGCAGCACACCAGGGGAGGTGGCCCCGTGTGCCCTGGGCTGCCTCTGCCACCGGCTCTGGGGAAGCTGTTCACGAGCTGTCAGAAAATCCCTATTTTTGGAGCACGAGCACTCTGGCATTCAGCACCCTCCTTTTCCCTGTGCATCAGCAGTGAGAGCTGCACCACAACTACAATCAGCAATTAAATCTCTGTGTAACTGCTTGAGCACCAACACGACCCATGCAGGTAAATATTAAATTGAAGATGTGAAAGCCCAGATGGTGTCACTGTCCCTCACATCTGCTTGAAGTGCAATCCCAACTTATTATCCCCAGTTTCCCAGGAAGAGCATCTGAGGAGTATTTAGGTGTAAATTACCTGTGGGAAGTGGGTAGGATTAGTTGTCCTTGCACTTCAGTCACAGACATTGGCTTTCCTTCCCCTGGAATGAACTCCCACCTCCCTGCCAAGCTCCCCTGGTGGCCCTGCCTGGCAGAGCAGCAGCCAAGCCCTGAGGCAAACACTCCCAAAGGGCCTTGCAGAGACCAGCAGAGCTGGCAGAGGTCTTGCTCCACTCCCAAAGTTACATTTCCCCTCTCCAAGAGTGGTTTGTCACCTAAAGCAGCCCACAGGAGGCTGCAGGAACTTTACATTCTAATTAGGATAAGATCAGGGGATTTAACAATTAGAGCAAAAGGGCAGAATGGAAGAAAAAATCCCCAAGAAAAGGAAAAGAAGGAAAATTAAACCCCTTCGCCCGTGTACCCTGAACACCCAGCCAAGCTCCTCAGAGGCACAGGGTAGTGGAATTGCATTTCCCACAGACTGTGGATCCTCCCACCATGCAACACAAATCCCAAACTCAGCCTCGCTGCAGCCCCGTGGGAATTCACCAGCAAGGCAGCAGCACTGCCCTGTGCTTCACTACAGCAACACCCGTGGCAAACCCTGCCCAGATTGCAGCTTTGGTGCCAGGAGGTGCCCAAGACACAGAGGTGTTTTAGTGTCCACAAATGCCCTGGCTGTGTTCCCATCTCTGTGAGCTCTTGCCCTGAATGTGNAAGGTGTGTCCTAAAGGCCTTTCAATAAATCTCTGCTTTATTCTCCAGCCCTGCCCAGTCTCTGTTCAAGGCAGCACACGTGCCAGGCTCTCCCTTCGAGTCAGTGATTCTCTCTGACAACAAATTGTTACTGCTGACGATTCCCCCAGGCCTGGCTGTGTGTGAGGAGGCCCCGGCAGTGCCCTGTGCAGGCACGGGGACACACACGGGGACACACACGGGGAGCAGCAGTACCTCTGACTTCGATGGTGGCGTTGGCGACGGGCGAGCCGGAGAACACGAACACGCACAGGTACTCCCCCGACTCCTCGGCTCGGGCCTTCAGGATCCTGCAACAGCACAGCCGGCTCACACCCGCAGCAATTAACGCAGCAATTAACGCAGCAATTAACGCCCGCTAATTGCACGCTGCCCCGCAGAACCAGGGCACGCCCACCCCTGGCACGTTTCCCTCGGTTTCCTTCTCATTAATTGTGTTTTAATGGAGCAAGAAGCCCCCGCGGCAGAACGCAAACCCTGCGATGAAATCATGCAGTCACACCTGGAAAGTGCACACCTGGAAAAAGCTGCTCACTTCACTCTGAGTGCTGACAGCGTTCACTCAGCCCAGTCTCGAGTTATAAAGTGAGTTCATTTCAGATAAGCAACTTTGCAGGGGCAGAATGGTTCAATAAGCACACTTTGACCGCTGCTGGGTTTAACCCACCCCGGGCAGTGCTGGTGAGGGAGGGGAGGAAGGACAAGGGGGAATTGTTTGTCTCTCCCCAGGCTGCTGTGACACTGGGGTCTGGTTACCATCAATCATTCAGGAGCTGCAAACGGACACGGATCAAAGTTTTACAGGAGCTGGATGAAGGGTCTGGAGAGGCTCCTTCCACTGCCAGTGTTGGAAGAGGCAGGATTTTTAAGGGAAGCAGTTTAACCTCTAAATTCTGGAGCTTTCTGGATGATGAAAGTACCCAGCTCTGAACTCCAAGCACCAAAAACATCTTGCAGCAAAACAAAGTGACTGAAAAAACAAGAACCTGGGAGTCAAGGGAAATAAACAGAATACAAAAGATGGACCAATATAAAATATAAATAAATGGGGGAGGTAAATACCCCTTGTTAAGCCCAGTTATGCTGATGCTGTTTGCCTGGGTCCTCACTGAGAAAACTTGGAATTCCTGGATTTAAAATGTAACCCAAGCACAGCTAAGGAGCAGATCCAATGCAAAACCCAACAGCAGAGAGAGCCTGAACTCCAGCATCAGCAAAGGAGTGGTCAGGAATTCAGGATCTACTCTGCAAATGGAAATCTGGGATTCCTCCAGCTGTCTCTGGGATTGCTGGGAGCTCCCACAGTCCCCCCATTCCCTGGGGACAGGGAATTGTGGTCTCCTACTTCACTCCTTCCTTCCCCAGCAGTTCAAACTGAAGCCAAGCCTAATTCTTCTTTTACAGAGGGAATTATGAAAGGAAATGAGACTCAGCTTTTAACTGCAAAATTAACCACGTAATTCAAAGTGAGCTAAAGGGGAAAACCTCTTCCTTTTGAAAGGAAAAATTTGGACAAATCATTATCAGGAACAAACCCAACTTCCACAGTGGAAGTTCCATAGAGGCTGTTTTGCTAAGGCCATGAAAACCTGGAACATTCCCTAATCCTGTGCCAGTGAAGCAGGGGGAAAGGGCCACTCTAGAGACACAAAACAGTTGGGATCAAGTTGCCAGCAGGGGTTAAAACATCCCTAAAGTGCTCTTCAGCTTGGCTTAATGTGGAACTGGAAGTTGAATTTGCAGTCCATCAAGGGGGAAAATGGATGGAAAGAAGAAACATCACAAGGAAATCACAGAGGGAACAGACTGAGGGCATCCCTGAGGGATCCCCCCAGCTCCAGCCAAGCTCTGGGATCCTCAGCTCCAGTGGTGTGACCAAACCCCAGCAACCCCTCAGCAACACCATCCCTCCCTTGCCCAGGGCAGGCCTGGCCCAGCCCATTTCCCATTTCCCCTCCAGCTGGGATTTTGGGCTCCACGAGGATGGGCAGCAACAGATCCTCCCTTGAGGAGGTGGCCAGGATAAAACCCACACGCCTTCCAAGGAAAAGAAATCCACGCTGAGTGTGCTTCTGTCCAGGTGAACCCTGGGCAAGAGCTCTGGAGCTCAGCCTGTGAATTTACAGAGCTTTCCTTGAGCCCCTCACTGTGGGAACACCAGGTGTGCCCCTGTGCCCTGGATGACACCAGGTGTGCCCCTGTGCCCTGGATGAGGGCAGCCCCACCAGGTGTGCCCCTGTGCCCTGGATGAGGGCAGGCACTATTGCAGTGCACCCTCCACACCCCAACAAGATGTCTCCACTTAAGGAAAAGGGTTCCAGTTTCACCTCAGGACTTTTAAAGGGAGAAGCACCACAAACTTCTGTGTTTCCCTCAGGATGACCAGCTCAGGACAAAGGCACCTGTTGGCCTCTGAAGCTGCTCCTCAGAAATGGAGCTGTTTCTATTGGGCAGCAAGCCAAAAGCCCTCCTAAACCATTCAGTACATAAGAAAGAGCACAGAGCTGCTTTTTGGGGTGTCACAGCTGAGTGTAAAGGGGCTCCTCTACACCTGTGCACAGCTTTTGTTTTGTTATCTTCTCTTCTATCAAAACCTTTTGCTTTACAAAACACACCCAAGGAGGCCTCTCACAAATTATCTAAGCCATTCTGAGAAGTGCTGGACACCCTCAGTGTGTACTGGAACCTCGTTTAGCCAGCCAAAAACATCTGACTGGGCGAGAATTTTAATAACTGTGACAGAAACATATTATAAAGTTGGCTTTTTACAAATATTAAAACGAATGCTATGTGTATAATATTGGAAGACTGCTGTAATAATAGAGTTTCTTTTATTTCTGCTATTAACAGGGCTTAGAAATGGTGGTGTGATGAATATATATATTTCTTAGGTTATGGCATAATATTAAAATATAGAAACTATGTGATGTAAGATGCTTTTTGTAGTTAACTCAGAAGAACAGCGAAGATAACCATGAAATTCCCCCACATTCTTGGATTATCCTATCTGGATGAAGGTAACAGCGACAGACTCCAGGGGAGGAATTCCCTGAACCTCTGCTATCGGGGAGTGTGACACTGGATGGGGCCACAAAAAAGACTGATCTGGAAGATGAAATGGCTGGGGGGAGCTGAAACTGAGCCGAGGAACATCTAAACTCAAGCACACGGGGATTTACGGACGTGCAACCAGCTGTTTTAAGGAACCTCTGTCAGTGAGACCGTCTGCCTTGCCTGATCCTGCCTCCCAGCTGCCTTCCCACGCTTCCCCAAGGACGGACAGCAGTACCTGTACTCGGTGGTGTTGGAGGCTTTCCTGGTGCCCGGGATCTCCTCGCCGTTCTTCACCCAGTAGCTGTGTGCCAGCGGGCTGGGGCTGCTGGTCAGGTTGCACTGCAGCGTGACGGCGGCGCCGGCCGCGTGCAGCACCACGTCCTCGCTGGCGTTGATCCGCGGCTCTGCAACACAGGGACAGCCCTCAGCGGCCGCGCCCCCGGGCACCGCGACGGGCACCGCGACGGGCACCGGGACGGGCACCGGGACGGGCACCGGGACGCTACTCTAGGCGGGAGGGGAGGGCACCACACGGGGGATGACACAGCCAGGGGACACCACCCAACAGCCCGGCGCCTGTGGAGACAGAAGGGGTCAGCGCTTTGTTGGGAATCCCCAGCGACACCAGCCACTCCTCACACGCTCCGCGTTTCCCACTGGGGCTGCACACGAGGCCTCAGTTACTGCTCCCGAAGCTTCTGGCCGGCTGGTGCTTTGTTCTTCTCCTTGAGGTTTCAAAGAAAGACTTTTTTAATATAAAGTTCTGGATTTCTCCCTGCCCAAAGGCTGCCGCGTCCCTCAGCGCAGCCGGGAGGTTCCAAAGGGCACAAGTTCCCTGGTGCCTGCAGCTGGAATGGAATGTCAGGATACACAGCAGGGCCAAATCAGAGCTGCCACTGGTTTGTGTCTAAAGTAACCCTGAGCACAAGAGCAGCCTCAGTGCTCGAGCAGAGCCCGGGAGCTCTGCACTTTGCTGCCTGCTTTGGGGCTGTTCCGCTCCACAGCCTCACCTGGCAACACCAAACTCTCATCTTTTAGGGCAAAGGCTTTCAGGAGTGCTACAGTCACTGAGGGCACTGTCCTGCTGTTTGAGAGCCATGCTGGCTCCAGCTCCTGCAGGTGCTGCTGCTCTCCAGCACACACAGCTGGCTGATTTTCAGCACAGTCACACAAGTTGCTTCCCAAATTTGGCAAAAAAAACCCCTTCCTGTTGCAGGGCCTGTGCCTCCCATCGGGTCTGGAGCGTGCTGTGAGAAAACCACCTCACACAGGATGGCAGGGTTTAAAAAAGTCACAATTCTTGCTGTTAGTCTTCAAAAAAAATCCCTGGTTTTTAGTGTCACCTTGGGCTGCAGAGCCTCTGTGTGTAACTGCTGCTGTGTGCCCTGCCTGGATGAATTCCTGACTAGGGGACAGGGAATTCCAGAGGTGCTGCTCCTTCCTCCCTCCCCTCTGCGTGCAGGAGGGGGAGGAAGCAGCAACCATCTCCCTGATTTCTGCAAGTCATCCAAGGAGTTTCGATTCTGGAAACTCTGCTGTGCCTCGTGGTAACAGTTTGGGATATAAATTTATGATCCGTGGAGCCTTGGGAATGCAGGTTATGAAACACAACAAGAAAATTGTGTCAGAACCGTCCCAGGTTTCCACACAGGGAAGGAACAGCCCTGTATCCCATGGCACATCCTTAGGTTACTGCCCAGGGAGAAAAAATATCCATCCACTGATAACCTGGAGCATTCCAGTCCTGGATATCCTTTTTGAAAATCCTCCTTCTCCCAGCTCTTTCAATCATTCTTTAACTGCAGAAACACTGCAGTTGCTGTTTGTATGATCACATTTTTCACTCTCTCTCTGCCTCATTTCTCCCACACTGGGCATTTTATCCTTTCAAGGATTGTTTTGGGCCCCAAATCGTTGTGTTAATTCCATATCACACACCATTCCTGGCCTGCCCCGTGTGCTTTTCCACCCCCAAAGAGCTCATCTGCATTCCCACAAAAACACTGACAGAGCTCTGGGAATATTTTTGGAGTGTGTCTGAAATAGTAGCTCAGTGGCTGACCTGCAACCTTTTCAGTTTTAGTTTAGCAAAACTGAAGGCAGCTGCAAGTCTCATTTCCACCTTCACCTGCATTTATGTTACTTTGATTTGGTTATTAAAAAAGCAAATTGATGGATCAGCGTCCTCATTTAATTCCAGGAGACAAACTGCAATTGGAATACTGGGACAGCAGCAGCCAAAGGAGGATGCTCACCTAGAAAATCACTTTTTTCACATCATTTGAAGTGCCCATTTTATGTAAGCTCAGCTTTTGCAGTTAAAACCCAAGCAAAGCAACTAAAAAAAACCCGGTAAGTGAAATTCTGGTTCCAAATCCGGAATGAGGCGGAAGGCAGATGGTGGTTCCTGGGTGCCAGATTTTCAAAAGTTGATCTCTGCAGAGGCCAGGATGGAGCCTGTGCTCCGTGGGACTTTGGTGTCACAGCAGGGCAGCAGCCACCGCCATCAGCTGGAAATTCCAACTCCACTGAGCCACACAATTCCCATTTCCCAGACAAACTGTGCCCAGGCACGTCACGGCAGGCAGGCTCAGGGGAGAGTCTCCACTTGCAGGGACACCTTGGAAAGCTCGTCCCCGTTTCCCTGGGCCTCCAGCGGGGTCAGGCAGGCGCTGATGTCCCGATGGAGCAGCTGGGCTGTGCCAGCACAGCCAGGAAAGGCACTGAGGGTTCGGTGCACACCTCCCCCAGGGCAGCTCCCGGCACAAGGCACTGGCACAAGGCACTGGGCAGGAGCTCGCAGGCAGCTCCGACAGCAGCAGCAGGTGTGAGTGTAACTAACAAACAAAGGGCGTTAATGGAGGGCAGGAGAGGCTGGGCTGCGGTCCCTGGAGCGGCTCAGTGCAGGGCTGAGGGAGGGAAAGCCCCTTTCCACAGGGACACCCTGGCTGTGCATGGAGCAGTGTTTTGTCCCCAGTCTCTGTCCCACGGCACGGCTGGCGGGGCACACGGGCTCTCTGCAGCACACAGCACTCCCCAGCAGACACCTTGCCGGGTCTGGCCCAGGGCAGGAGCATTCCCAGCATGGCAGAGCTGCTGCTGGAGGCCATGCAAGCATTCCAGTCCTTTGGGAGCCCAAAGGACACGGGAGGGGCGAGGGCTGGGCTGAGCAGCTCCAGCTCAGGGACCCGGACACGCAGTGGCTCCACTCCACACCACCGGGGTCCATTTCTGCACGTGCACCAAGGCTGCTTCCAGTTCCAGAGGGAAGCTCGCTGATCCAGCAGCGCCCACGGCAGCACCAGGCTTTGGGGGCAGCTCTGGGGGGCGTTTTGTCAAGGTACCCAAGTAAATAATCAAGATACAGAGTTGGTATTTTGTACCCAGGAGGGCATTAAAGGGAAATTTGTGCAGGGAGCACAGGAGCAAGACCACGCTTTTGCTCTGCTCTTCTGTCAGCTGAGGACACTGAGAAACCACCCAGAACAAGTTCTCCTGCACGCTGCAGATTTAATTCCCTCTACCTCTAACTCAGCAGCTATTTCCTTAGGAAAATACAAGTGTCACATCTGGCCCAAAATTCTTCTCTACTGAATGTGACCGTAGGAAGTCCCAAATCCACCTGGGGTGAAGAGCAAAGCGAAGGCAGGAAAAGTCCTGTCACAACCAAGACCAAAAAGCAATTCTGGGCCAAGCACAGCCTCTCTCTCAGGGCTTTGCTGCTGCCAGGAGCTGCACCCTGCACGGAGTCACTGAGCTCAAGTCTGGCTTCAGCACTGGGGAAGACATTCCCCCCTCCTCCCCCAGGCTGGATTAGGAATGGCTGCATCTCCTCAGTGCTGCTGCATCAGAGAACTCCTTAGGAACATGCTGCTGGCCAGGAAGGAAAAGAAACACCAGGACTTCATGGAAAAATCCAAGCACCAAAGGTCACGTGGAACTGAAAGGGAAGGATGTATCCAGAAGCAGATATGTAACCAAGACCAGGTGAGGAGGCATTCCCAGAAATTCCAGGAGAACAGAAGAAATCAAAATAAAACGGTTAGAGTTGGGAAGAACATGGAAATCAAAGAGAAAGGCACTGGTGGAGAAGCCAGGGAGGCTGGAAACCTCCTACAAAACTAAAGGGAGGAGGGAACACACACAACTCCAACAGCGGGCTGGTCTCAGAGGGAAGCTCTAACACACATCCCGAGGTTTTCCCACGTGCTTTGGCCCTAAGGAGAAGAGACAGGGGTGGCACACGGGGTCAGCACTAGAGGGGAGGAGCAGCCCGCGGGGCAG
>VYXD01013281.1:35502-50990 GCA_013397195.1 Hylia prasina | reverse complement strand
GTCACCAGACTGCCTCTAGACACTACAGTGCCACTACCGGGGGGGCCGGACTCACTCTGCAGGACGCTTATAGTAGCCTGGGCTCGAATCCACGTAATGGAGGGATTTTGCCTCAAGTCATTCCTCCTGGGATCGTTGCTGGCCCTGCACTCGTAAGTCCCAGAGTCTTCCAAGGTAAGGCGGGTTACTCTCAGCACACTCACCCCATTGGCCCCGTAGGCAGTGTTAATGGTGACACGGCGCTTCCGAGCGCCATCCCACAGCTGTTTGAAAGCCTCAGCCCGGTTGACTTCCGCATACCACCACTGGATCTCTGGAGTGGGGTTCCCAACCACATCACAGTACAGTTCAAAGGCGTCCCCCGTGAGCTTAGTTTCTGACATGGGCGACTTGACAAACCCGGCTGCAGGGAGGGGCAGCAGAAACGCAGTGACAGAGCGGCAGAAAACAACAGAGCTCACACACAACAAAGCAGCGGGGCAGAAAACACAGTTAGAGACATGGCACGGGCAGTGACAGGGCCTGGGGACACCCGTGGAACAGCAGTGACACAGGCTGGGGACACCCGTGGCACACAGAGCAGAGGTGCAGGGCTGGGGCTGCAGGGCAGGGCGTTGCGTTCCCAGCACTGCTGCTGCTCGTTCCCTGGCAGCAGCTCACCCTCGCCTCACCCTCACCCAGGGATTCCCAGCCCTGGGAAGCTCGGGAGGTGCCAGGGTTAGGTGCTCCTGGTCAGGCACCTGCTCCCTGAGGAGGATCCTTTCCCTGACACACCGCACGGGCACCAGGGGTAAAGTCCCAAACCTGTGCCAGCTGCCAGCTCTGCTGTGACCTCCTCTCCCATCTGGTTAGGACTTCTAGGGCAGGGAATTCCCCAAGATACAAGTGGCCTATTTTCCTGGAGGAGCTGCTCACCCCAGCTCCGGGAATGGGGGAGTTGCAGTGGAATGAACACTCAAGAGGCCAAAGGGCTGTTTTGTCAGGAACCCGCAGAGGAACCTCAGCAGTGCCCCCACTGTGGACAGAGCTGCTGCCTGACATCCGTGCTCAGGCCACCAAATCCTTATTATGGATATCCTCAATCCTCCCACACTTACCCGCCCCAGAGCCCTGCTGGGAGCACACACGCACTGAACTGTCCTTCAATCCTATTTCCAAAGATATTTAGGAGAATGGCAGTGCCTCAACACCGGGGCCCCTCCTCAAACTGCAGGATTAGGACACAGCTGGCCAGACAGATTATGCAGCAAAACCCGTCCTGGGGCTGCGCTGGGGCAGCAGCGTGGGGAGGGACAGTGTCACACCAGGAAAACTCTGGAGTCTGTCATCCCTCTCCTCGAATTGTGCCATCCCCTGTCCTCAAATTCATGGCTTATTTTAGGATGAGAGACAAATCAGTGAGGTTTAGAAATGGAAATGTGCACTTGGAGCACTCATTAAACAGTATTTAATGCCCTGTCCTTCATTTGGCCACAGAAAACAAAGGGCTGCACAACGACACGGGAAGGTGACACTAGGGGTGCATCCCAAAAGATCCTATGGGCAGGAAAACCCCCAAGTGTCCCCAAAACACAGCACGGTCCTGCTGGAAGAGCAGCTGGGGTGGAGCTGCAAGGAATGGCCACAGGAACACTCGAAATTTTTAAAAAATTAACCTCAAATTCCTTGATTTATGAGCTCATGGGGTCAGGGACTCCCCAGCCTGGCATGGAGGGTGAGAAACCACTAGCAAATCCTGCAGGGCTGCAGGGACAGGAAACCAGGGCTACAGCAGTTGGAATGGCCACAGCCCCCAGGGACCAGTGGCCATAAACCCCAGGGACCAGTGGCCATAAACCCCAGGGACCAGTGGCCATAAACCCCAGGGACCAATGGCCATAAACCCCAGGGACCAATGCCATAAACCCCAGTGGCCACAGCCCCCAGGGACCAGAGGCCATAAACNCATAAACCCCAGGGACCAGTGGCCATAAACCCCAGTGGCCACAGCCCTCAGTGACCAGCACTCCCTGAGCCCACTGACCAGCACTCACAGGGATGACAAACGGCCTCCATACATAAATTAAGAAATATTTAAATTACCAAGGGCAGCTCTGGGTTAATATTTTGCATTTTGCTCATTCACCAACAGCAGCAGTGAGCGAGGTGACGCTGCCAGAGGGTCACTGCCCATGGTCACACCCAGCCAGGAGCTGCAATCTGCCAGCACTGAGCAGGAATGCTTAAAAAACCCCAAAAAATAAACGGGAAAAAAGGTGAATTATTTCCGAGGCTGCAGCCCCGGGGAGCTGGGAAGGGCAGTGCTGCTGCCTTTGGGCACTGTCAGTGAATTCCATGGCTGTCCCAGCACGGGGAGGGTGACACTGGGCAGATCCCAGTCACGCTGGAGCCCGCCCTGGCCTTTCCTGGGCTTGTCCTGCACAGCACGCCCAGCTCGGCTCCTGCTCCAGAGACACAGCACCCAAAACCAGAGCCTGAGCTCCAGAGATACAGCACCCAAAACCAGAGCCTGAGCTCCAGAGATACAGCACCCAAAACCAGAGCCTGAGCTCCAGAGATACAGCACCCAAAACCAGAGCCTGAGCTCCAGAGATACAGCACCCAAAACCAGAGCCTGAGCTCAGGCCTGCCTCAAGGGACTGTGCTCAGCTGAACTCTCTTGCATCTTGGGGTTTAAACCCGAAGATTTGTGACTGTGCTCTGTTTAACTCCAGAGAGTCGGGACTTATGCCCTGTTTAAACTGCAGGATTTGGGACTGTGGTCTCTTTAAGCCCAAAGATTTGGGACCTGTGCCCTGTTTAAACCGAAATATTTGGAACTGACCTCTCTTTAAACCCAAGGATTTGGGACTGTGTTCTGTTTAAACCGAAAAATTTGGGACTGTGCTCTGCTTAACCCCAAAGATTCGTGACTGTGTTCCTTTTAACTCCAAAGATTGGGGACTGTGCTCTGCTTAACGCCAGAGATTTGGGACTGTGCTCAGTTTAACTCCAGAGATTTGGGACTGTGCTCAGTTTAACCCCAGAGATTTGGGACTGTGCTCTCTTTAAACCTGAAGATTTGGACCGTGCTCAGTTTAACACCAAATATTTGGGACTGTGCTATGTTTAAACTGAAAGATTTGGGACTGTGCCCTGTTTAAACCTAAATATTTGGGACTGTGCTTTGTTTTATCCCAAAGATTTGGGACTACTCTGTTCAAACATAAAGATTTGCGACTACTCTGTTTAAACCTAAAGATTTGGGACTGATCTGAAATCCCTTCTGGAAGTGGTTTATTTATTCAAGATTTGATCTCATTCCCCCCGTTGTGTGGATGGAGATGAGGAGAGATTAATGCCCTAAAACCAGGGAAATGTTTCAGCCTGCACACAGGATTCCACTGGAATTTCAGGTGCTCCTCCAGGGGTTCCCAAACTCTGCGTTAAGATTGGTGTTGGGGAAAGAGAATGAAATCCCCACTGGGAAGAAACAGGATTTTCAGAGCTCAGAAATTCTTGTAAAATCTGCCAGGGTAAGAATGCACAAAGCAGCGCCTGGCAGTCGTCCCTGAACTGCAGAAATTATCGTGCCATTAATTAAAATATCCTTTTGGAACTCAAAATTCCATCAAGGTGCAAAAGAATTAAGGAGAGTGGCCCTGGAGGAGCAGAGCAGGGAGAATTTTCATCTCCTCAAGTAAAGTCTGGTGTAAAAAAAGGGGTTTAAAAATAAAAGTGCTTTGCCTTAAAGCCCAGGTTGAAGAAAGATGTTAAGCCAGGCTCAAAGACAGCAAAAACCAGGTTTAACACACACAACGAATGGATAAACTAGGACCAAAATGAGGGGAAAACAAAGGATTTCCAAGGAAATTTTCAATCCAAACCAACACAACTGTAACCAAGGAATCCCCAAAAAGCTCTCACCCCATCCTGAGGCTGCTGCTTGAGGTGAATCCCACTCAAAGCACAAAGCACAGTTCAAAGCTCAGAACTAGGAGTTTACAAGGCTAAAGTGCAAAAAACACCCTGATTTTCAGTCTGGAGCCACGACAAATAAAATGTAACTGCTGTGGGACTGAATGCTTTCAAGCTTGGCTGTCTTCTCCCACCTGTAAAACCTCTCAGCACACCAAAACTTTGTATTTCACTGCTCTCGGGCCCTTAGGAGAGATCTGGAGCAGATTTTTAGATATTTATATACTTCACTGCACAATCCCGAAATTAGGCAGCCTGCTTTTTTCAATTCTTCAAATAAATAAAGAGCAATGCAGATGGAAAAGGCAAGGCCCACCAGGAACTGCTCAGCTTTGCCGTGCCCTCACACCTGAGCTGATTTTTTGCTTTATTACATTGACAATTTGATGGAAATCTCCCAGAAAACGCCAGGCAGGAGCTGCCCCCCCTCAGCTGGGCTGTGTTAATGAGGCGCCCTGGCTAATTAACACCTCCTTCTTCTCTTGATTATGCGACAAGAGTTCTGAGGGTGGGCACATCTCACTTTGTCAGAGCGTGGCATTTTTACTGCACTTAGGCTGGAAAAAGCACCCTGATTAATGTTTTGTTCCCTGCCAACTGCTCACATCCACCAAACATCTTGGGAATTAGTTAAATGCACAAAATGTGACAGCTGGAAGAGGTGAAACACCTCAATTCCAGGAAGACACTGAAGCATCCTGATTGTTCCCACCCCTTTTCCATAAGCTCAAAGCTTTCCCATTCAGCAGTCACCAGGAAGCACGAAATGCAAAAATTGGCTTTAATCCCATTAATTTTTGCCAGCTCCAGAGCAGCTTTAAGACAGGCCTGAGGCGCCCAGGTGAGCCCGGAGCAATGCCTGGATTTAATTCCTGCCGTCTCATGCTGCAGCTGCCCGGAGCTGGGAGAGAGGAGAACACAACCCGGAGAGCATCATCTAAAATGCATGAGCTGTGCCAGGGCAGCAGGCTCATTCCACAGGCAGGGAAACCTGAGGATCGCTGCTGCCAGGCCACAGGCACCGGCATTAAACATTCCCTGGATCCAGCCCAGCCTCCCTCATTCCCCTGGGCATCCCAAAGCCTCGGCTCTGGGACATTTAGGGGCAAATTCATGTCAGGTCTCTGCTGTGGGACACTGGGAGCATGCTGAGGGGAATGGCTTTGGTGAGGCAACCTGGGAATGTGCCCAAGGGACAATTCCTGGGGATCAACCAGGGAATTTAGGCTGGAAAGGATTCCTGAATGGGAACAGGACACAGGGCTCCATTCCATAAATCAGGGAATTTAGGCTGGAAAGGATTCCTGAACGGGGACAGGACACAGGGATCCAGTGGATAAATCAGGGAATTTAGGCTGGAAAGGATTCCTGAAGATTATCGGGCCCCACAAACCCTCAGATCTGCCTGAGACCCTCCCACACCCCCCTGGATGCTTTTATCCAAGTTTCCCTGGAATAAAAAAAAAGGGGGATGCTTCCCTTCCCACTTTTGAAACACAACTGGTATTTTCTGGCCGCTTTTATGGCGCAAAACCCGATCTCAGCAGCCACAATTCCCTGAGGAAACAGATCCAAGCACAGGAATTCCCCCCAGACCCCTCCTGGCTGGGTTCAGAACATACAACTCCAGGGACTGTGGCTCACAGCCCTCCTGCTGCCAGCACCTGAGGAGTGCAGGTGAGAAGGGATTCAGGGCTGGAGCATCCCACAGGAAGAATAACCAGGCCAAGGTTTATCAATTGGCTCCACAGCCGGTGTCACCTGCCGGCTGCAGTCACCCTCTGAGCAGCAGGGAGGGAGTTTTTCCCACATTCTGTCCGTGAAGAACAAAGCTCTGGCAGCTCCCTGCCTCCATAAAGCAGCAGAGCCTGAGGAGGGAGCTCTGACAGAGCCCTGGAATGTCACCGTGGGCACCTGCCTGTCCCCAGGGGAGCTCTGAGCCCCTGTCACAGCTCCTGCTCCAATTTCCAGCTCCCTCCCTCCCCAGCTCTGCTGTTGGAGCCCATCTGCTGCCAGGCCTGCAGCGTGAACTACAAAATTCCAGGGCTCTGAGCCTTGGGGATTTAAAGGGATGGAGTTTATGGGAGTGGTTCTGTCTTTTTGGGACATCCCGGGCACAGAATCATTTTTACCTCACGGCAGACTTGATATGAAAATATTCACTTCTACGGGAAGCACAGAAAGGCTCTTCTTTACTTAAACATTTGGATCAGCACTCTGGAATAAATAATAGATGGATAAAGATGGAGCAGAGCCAGCTCTGACCAACCTGGGAACCCACATTCACAGCAAGTCCAGTGCCTTAAAAAGCACATTTTTTTCCCCTATTTCAAAGGAAATATTAAGGAATATCAGTGCAGAAGTGCTGGAGGAGCTCTCACAGGAGACACCAAATGCATTTCCTGGGTGGCACTTCCCTCACATACCGGGGAACTTCCCGAGGCAGTTCCATAATTCACATAACCCCCCTGAAACCATGGATGGCAGAGGCATTCCAGGGACATTTGTTCCTCCTGGGATTACATCCCCTGTAATCCCATGGAAAATGCAGCTTTGTGCTGTCAGGAAGCTGGGCTGAATCCCTTCCAAGGAGATTTCCTTACAGGGGGAATTTGTCCCTCCTCTCCCAGAGGTTTTTCCAAGGATTAAACCCACCTCATGCTCAGCAAAGGCAGGAATTGTTCTCTGCTCTCCCCATTCCTGGCAGGGAAAAATCCACCAAGCCAGCAGTCACTGCTTTAATCCCTTCTTTTTTGGGGAATACAGGAATATTAGTGTTGCAGCTAAGGAATACACAAGAATCCCTCCGAAGCAGAAAGAGCCAGGGCAGGAAGGCTCCTGGAAAGTGCCAAAAAAATCCATGTTAACAACTCAAAAGCCATTCCCTGGAAAGCAGTGGGAAGGGATTCAGCTGCAGCACAGGAAGCAGAGCAGGAGCAGGCAGCAATTCCAATTTGTCTGCTGTCCCCACCTCGCAGCAGCTGAGGCTGAATATTTCAAAAAAATTTCAAAGAGCATGAAATTTCTGTCTTAAAGACACCGAGAGAGCCTCCAAGAAAATAAAAACCATCTTGAGTCAGATTAGCCCTTTGAAATCCTCAGCCTGGCTTTTTAATGGCGCAGTGCAAGGATTTTAAATAACCAAAGGTTTCCAGAGCTCCCCTGACCTTTCCTGATCCAACAAACGTGTTTGATGGGAGGCTGACTCCATTCCTCTGCAGCAAAGCTGCTTTTTTTTTCCCCCCCTTCCATTCATCCCGCAGGAGCAGGAGCTGCTCCATCTCCTCGTGAGGCAGGGAAAGGACATTTCACTCCAGCGACCTTTCAAAAGAAATGCCCTTTGCTGAATTGTGGATTATGTAACAGAGGCTGAGGAGAAGCCGTCCAGCCACAAAAATAATTCCTCTGCCAGCTCAGGGAAGGGCAGCAGCACAGGGGATAACACGTTTCAAGCACGTTTGGGAGCCTAAATCAGAGTTTAAACGGCCTGATGTGTAAAATCCTGGCCCTGCTGCGGGAGATGGGGTTAGAGATGCTTTAATTATTCCAAGCTGAGCCTCTCCAGGGCGGGACAGAATTCCTGCCTGCTCAGAGCCACGTCCAGAGCAGCTCTGCCCCTGCTCAGTGCATGCAAGCAGCAGGAGAATGATGGAATTCCAGGCACAGGGAAGAGGAAAGCAGGAAGGAAATGGATTAAGGAGCAGCAGGGATGCCACGCTTTGTGGAGCAGATTCCCTCTGCTGCGCACATTGAGCTCCAGGTTAAAAATGGCATTTTTTTAGCGGTGTTTTTCCCCGAGCTTTTCCCAGTTTGCTCCAAATCCCTGGGAGCTGGGATGTGGCTCCAGCAGAGCCCAGCTCCTCCCTCCCTGAGGAGGTTTGATCTCCATGGCCTACTGACACTGCTGAGATTACAGGGCCAGAAATAACCTGTGCAGGGCAGCTCCTCCCCGCAGCATCCCACACCCCATTGCTGAGCTGGAATTCCACTCCAGCACGGATTAGTGCATCCTAATCCCTGGCAGGAATCACCTCCCTGTGCTGGGCACTCATCCCGCCTCACACCTCACACAACTGCTGTGCTAAAGGGCAAAAAAAGCCCCCAAAATGCCAGCTTGTGGTTATTTTGGAGCTTGGGGGCTTTCCAGCTTTCCCCAGAGCAGCTCCCCTGCTCCCAGAGCTTTCCCAGCAAAACAAAATCTAATTAAAGGCCAAGCAGATTTGGACTCTTCAAAGAGGCAGCAGGGAAAAAAAACAACAACCAAACACTGAGAGAAGCTTCCTTTGCTCAGTGTAAACTAAAAATGAATATCACCACCATGGTCCCAGCAATAACTGTGTTTGCTCACACTGCAGGGATTTTGGGGTGCTTGAGAGGAACAGAAAGGGTGACCTAAACAAAATCTCATTTCAGCCGTGTCTCCCAACTCCAGTTAAAAGGTTCCACTTCTGTTTTATACCCAATGCTCTGTTTTCACAGCCAGCGTTCAAAGCTGTCCCCTCAGAGAGGGGTGTCCCCTGTGCTCTCCTCCTTCATCTGTGCAGCAATTTTACAGCAGCTTGGGAAGATTTTTCCTAAAACACCTGAATAGAGCCCAGCAAAAAAGCCCTGGGGAATTTATCCCTCAGCTAAACTGATCCAACTGTGGCAGGAATGTCACACCAGGGCCAGCGTGGAGGGGTTTTCTGCCAAGCCCTCAGGAATTTGCTGCCGAGGCTTTTCCTCAACCAAAGGTGCTTTTTCCACTGCCATCCAAACAAATCCAGGTTTGCAGAGTGCCCAGAATTCCTGACTGAACAGTTCCCCACCTCTGGAAGGCTCAGTTTCACTTGGCAAAAGGATGACGACAGGGCCCGTGTTTGGGAAATCCTCTGGGAATTCTAAACCCCATGTTTGGAAATCCTTTGGGAATTCTAAACCCCGTTTTGTCATGCCCCAAAGCAGGAGAGCCCCAGGGCAGTGCCCCTCTCGTGCTTTTGGCTCCGTTCTCCCAACAATCCCCTCCCTGCAAACCAAACCCCACATTCTTGCTTTTTTTAGCTGTTTTTTTCCCCCCCTTTTTACTCCATATGGCTCAAGATTGGGGTCACCAAATCACTGCTAAAAAAAGGAGCCTGGGGAGCCTGAGACCCCAGGCACGCAGCTCAGAGCCTGGGGTGAGAACAGAAGCTGCTGCTGAGCAAAGTGCTGAAAAGCCTGTCAGATAAAAACCCAGCAAATTAAGGCTGCAAGGGAGCCATCAATACAACACCCCAGCCTCCTGTCACGTTCAGCACCCTGGAAATTGGGGACAAATGAGAACTGCTCTGGCTCTGTTCTGGTTTTGGAAGCAAAGAGCCAAAGTTATAGTGGGGGAAAAAAAGATCTAACCACAAATATCCTGTTAAAAGGAATGAAAATATTGAATTATCCTCGAGCTTGACACGACCAGAAAAGCTCTCCCAGCACCCAGGGGTTACACACAGGTGCTCCAGCATCACTGCCAACCCTTCTGCACAAAGATTTGGCAGAAATGGGATAAAACTGAAATATTTCCAAAAAGACAAAACTCAGAGGTGACCGTGATCCTACAGCACTATGGGGTGGGTGCCATGTAAAATAATTTTCTAGGCTACAGGGAATAAATGCACCAAATATCCAGTTTCTCACAGCAAAATGAAGCCCAAAGAGTGGCACCCTGACTGTATTTTTCACTCAGTGCAGCCTCAGGGCAGTTCCACCACAGAACAGCTCTCCAAGCACAACTCCAATGCTCCAAGCCAGCCCCTCCACCTGGAATTTCTGTACCCAGCCCTCCAGCCTGCCTGGGACACACTCAGATTTGACCTTCACAAAGGTATTTTTTACCTTTACCTGGCCTTAAATAAACCCCACCCATTTCTGATGGGATCAGGAAAGAACACACTTGGATTTTTTTGCTTCCCAGCAGGAATATGCAGCAGAGCAGGCACGGCCCAGCTTCCCAATTCCCATAAAAACAGGGAAGAGCCATCAGGAGACTCCCAAAGTGCAGGTGCAGACGGGCTCTGAGTCACAACTCCAAGATGTTTGGGTGCTCTGGGATTGGGGAAGCACTTCCCAAAGATTTGTTTTGTCCTGCAGTGCTCAGCTCCTGGTTTCTGTGGCCAGCAGTGCGAGAGGAGGGAGCTGCAGAGGGGCTCCTCTGGCCCAAGCAAATCCAAACGAGCTCTCCCATAACCAACTTCCAGTTTATTCCCTGGAATCCTCAAGTGGAAACCCAACTGCAAACTGCACACCTTCAGCTAAAACACAGAAACACTCCTTGCTCTGCTCAATCCAGCAGGCTGCCTCGATAAATATTTACATTTATTTATTTTCTCTGTGCCATTTATTCCTGGCTGGCTTGGATGCTCCAAGGGTGGAGCCAGGCTGGGAGAGCTGGGGATGCTCACCTGGAGAGGAGAAGCTCCAGGGAGAGCTCAGAGCCCCTGGGAGGGCCTGAAGGGGCTCCAGGAGAGCTGGAGAGGGACTGGGGACAAGGGCTGGAGGGACAGGACACAGGGAATGGCTAAAAAGTGAAAAAGGGCAGGTTCAGGTTAAATATTGGGGAAAAAAATCTCCCCTGTGAGGGTGGTGAGGCCGTGGGATGGAATTCCCTGGCAGTGCCCCAGGCCAGGCTGGACAGAGCTGCAGCAGCCTGGGCTAGTGGAAGGTGTCCCTGCCCACGGATGAGTTTTAAGGTCCCTCCCAACCCAAACCATCCTGGGATCCTACGAAAATGTGAATCAGCTGCTGGTGACCCTTCAATTCCCTGGGAAAGGCTGCTTTGGGTGAACTCCCTGCACATCAGGAAACCTCAGCCAGGAGTGATCCACCGAAGGATAACAAACAGGGATTTGCTGCTGCTGCTTGAAGGCACAGAGAGAACCAGACCAAAAACAAGCTACAAACCCGTATTTTAGGGATTTTCCAATCCTCTGACCACCGAGGAGCTCCCTAACATCCCACCACCTGCACGGATTCCACCAGGCAGAGCAGCTGAACTGATTCAGAGCCACTTCTGAAGCGCTCCAGCCTCGTTTAATAATTCACTGCAAGCACTTTGAAACGACAGCAACTCAAACGCTTCCCCATTTGCAGCCTGAACCTGAGGCAGGCTCTGCTGAAGCACCACAAAGCTCTCCCAACAAACCACGGGCAAAAATAACCCCCGGAGTGCTCAGCCAAGCTGGTGCACGCTCAGGTTTAAAAATGCTCCGAGCATCTGTTTTTGCAAACTCCCGCTGTCCGCCGTCCCTCCCATATTCCCGGCTGCCTCTCGTCTGCTGGGAGCTCTCTGCACTGCCAAAAGCCTTCCCAGGCTCTTCCCTGGGCACTTGGATGCGTTTTCTCAGCATTTCCAAGCCCTCCTGGGTCACTTTTCCCAAGCTGCTGGAATTCCACGCAGCCACTTTTCCGGCTGAGGTTTTGGGCTCCGTGCATTTTTTCAAGCCTGTGGCATTCCCCTCCCTCTTGTTTTCCTAGTCTACCAATATAACACTGACAAAAGGCTTTATTTTAGCATTTGATTATTGTATTATTTAGCATTGTATTATTATTTTAGGTTTTCAAAGCAGTGGAAGAGCCTCAGGATTCCTGTGGGTACTCCCAGAATGTGAGGAGCTACAACCCTGGTTCCATTCAGTCACTGCTGTGGATTTTAAAACGTGGAATGCAAAACTATAGGAACTGGAGAAAAAAATCACCTTTTTTTTTGTTTATTCCCACCAGAACAGGCCATTTTGATCCATTTTTCCTCTAGAAAAATGTCTCACGGTGCAGACCTCCTCCAGCAGCAGGAAACCCCCCCAAAAAAATAACAAGCAGCACCAGGCATCAAAGAAATGTTTAACCTGGAGTGAAAATAAATTGCCATGAAAATAAAATCACAGATAATTATCATTATTGGAATGATTGGATACTGGATTTGATAGAGCTTTGATAATTCCTGAGCTATAACAGCCAAGCTCTCTCCCCTAGCTTTACAGAAGTCAGGACTCGTATTCTGGACTTAACTGGGAAAACAAGTGGCTGTATTTATTCCCAAATACTCCTGTTTTGAGGAGTGTGAGCACACAAAGCCCATCCTCAAGCATCCAAAGGATCAGGCTGGGGAGTCCCACACCAGGCACCCCCATTCCAGCCTCCAGAAAGAAGAACTCTGCTGGGAAACTTTTAGAAATGGGCAAGGGCTTGGGGTAAGGCAGACCTGAGCTGTGTGGGCCACCTGTGCTTTGCTGCCCCTCCTGCTTTAATCAAAACCAAACTGAAGAGGAGTGTGGCCACAGGGATTGTCCTGATTTTAGTAAAGCTTAGAGAAAAACACCCCCCAAAAACTAAAATCTCAGTACCGGAGCCAGGTGCGGCGAGCGTGTGAATTTCAGGAGCTGCAATAACGACTGAAACCATGACATAAAATGGGGATGTAAGTAATAAATATGGAAATTATTAGTATTAAATGGTTAAATACATACTAAAAACATGAATAAATAAAAGCCACCTTGGGCTGGGTTGGGGAAGATAAGGCAGGACTCGGGAGAGCAGCAGAAGCAGGGGGAGATCCTGCCTGGATGGCAGCTCCCAGCACGGGAGTTGGAGGAGTTGGAGGAGGAGGGAGAGAGAGAGAGAAGCACTGGTGGGGAGGAGAAGAGAACTTTGAACGTTCTCCTCGCTGCTCAGCCCACACTCAGGCTCCAAAAATGCTCTGGGAAACCATTGCTCACGTTGATCTGGGCACCATTAAAAGGCACAGCGGAGCCTGGCGAGGCTCCGCAGTCACCAACAAGGATAAAAAGCCAAGTTTTTCACTGTTTTCACTTTTCTCCACGAGTTTTCACTTTTCACAAAGCCAATTTCTCCTTCGAGAAGAAATTCACTTTCAGAATTCGGCATTAACTTCACTAATTTTCCCGATTTTCTGGTCACTTTTGTGCTGGTTTCTGCCGACAGAAAATCCATATTTGGTTTTAGCCAGCGAGTTCCTGCTCCATCCAGGCAGAGGATGAACTCAACAAGCACCACCTGAATTAATTTGGTTTTATTTTCCAGCTTAGAACAAGCCAAGCAATTTCAGGGTGAAGAATTCTCTGCACTTTAGGGCAGAACTCGCCAGCTTGCTCCCACTCCAACTCTGTTGTTGGTGAGCTAAAAAAACCACTGCAGATTTCACAGGGGGCAGCCCAAGCAGCAATCTCAGACAATAAAATAACCCTTAAATCCCAGCCACTCTGGGGTGGAATTATCACTGCACTGAAGCCCTTGGTTTTCCAGCTGTGCATTTGGAAATAAAGATACTTCAAAGGTGAAACAGCAAGTGGAAAAGTCATGTTTTCCTCCCCTCCACAAGGAGCTGCTGTCTGCTTTGAAGCATTAAAGCGATTTTCCAACAGCTGCCCTCAGAAAGTGCAGGTTAAACACAGATTTTCCTGACTGGCTTTTTCCTTCTCTTCATCCTCATCCTTCCCCATCTCTCTCCCAATTCCATCGAATCAGCCCTGAATATAAACCATGAGCAGAAACTGATTATTTCCCCAGCAGAACATTCAGGAAAAGTTCAATTCCTGACACATTTCCCTGAGAGCTTTCAAAAGAAACCACCCGAGTGTCAAAAACCTCCTTCCAGTTTTAGCAAGCTGAAATCCATAGGTGAGCCTGACTCCAAATATTCGGGATTGCACGAAGCCTGGAAAAATTCCTGGGAATTCAGCAGTGATCTCCTGTCAGGGGTGGGGAAAAAGCTGCTTCCCACAAGCACTCAGCATTCCAGTGGGAATTTTCTGCTCCAGATGAGTGGAGTTCCAACAGGTAGGTGGCCATTCCTTCCCCAGCCCGAGCTCAGCAGCACCTGGACTGTCACCTTTCGTCACTCTGATGGTTCCACACCAGTCGAAGATCAATTCCTGCCCTTTGGGATCCTCCCCTGCCCTCTCAAAGCACACACCCGTGGGTGAGAAGCCGTTTGCAAAGGAGAGCTGAAGGAACAGCCACAACTCAGGAAATGGCTGGACCTGTTCTCCACGCCTGAGGAATTGTTCTGTTTCAGGAAGCTTCCCACGGGCCATGATTTGCTGAAAAAAAGCCCAGCTCCTCTGCAGCAAGGCCCTTACACTGAAATTGGGGCAGCAATAAATATTAGTGAGAAAGATCTCAACCTTCCACTCGGCTTGGGGTGCTCCACCCCTTCCCAAGCAGATCTTCATTCACCTGTGTGAGCTCCCACAGCACCACAGAAACTCAGAGTCTCCCTCACCACTTAAATAAAAATAAAAATGAGTGAGCTTTCAGGACATTGCAGGGGGTGCAATCTCCCCTCATGCCAAGATACTTTGGTGGGCTCCAAGCCCAGTGGCGATAAAGCCCCTTTCCAGCTCTCCCCAAAATTCACTTCATGGCTGACCTCCAGACTCGGAACTGCTGCCAAACGCCAAATGTTTGCACCGTCCCGCAGCCGTTCAGGATTGTCATCCCAGCTGCTGGCATCTGACACCTTCCCTGCTCCTCCTGCACGGGACACACGCCCCATTTCCATTTAACTCCCTCCCGCCGAGCACAGCTGGAATTTCTCCGGGAACTCAGGGGGAGCACAGAACCACAAGGAGTGCATAACTCAGCCCATCCAGCACCCTCCCGGCATCCCTAATTCCCACACAGCTCCAGCAGGGTTTTCCCAGACTGCACAAAGAAGTGCCTGATTCTGCAGAGAGCCTCCAGTTTTCATTCGTGGCACGGATGGCACAACTCGGGCTATCAGAGACACAAAGTTCATTGCTGGCTTCACGCAGCAAAATCCGCACGTGCTCAGGGAATAATTCTCACCCGGGATCTTTAGGACAGTAGTTTTTCCCATCTGGATCTCACCTATCAATGTCAAACGCGCTGAGAGCCTCAATGCTGGCCTGGTGGAAGGTGTCCCTGCCCATGGAATGGGATGGGCTCCAAGGTCCCTTCCGACCCAAACCAGGCTGGGATTCCACAATCCTGTGATTTCAGGATTCCCCTGGAGCAAAGAGCCAAGCAGCTCGTGCTGCAAGGCAAAATTCACCTCAACACCCGGAAAACTCTAGGCCTGCATATTGTCTGCAGAGCAGAAAGGAAGGAGAGGGAAAGGAGGGTGAAATGATGAAACTACCGTGGAAATGCTGTATTAGCAAGGCAGCCCTTCCTCCTAGGCAGATTTTCCCAGCGGATCCGGAGCAGAGCCCCCCGAAAGCCGAGCCCTTGCCTGCACTCCAGGCCGGAGCGGCCCTGCCCACGATGCCGCACAAGGAGCATCTCCCGCTCCGGGAGCAGACGGCGCTGCCCGGCCCGGCGGGAGCACACAGGCATTCATTCTCCGGGCCGCTGCAGGATTTCCTTGGAGCAGGAGGCTCGGCTGGAGCAGCCTCTTGGCCCCGCTCCGCTCTGCCACTAATTGTCATGCACTTGGCTGCGAACTCGCCGGGGAGGAGGCAGCCGCGCTGGATTTAGCTCACGCTATCCTACAAGGAACGGGGAAGGCTTGGGGTGTGGTGGGCTGGTTGTTTCTTCTTTTT
>VYXD01013281.1:20708-34510 GCA_013397195.1 Hylia prasina | reverse complement strand
TTCACAGGCACCATGGCAGAGCTGCCTGGGGGATCCATCCCCTCACAGGCACCATGGCAGAGCTGCCTGAGGGATCCATCCCCTCACAGACACCATGGCAGAGCTGCCTGAGGGATCCGTCCCCTCACAGACACCATGGCGGAGCTGCCTGAGGGATCCATCCCCTCACAGACGCCATGGCAGAGCCCCTCTGGCTGGGATATGAGAAGCACCACGCTCCTCCTCGCTTCTGTTCTTCATGAGCATAAAACACTGGCAAATACAAGGCAAACACAAGGTATTTGCCTCTGTTCATACTCACCTTAGGAGTTTCTGTGACGTTCTGCAGGGGCCACAGTGTCTCAGAGGAACCCAATTCCACCCCAAATTGTTCAGCTTAAGGTCTGTGCACCCACAAAAAACTGATGCCATTTTAAACACCATTCTACCCATCACTTCCATGCTTCTATACAAAAAGTTTTCAAGGGCCATGTCATTTTTGCACAAGTGGAAAAGCAAGGCCACATGAAGCAAAGGTGTTTGCTCCATGTTAGCAGTGGCATTGTGGGCAAAGAGCACAAACACTCGCTCCTGCATGACTGGACAAGCCAGGCCTGCTGGAAATTGGCTGTTGGTGAGCTTTGGGTGGCTTTTCTCTATTTCCCTGTCATAAATCAAAGATGCCAGGTCTGATTTGCTGCTTGCTTTTCCTTTGTTCTGTGCCCATGATCCCAGGCGATCATAGGAGAGACCAGCAGAGAAGGAGACTGGGGGAGAAAACAGCAGAAAGTCCCTCAACCCGGCCCGGTTCAGCTTTCTGCAGAGCCCTGTCTCACCAGTGTGCCCAGAGTGGGGTGTTCTGGGAAATAAGGGGGGGAGACATCCCAAACTGTCCCGGTTTCTTGACTTTGTCTCCTTCCTTCACCCTGCCCAGGTCAGTCTCAGCCGATCAGCAGCAAACAGACTCCACCACGTCCTCTTACTGCTGCTGTGACTCACGGAAAGCCAGGGTCAGGCACACCTTTTCCGTGCAAACCCTGCTGAAATCCCTGCCTGAGCGCTTCAGGAGCTGGACGAGGACGGCAGGCGCGAGGTCAGGCGTGAGCAGCAGCAGTTTTTGGCCACGTGCTGGTGCTCCACGTCATCCTGGCTGCCCCTGGCACCCCAGGGATGCCAGGTTTGATGTGCCTCAGAGATTCCACTGCGCTGGAGAATTTCCATGGTGCATTTCCATGACTCACTGTTGGTGCCAGCTGATTCATCTGTGTGACACTGCTCTGCTTTTTCTCACTGTGGTGCAGAAACATCCTCTTTTTCCCCCCGCTGTGTGGAACAATCCTGACAGCAGCCCTTGCAGACCGGACAGAAAGGGGAACAGAGATCCAGAAATCCCAGTTTTACACGGCGCTGCCCTCTGCGCGCCGTTTTCCCAGGATTTTGCTGTAACTCTGCTCCTCGCAGACACCCACTCGCTATTAGGCCTCACCTCCACTGCCTGTTTTCCAAGTTTGGAAGGAGTGAGTGCTGGGAGCAGGCTCTGGATCTGCTCAGGAATCCTTGCTCTGTAACCATGGCAGCTCAGGGTGACTCACGCTGCCAGAGGCCCGCGCCCAACTTAGCAGGAGGAATTTTTTTCCCCCCCTCTGTCACCAGCTCAGGAGTTTCTCTCCACAATTGCATAACTCAGCTGTCACTTGTCGTCCTCTGGTTCTGCCTCTGACAAGCCTGGGACACTGTCCTGCTCTCCTCTCTGCTGGAGCTTCCCTGGAAGGTCTTCCCTGGAGGGAATGAAGGCTCTGCACGGAGCTGATCCGTGGATTTGTGATCGTACAGCACAAAAAAACAGAGCAGAAAGTTCCCACGGCCAGGAGATGTCCTCATGGGCCTGATCCCGAGTCTCTTGGAGCACAGGGACTCTTGTTTGTTCCTACAAATCCCTAAAACTTGTAACATGTACTCAGGTATCCAGCCATACAAACCGTGGCCAAAATACCCCTCCTGCTGTTCCGTGGATGAGGGAATCCTCTTGCAACTGGAGTTCTGCAGGGAAAGGGGATTTGCCAGCCCTAGATCCACCACAGTGGCAGTGAGGAAAACCCTGGTACTCCAGATAAAGTCTGGCTGAGCAGAGTGATGAGTTTGGCTGGTGTGAGGATGGTGATTCCTGCCTTCAGAAATGCCAGGGAGAACTCAGGTACGTCAAAGTTTTCCAGTCCCTGCGTCTTCCCTTCAGTCAAGACCCATATTTTCACCTGGTGGGGGGATCTCCATTTTGATTATTCTCTGCTTATTCCTTCAGAACAAGAAAGACAGAAACTCTTGGAAGCAGACAAGCAAAGAGGAAGCAAAAAAACCTCTGTAATCAGCGGGAAATTCAGGAGAGTTTCAGTTCTCAGAGAGCAGCAAAGAGGCATCAGTGGGGGGATTTTGAGCTTGTCTTCTTGCAGCTGTGAGTGTTTGAGAGGTCCCTGTTATTTTGATGTTCAGTGACATGCTTTGGCACCTGAAAAGCTTTCAGAGAGTGGGTTGGGGTGGAAAGGATTTCAGGGATCATCCTGTGCCACCCCTTGCCATGGGCAGGGACCCTTCCACTGTCCCAGGTTTCTCCAAGCCTCAATGTCCAGCCTGGCCTGGGACAATTCCAGGGATCCAGGGGCTTCTCTGGGAAGCCCATCCTAGGGTCTCCCCATGCTCACAGGGAAGAATTTCTTAGCTTAGCCTCACTTGGACTCACCTTCTTCTGAATGTGTTCTGGGCCAGGGCAGAGCACGAAACCGGAGTCCAGCACAAAACTCTGGGCTGCTCTCAGGGCTGAGAAACCCTGGATAACATCAGATAATGCACGCGGGGCGGCTTGCCAGGAAAACAGCGATCCCAAAAGGTACCTGCGACCTGATTAATGGGTATTCATCTCCCCAAAGGCACAATGGCAGCTGCAGAACGACATTAACCCCCTGCGATAACATCGGGGCGAGGCACCACGGCGGCTCGGCGCCTCATTCACACCCTGCTGCACAGGCGACCCCTTCAGTTCCCATCCTAAACAGCCGGGGGAAAATTAAACTGAACAAAACCCCCGTGCTCTGGGAGATGAGAGGAGGGAAAGCTTGTAAAATCACACAGTGACATGCTCTGAGGGAAAAGAGTCAAAGGCAAAGCTGCTAAAAAAAAAAAAAAAAACCCCAAAAAAAAAAAAAAAAAAAACATTACAGATGTCAGGGTAGTCATAAAAAACCCCCACCAAACCCTAGATGTTCTTTTTTGCTCAGCAGAAAGCTGAGCTGACGTTTCCCAGTCCCGTGGGGAATGGCAGCTGGGTCATTCCCAGCCTGCTCCCCGTGCTCGCTGCTCCTGTCGGCAGTGGTCAGGCCGGAGTCACCCCGTGGTTTCCTCTGGGAGCACAAATGGGTTTCCATGCAAAACAAACGCGTGACACCAGGGGTGATTTGGGGCAGGGCGGTTTGGAATGCAAACACAGAGTCCGGGCAGGAATCTCGGCAGGGCTGAGATCAGCTCTGTTATGACAGAAAGCTGAAGTTGGCCTGACTTTATTTTCTGCAGGGAAGGAGCAAGAAGGACACAAATCAAACTGCTTTCCCCTCCTCCCTCCTCTCTGACCCAGCCCAAAATTATTTGTCTGCATTGCAAATTCTTCATCCAGCTCAGCCACACTGTAATGTTTTTCTCCACTCAATTTTTTAGGGAATGGGGTCCAATAACTCAGCCATTCCCTGACCTCATTACCCTGAGGGAAGGGATAACTTTTGTTGGGAGCAGCTCCATCCAGCCAGGGGCAGGGACAGCTTTGCTACACCCCAGCTTGCTCCTGGGTGCCAGTGAGGGTCTCCAGGAAGGCACAGGTGGAAAACTTGGAACATCTGGAGGAATTTTCAGGCTGTGGCTGATGCGACAGGAGCAGACGGCAGGTGGCACCCCGGGATTAGCACAGGGTGACTCCAGCCAGGCTGGGCACTGCCTCTCTTCCTGCAGTCTTCCTCTCCTCCCTGAGGAGAAACGCAGGGATTTGGGCTCTTGCAGTGGCTGCGGGGACAGCCCCGTGTCCTGGGGTGTTCCCCACGGGACACTCGGGCTGTTCCTGTGGCATTTCAGTAGCCTGGGCTCTGGCTTTGGACTTGTGGGGCAGCAGGGAGGGCTCTTCTCCCACAGGGATGGGAAGGAAAGGGAACAACACCGTGGCTGGCAGGGAAGGAGAGCAGCCAAGAGTCCTCACATCCTGCATAGGATGTTAGGCTTGAAATAGCAATCCATGGCTCAGGATCAATCCCAGCAAGGATGCCTAGGGCTGGACAGAGCTGGCAGAGCCAGGGGCACAAAGCAGACCTGAGCTCAAGCTGGGAAATGAGTCCAGGCCAGGATTCAGATCCCTGGGCAGAGCCAGGGGCACAAAGCAGACCTGAGCTCAAGCTGGGAAATGAGTCCAGGCCGGGATTCAGATCCCTGGGCAGAGCCAGGGGCACAAAGCAGACCTGAGCTCAAGCTGGGAAATCAGTCCAGGCTGGGATTCAGATCCCTGGAGCCCAGAGATGCAGGGACAGCTGGGGTTAAGCCAGAGACCAACAGGAGCTCAGAACAAACCAGCACCAGCCCTGGGCTGAGCTTAAAAGCGTTCCCAAGCCCGTGGGTGGGAATGCCACCCCAGGTGGGGCTGCCCAGGGCTTCAGCGGCCCAGGACTTGTCACTCAGCACCGGTTTGCTCAAGAGGCAGAGGAGCTGGGGCATCCCTGCTGGTTACATCCAGGGGCATTTCAAGGAGCTGCTTTCCCTCAGTTTTCCCTCAGGGATATATTTGCCACCCTGCGTGTCTGGGTACTTGGTTTGCTCAGCCTGGAGAAGGGGGAGCTGAGGGGACACCTCCCTGTGCCCTTGCACACCCTCCTGAGGGGCACCGGAGGGGCGGGTTCCACTCTCCTGAGCAGGGACAGGCCCCAGGGCAGGGCTGGAGCTGTGCCAGGGAGGGTCAGGTGGGAGATCAGGGAAAGGTTCTTCCCTGGGCACTGCCCAGGCTCCCCAGGGAATGGGCACGGCCCCGAGGCTGCCAAGGACAGGGTGGATTGTTGGGGTGTCTGTGCAGAGCCGGGGTTGGACTGATCATCCCAATGGGTCTCATCAGCCTGTTTTGTGATTCCATGATTCCCTCCTGGCTCCTGGCTCTGGTCCCACACGATGGGGGGTCGCTCTGGGGTGCCCAGGGTTGGTTTGGGGGCTGGGGACAGCTCCCAGCCCCAGCCATGGATGGGAGCGGTGCTATCTCGGCCATAACTGAGCACCAGGATTCCCTCCTGGCTCCCGGCTCCTGCCCCACACGGTGACTGTCCCTAAGGGGTCGCTCTGGGGTGCCCAGGGTTGGTTTGGGGGCTGGGGACAGCTCCCAGCCCCAGCCATGGATGGGAGCGGTGCTATCTCGGCCGCCATCGAGCGGCCAGAGGCGCCGCAGGGCGCAGGCAGCCGGGCAGAAAGGCCGATAATCCATCTGCCTAAAGAGCAGTGATTAACACGAAATGAAGACAATGAGCTGCCATCAGCGTGGCAGTGACAGAGGGGTCAGCCAGGAGGTCACTGCGAGCCGGCAGCAGCAAGGGGACCTCACTCTGCTGCTTCTCCCCTCTCTTGTGGGGGATGTTTATTTGTCCCAGCCCCTGCAGCTCATCCTTCAGCAGCTAAATCCAGATGAAAGCTATCGGTTGGCCTTGGCAATGATAAATGTAATTTCCCTAGCCCTGCGTGCTGCGGGTTGCATTAGGCAGGGGCGGTTCTGGCCCTAGTGGCTCACTCTGATCAGCGCTCTCTGCTGCCCTGGGGCACGCTCACTTCAGCCAGCGATGCAATAAAAGCGATTTAATGAAACCTGAGGCTCCCTGCTCCCTAAAATAAACCCCGGCGATGAGAAAGAGCTGGGCCCAGCCAGGGGGGCACTGATAGATTTTAAGGCCCTTGAGCAGCTTTACCAGGGACCCCCACCCAGCCCCCCTGTGCTGCCACTCCGTGTAAGCCCAGCCCAGGGAGCTGTTCTTGGTTTGGGCTGGAATGTGCCAGTCTGGCCTGGGTTGGGCTTCCAGCCCGGGAAAGGGCCAATTTCATCACCTGGAAGGACATGGATGGGGTGCAGACTGTCCCAAGCTTGAGGTGTGATGCACAACCCGGGTCCAAAAACCTTCTCCCGCTGGCTGGGGGTTACCAAAACCCCAGAGCCATCTGGGCCAGCCCAAAATCGTTGTCATAACCCCCAAAAGTGGAGTCAGGGCTGGGGCTGTGCCACACTTTGGGGTGTCCTGTGCAGGGCCAGCAGCTGGGCTTTGCTGCTCCTTCCAGCTCGGGATATTCCACGGTTCTGTGCCCCACTGAGGCCTGGAAATGTGCTAAATTGGGAGAATTGGGGATTGTTGGGGACAATGTTTGGCCTTCAGACCCCCGAGAAACGAGCTGAGGAAATTGCAGTGGAGAGGATTGGGAAGAGCTGGATGCACAGGGTAAAAGAAAAGCAATTTATGAAGAGAAGCTTTTTTTTCTCAACAGGAGAAAATGAACGAGAGTGTGTGACCAGACTGGGCTGAATATCCCAACAATTTCACCTCCTACAGCTCAGAGGAGTGACAGGAGGAAAGGTTTAATTGATGGCAAGCATTAAAGCTGGTGCTGAATTCTCCAGCCTGGGCAGGAGAGACTTTTATAGCAGAGAACACAGGAGTATTGTGAACGATGATTGTGATTCTTTGGGCATTTCTGGGTTAGATTGCAGCAAAATTGCAGCCAAAAAAAAAAAAAGCAATTTTGCTTTAATCAACTCTCTAACAAAGCCCCAACATAGTGAAGAGCAGAAGGCATCAGAAGATAGGAAATTGTCAGCCTTGCTGGAGCTGAAAGATAAGATTGTACTCCCTCCAGCTACACTAAGAGGAGATAAATTATCCACGGGGGCAATTCAGAGAGAAAATAATATACAATTAAAGTTGTTTGAATTACACTTTTAGGGAAGCACGAGCACGAGAACGAAACAGCCTCAGTGGAAAGGCTGAAACCTCTTTCTCATGTGCTTCTAGAAGGCAGAACTAGGGGGGAAAAGTCACAAACTTTGGGGAAAAAATGATAAATTGGGCAGGGCAACCATAAAGAAGAGCAAAGGACTGTCTCTGTGAGGGACCCTGGAGGGAGATGCTGAGCCTGGGGCTGTGTGCAGGGGAAGAGAAGCAGCTCTGGGCTCGCCAGGAGCGAGAGGCAGGGCTGGGAAAGGCTGGAGAGAGGCAGCAGGGCTGCAAATCTCCTCCCCGCGGGTCCCTGCCGCAGCTGTGCCTCTCCAAAGCCGGGGGAGGGTGTGGAGCAGGGCCGAGCTCCAGCAGCAGCAGGGCTGGGGCTGTGCAGCTGCACCAGGAGCAGCTCTCACCCTCCGTCCCCGTGCCGGGGGCTGCAGCACTCACTGCTGCTCCCTGAGATCGTGGGAGTGCCTTCCAAACTTCGGGAGAGCCCCGCTGGTGTTCAGGGAAAGCAGGTGGGTGCAGAGGTTGCTTCAGGCTTCGCTGACACGTGCCCTTCTCCGGGCTCTGTTTGAGCAAACAAGCCCAGTGTAAAGGTTAGAGAAGGCTCTGTGTTTCCATGGATAGCTGTCCTGCATGTCCCCGTATTCCTGCGCGGGGACCTGTGGCCCACCCCAGAGCTCCCCCAGCAGCTGATGGCGAGCGGGAATCTCCTGGGAGAAGCTGGAGCCTCCTGTGCCGCGGGCTGCCCTCGGGAGCTGCCGGCCCGGGGCAGGGACAGCGGACGGCGTGCGCAGCGCTGGCAGGGGACGCGCCCAGGTGGCACCTCGGGCACCGCGCCCTCCTCACGCTGCCACGGGGCGGCTGCGCCGAGGGGCTGGGAGCAGCGGCCACAGACGGGCTCCTGCAGTTGCCACATTCCCCCTCCCGTGCTGGCAGCTGCCTCGGAGGAAGGGGGAATGACGACGAGGAGGAGGAGGATGGTGCTGAGGTGGAGGAGCTGCTTTGGGAAGGGCTTTTCTTGCAGAAAAGCTCCGTGCTCTGCGCCGCAGGGCGGGCTCCAAAAATCCGTGAGCCTGGAGATGCGGTGTGCTGACAGTCACGCCCGAGCAGCAGCGCGGGGGTTATCCCATCTCCGGGCTCCCTTCCCCTGGGATCAGCCCTTCCCCACCGCTGCAGGAGCTGGGACAGCTCATGGTGCCTGGGATGGAGCAGGCCTGCCTGGCTCCTGCTGAATTCCCAGCCCAGCTGGTGGGAACCTTCAGCCTCTGGACTGAAGGGTCCGGTAGCACATTCCTGGTGAGAGGAGGGACAGGTACACATTCCTGGTGAGAGGAGGGACAGGTACACGCTGCTTTCCTGGGAAAGTGGGCTGGAGAGGGATCCAGGGTGTGTCCGACAGCAGGGACACTCACAGGATCCTGGTGCCTGTTCTTTGGGGATGTGTCCCTGTGTTCATGTGCAGCCTGGCAGCAGGATGTGCCTCTGGAGCAGTGGGATGCAGTGTGGGACAGGGCAGTGTGTCCCTGTGTCCCTGTGCAGCAGGATGTGCCTCTGGAGCAGTGGGATGCAGTGTGGGACAGGGCAGTGTGTCCCTGTGTCCCTGTGTCCCTGTGCAGCAGGATGTGCCTCTGGAATCACTCACTGCACACGGAGAGCTCTGCCAAGCCCTGTGTGATCCTGGTGGCACGTCCCGGGCAGGAGCTGAGCTCTGGAGGATCCTGGGATGTACCACAGCCTCAGCCCTGGGATCACAGGATCCCCCAGTGGGGCATGGGAAGGGACCTCACACCCACCCTGCCACGGGCAGGGACACGTCCCACTGTCCCAGGGCACTCCCAGCCCTGTGCAGCCCGGCCTTGGGCACTGCCAGGGGAGCCACAGCTGCTCTGGGCACTCCTGCTGTGAGATGTGGCCAACGTGAGGTCAATAAAAGTGTAGCCTTCAGCTCTGGGTAAAGTCTGCAGCTTTTTGGTGTTCGGTGTGCCCACAGACAGGGAGCAGCCCGGACCCTTCACCTTGTACCGGGTGCCACCTGACGCTCCGGGCAGGGCTTGTCGCTCCCTGGTGACAGCTCTGTCAAAGTTCCACACGGCTGGGCCGCGCTGTCACCGCTGTCACCGCGGCCCTGGGGACGTGGTGCCCCCTTGGGCAGTGCCCACTTTGCCCTGCCGGGCCACCCCCGGGCTTGGCTGTGCTGCTGCTGCTCTGCTGCCCCCGGAGTCTGTTTGTTGTAGCCACGTGGGGTTTGTAGTTTATTGAAGAAAAGCCCTCAAGGAAAGGTTTTAGAGATAACAACTTTTTTTTCCCCTGAACCCTGAAGGGATGAAAGCCAGGCTGGGATCGATCTTGCAGAGGTGTTGCTGGGCTAAAGCAAAGCTTGGTGACTTTTCTCTGATAAGAAAATACCTGGCTGATATTTACAGATAGCTGGGCTGCTCTGAGCTGAATTAATTTCCTGGGAGATCAAAATGCTGCGCATGCTTTGGGACTGAAGCAGGCACCTCTGGCTCCTGCCTGCTGTTGTGGGGACCCTTCTGGCTTCAGGTGTGCCAGGTGCAATGCTCCTGCTGCCTTCCAGGCCGGCTGCAGGGGGTGAGGGGTCCCGCTGTGAACAGACAGAGCACAGAGAGGTGATGCCTTTGAGGGAGAAAGTCTCATATTTCTTAAATTTGGGGGGGGGGAAATCCACCTTTTTTGCCTTCTCCCCGCTGTCGTTGCTGGATGTGGGGTGCTGGTGAATCCCAGCCCAGAGGTGTTGGGTGCTGGTGGCAGCAAAGCTGGGTGGGAGGATGCAGGAATGAAGCAGGAGGAATGGAAAAAGGCCTCATTTTCCATGCCTGGGGGAGAGAAGGGCTCTCAGAGGGCCTGGAGCACAGCTGGCTCCTCATCCCTTCATGCCTCTCAGGCAGCTGGAATAGAGGAGCTTTTCATCCCGCAGGCTGTGGAAAAACCTCTGTGAAGGGGCCCGGGCCTCTCCCTGCCCCTGCGGGGAGCGAGGAGGGGGAATGACGTGGTTTGGGGTGCAGACACACACCCCGGAGCCCAGCCTGGGATAAACCCCTGTGGGAATGGCTGATCCCACCCAGGAGCTCGCTGGAGCTCAGGGCTGCTCCCAGCGCTGCTGCACATTTCATGGCATTTTATAAAATCCCCACCTCTGGGGAGGCCGCCTGGGGCCGGCTGAGGGCCGGGCACAGCTGGCAGGAGCTGCCCTTGGCATGCACACGGCTTGGGAAGGCTCTCCCGAGCCTTTTCTGGGAATGCAGGGCCTGGGTGGGGGGTGACCCTGAGCTCACCCTGCCTCACCGCCCCTTGCAGGCCCCTCAGGGCAATTTTGGGGCAAAATTAATTAAAGGTGGTTGCGCTGTCCCTGTCGGCTCTTCCTGGTGCATATTCCCTCGCATCAGAGCTCTCCAGTTGGAATCTGGGGAGCTGATCCCAATAAATTGTTAATACTTCAATTAATTCAGTGGGATTAGTTCATCTGCATTGTGGGAGCATCCCAGACTTCTGGCACTTCTGGCTCTTGCTATCCTGGGTCCTGTCCAGATTTAAGGATGGATGAAACTTCCATGGATTCAGGGAAAACCTTTTTCTGGAGCTGGTGTGATCTGAGGGACAGCTGAAGGCTCCCAGCCCTCACTCCGAGCATCTTCTGGCAGTGAGGACGTGCTGGGTGTGGCTTTGGGAAGGAGTGGGATGGAGCTGCAGGGCTCAGCCACACCTGGGAGCTCATTCCATTTCCATCAGGATGGTTCTGCCTCTGGGCTTGGGAACAGCCTTGGGAAAACGCTGAGCTGTGCCCAGAGCAGCCTCTGCCACAACACAGCCCTGGAACATCCCTGAGTGACTCCCCAGCCCTGCCCCTGTGTCCCAGCATGGCCACATCCCAGGAATCCCAGCTCTGTCCCTCCTGAGCCAGCAGGATTGGGCTTATCCAGGAGACCTGGGCTGGGGTTGTGGGGCTGTTTTCTCCTGGCACCGGCTCCCTGCTCTGCCTCGCAGTTCAAAAGCCCCCAAAGCCCCTTCCTGCTGCTCCACATCCTTTGGCTTTGGCACCGGGATGTTCCTGGTGCTCCTTGGAGGAGCCAGAGCTGGTTTATGGAGTTTTCCATGCGCCCAAGGCTCCTGCAGTGGCCAGCACAGATGGGACCACGTGAATCCAGCTTCCAAAGGGCTCCAGAGGAAGCTGGTCAGGATGGCACAGGTGGCTTTCCCCAGCCCTGGCAGTGCCCCAGGCCAGGCTGGATGGGGCTTGGAGCACCCTGGGACAGTGGGAGGTGTCCCTGCCCATGGCAGGGGGTGGCACTGCGTGGGCTTTAAGGGCTCTCCCAACCCAAACCATCCTGGGATGGGCTTTAAGGGCTCTCCCAACCCAAACCATCCTGGGATTCCATGATCCCAGCAGGCTTGGGAGATGGAAGGTGGGATTTGCTCTCCAAGCCCTGCCTTGTACTGGATCAGTCCTGGGTGCTGGATGCCCCATGCTGGTAGGAAATGTGGGGATGAGCCTCCTGGGCACCACGCCTCTGATTCCCACATCCCCAGCGGAGCTGTGCAGCATTTCCATGGTGATGATGGCCAGCAGAAACAGCCCTGATTCCCAGAGCTGGCCCTGGAGCCCTCCTGGAGAGGCTCTGGATGTGTCCCAGCACCTCCCTCCTCCCCCTGACTGAAGCCTGGCTGAGCACAGAATTAACGTGGCAAATTGCAGCCCCTTGCTTTGCCTTTCTGTGGTGTTTTGAGTCATTATTATGCACATTTCTTCTCCCCATACACCTGGGCTACTGCAGGGTTTGAGGAAGGAAAATAAGCCAAAAAGGATCATTTGGGATGGAAACATCCCCAAATGAAATTCCCCCCTGGAAGCCCTTTCATTGTTAATTACGAGCAGACCCACCAGCAGCACGGATTTTAATTCTGAGCATGTTTTGGTGGTAAAACTCTGCCTTTGTTTCCAAGCTTCTTCATTTTTCCTGGGGTTTTTTTCAGTTTGTTTTTCCTTTTTCTTGTTGTTTTTTTGTTTTGGTTTGGTTTTATTTTTTGGTGTTTCTATTTAACACTCAGGAAGCTCCAGGTGCTCAGAGCTCCCTCTGTGCCTTCAAACACCTCCAGCAGCAGGGCTGAGAAATCAAAGCTGTGATTTATCTGCCTTTGTCAGCTGGACTGGTGGGAGAAGGGGCAAAGTCAGGATGCTGGGATGGTGGAAAGCCCTTCCCTGGGCAATTGATGTCTTTTCTGGGGGATTTGTGTCTTTTTCTTGGATTCCACCCATGTTTTGGGGTGCTGAGGTTGGATGCTGGAGAGGCCCGTGGAGTTGTGCCAGCTGTGTGCCAGGCTCATCCCCAGCAGTGTGGGCAGTGGGTGAGGGAGGGAATTCTGCCCTGCTCAGCTGAGAGCCCACCTCTGAGCTGCCTCCAACAGCAGCAGGAGGTGGAGCTGCTGGAAAGAATCCTGAGGAGGCCATGGGGATGCTCCAAGGGTGGAGCTCCTCTGTCCTGGAGCCAGGCTGGGAGAGCTGGGGGCTTGGAGCTTGAGGAGAAGCTCCAGGGAGAGCTCAGAGCCCCTGGCAGGGCCTGAGGGGCTCCAGGAGAGCTGGAGAGGGACTGGGGACAAGGGATGGAGGGACAGGATACAGGGAATGGCTGCCCATTGCCAGAGGGCAGGGCTGGATGGGACATTGGGCAGGAATTGTTCCCTCTGAGGGTGGGCAGGCCCTGGAATAGAATTCCCAGAGCAGCTGTGGCTGCCCCTGGATCCCTGGCAGTGCCCAAGGCCAGGTTGGACACTGGGGCTTGGAGCAGCCTGGGCCAGTGGAAGGTGTCCCTGCCCATAGCAGAGACAATCCTGAAGGTCCCTTCCAAGACACCCTGTTGATTTTCAGGGCAGATCTGGGCCTGGAGCACAGGGCTCCCCCTCCAGTCCCTTTTGAGGCGGGCTGGCCTCACCCTGTCCCGCCTTGCTGCTGTCACCGTGGGTGCCCAGGTCACAGCACGCAGCCTTTCAGCAGCTCCCTCACTGCAAAATCCTCCCCTGCCTGCCAAGGGAAAAAAACCCTAAACATGGAATGGTTTAAATATAGCACGTCTGGGGTTATTTTAACTCGCCTTTTAATTTTCAGCTCTCCAGCTTTGGGTGTTGCAGCTTTCCCCTGTAATCAAAAGGGTGAGGAGCTTCCTTTGCTCTGCAGCAAAGGAAGGCCCAAACCACCCTCGTGGGTGTTCCCTTCCAGTGCCATGGCTCCCAAACTTCTGGGGTTTCCCCTGTGTCCCCAGCAGCACTTTCTGCCCAGCACGGTGTGGGGCTGCTGCTGGACAGCTGGTGTGGGGAAATCATTAACCAGGATTTTCCCGGGAAGCAGCCTGGGCTGCACTTGGCAAATTCCAGCTGCCTTTTGTCCTCCCCAGAGGAGATGGCTCAGCCTTCCTGCCTGGTTCTGTGCACCTCATCCTGAATTTGAGATCTCCAAAATCCCTGGTTCCGTGCACCTCATCCTGAATTTGAGATCTCCAAAATCCCTGGTTCTGTGCACCTCATCCTGAATTTGAGATCTCCAAGATCCCTGGTTCCGTGCACCCCAATCCCCTAGGGCTGTGTGTCCCAGCTTTGAGGGCTTCACCTGGCTCCGTGCACCCCATTTCCACAGCCCTGTGCACCCCAACATTCCCTGCCTCTGTGTACCCCAGCCCTCTGGACTGCTGTGCTCTGCTCCCCTGGCTCCCTGCACCCCAAATCCCTGGCTCAGGGTGTACCCCAGTGCCCTCAGTGCACCCCAGTCCCCCAGCCCTGCGCCCCCCAATGCCTTGACCCAACCTGTTCCCCAACCCTCAG
>VYXD01013278.1:12545-37875 GCA_013397195.1 Hylia prasina | reverse complement strand
AGGCAATAGATTATTTTTTTCCATATACATCTTTTTCCCCATGTACAGGGGTTCCCACGCATAAGCTTTCAGTGTGATAACAAAAGATTTCCAACAAAAAATATGCACTGCAATGCTAGTACTAAAAGGAGCTCTGGGATAAAAGAGAAAAATTAGATAATATCTGAAATATCATGTAGTATTTGAGCATGAGTAAAACAGCAGAGATACTATGACACGCAGACCAAAAAGTCTCTGTGACTGAAAACCTGCTTCTTCTACAACCACCCATTGCATGTATTAGTTACAGTGGGATATGCCAAGAAAAAGTGTGGGGAAAAACTGCTAATGGCTGGAGTTGTATATCATGAGAAAAAAATGAAGAATGGAGTAGGTGCTTCTATACCACACTTTCACCAAACTGGGTGATCATCCCTGGGTTTGCTGTGCCATCTTTATCGCCCAAATATCCATAACACACAGAGTCTTTTAGAGAGCAGAGCTTAACAAAGAAAATAATACAATCAAAATCACAAAAATATGCTCAAATGAGAAGTTAGTTATTCCACAGAGATTCAGTTCAACTTGCTTTGTCACTAGTAAGTATACAGATCTGTGTATGTTAACAAGGGTCCAGTACATAGTATTCATAGACCATATTTCAAGTTAATTTTACATAAAAGCCATAAAAATTTCCTTGAGTAAAATGGCTATCATTTCCATTTTATCTGGCACTGAGAACCAAAGGAATATTCTACCTACAGTAGAATAATGCAAGAAATCGCCATGAATCTGTACACTTCTTAATCCTCTAACAACTGGTGGGCTTCAGGTTTAAAAGTTGAAATAAATACTTTAAAATAGTATAAGGCCATGGGAAAGAAGTGCTTTATACCAATGCTTTGTTTTCTCTTGGTGGAGCAAAGCCAAAAATATCAGTTACACAGTAATAATCAATAACCAAGAAGACAAAAAATTAAAATCAGATTGTTGCTGGCAGACATATTAAACCTTCCTGAAACATAAGGCATTACACCTACGTCAGTGTCAATACACTCCTTCCTGAGTAGCCTGAAAGGTTTTGTATCCAGATTCATATTCAAATTCTTGTAAGAATCAAAACAGTAATCTTGAATTCAATAATTCACGCCATTTTAAAGAAAAAATGGGACATGAAAGAAAATCTAAAGGCTCAAGCAAGCAGGAGAGGAACAAGAGTTCAAGACTGAAAAGAACCTCACAGCTGGACTACACTTAATCTACATGCAAGAAGCACATTACCCTAATACTTGTGTGTATGCAGCATACCTTCTCACCTGGTTCTCCAAATATAGCAGTGCTGTGGTAACTTTCACACATGCCCAAAAAAGTGATATTTATAAAAAAATGCCCCATGCATAAACTTCCTATTTCCCCCAATAAATGTAATTATTAGTAAAGTGTACAGATTCTCACATGTTCTGCATACCTCTTTGGCTACTGAAAAAATGAAAGTTGATTCAAATTAACCATAGGAATCTGGAATAATAGTGAATCCCCTAACATACTCACTTCATCTCGGTCCCTCTCCATGGCACAGTGAAGGTCTCATGAGAACTGCAAGGTTAGAGGCTCAAGTACAGCACTGCAGATTCTAATCGCATACAAGAATCATGAGGGATTTTTAGTATGTGCCATGAAAAATATTGACTTGATACACCCCTTCACAAAACAAGTTCACAAAAATACTGAATTTATGACTTCAGCAGGAAGATGGTTTTAGTAACAATAGCTGCTAATAAACTTCCTTAATTCCTATTGCCCAGATTAGAACTTATACTGGTAATCAATAGACTCTTTCTTCCCAGTATCTCCCTTAAAATCAGTGACTGAAATCCAAGTTATCATCAACTGACACAGCATAGCGGAGTGTCAGAAGGCTACGTGGCATTTTAGACAGAGCTGCAAAACACATTATTTACATTTTAATTGTATGTCCTGCTGCAAAACTACACATGGATTAGTTTTGCTGTTCTTCCCAGTATGATTCCTTTGACAACAAAATAAAGACATGAATATCTATCACTGAAAGTTTTTTTGCGTATATAAAGAAGTTCAGCCTCTTCAGCCACAAAAACTATAGCAGAGAAATATTGAAAACTGTATTTTAATGAATGAAAAACTAAGAAATGGAACCTAGTATCCTGAACACCTGTACCATTGCCTTTTTATGTGAAAATACCACCACTTTACTATCTATAAAGAGAATGTTCTATAGGGCAATCATGAAGACCCACAGAATTGTTGTTATAATTCTGATACAGAAAATTAAAAAAACCCTGCAACAGGGTTTATGAGGACAGAAAGGGTTAAAAATGTACTACTCTTGCAATAAATTCAGAAAAAAAAAAAAATTCATTGTTTTGGAGACGCACTTTGTAGTTGTTAAAATGGAATGCAGAAAGCAGCAGTAGTTTGAACTTTCCAAAATGGAGAACAGCTAAAAAAGCAGTTATTTAGATTAAGACTGTTCTGAACCTTTTCACCTCTTAAAAGAGTCAGTGGGGTAAAAAAGCATAGTGCTCTTGAGTTTCCAACTGTTTAGAAACCTACTAAATTAAAGGCTCTTTATTATCAACAATAGGACTAAGTGACTTTAAAATAGTATCCTTTTTTCTCAGGATAGTTATTAGATGGAAGATTCAGGTAAACCCTATCTGCTCCACATTGGATGCGTATAGGACAAAAATTTATTTAAGCAGCCTCTTTAGAACCCGTGATCATTTGTATATGGGTGTAAAGAAGTCACTTTCTACTGATATTTCCTGAGTGTGCTACACTTCTGTCCTTAAATATTGTCCTAAATCACCTACTTAAGGACTAACTTCTTTTAAAAAGAAAAGCCAACAACCCCAAAATGCAGCTATATGAGTCAAGACTCCAAGGCTCTCTTGAGGTGGAGACCACCCACACTTGGCTGACTGGAACAACTCCACCAGCGTTCCCCTTTCTCAGACACTCAAATCCCTGAGCAAGAACATTGGAAGATGATGGCTTTCCTCTGCTTTCATTTTATGTTTCAATGTAGTGTGACAAGTTTAAGGAAGAAACAGAAGGCAAAAATAGAGTGCCACATTTGAGATCTGAAAAGGGTCTAATGAGCTAGTCATGATGTTATTTTAGAGGAAGACTCATGCTTTAAAATATGTGTGTTAAATTGGCAACTTTGCTTTCAACAGATACATTGGCTCCAAGGATTTGGCATGACGGCCATGGTCCAAGCAAGGTGTACTAAAAAATATTTGGAAATAAAAGCTGTTATAATTACAAAAAACAAATTCCAGAATATAGGTAAATTAATATTCTACATATCTTTATTCTGACAAATTTACAATGCTTTTTCCTAGCACCTGAAGGAACAACACACATGAATGAAGCTACTACTAATTTCTTATTATTAATTTAAACTGCTCTCCTGAAATAAGATACCACAGATCCATGGTATGATTAGGGCTATCCTTTTCTTCTGCCTGACAGTATCTGCTGTCTTCTGCTCATACCACATATGATGCTTGCTTCTGCATATCACAATTACCCACGAAAATCAATACACTAGGGAGAAAGTCAAAACAGATCATCCTCACCTATGTACAGAGCAAACCAAGACATCTCTTAAAGGATGTATTCTTTCCTCTCAAAAGGAAAAAAAAAAAAGGACTACAAGTTTTTTCATGTCAAATTCGCTAACCACAAGGATGGTCAAGTTAAAAAACAAAAGTCAAAGTATGCTGGAAAAATAGAGCTGCATTTGCCCAGCAAAATTTTATCACCAGTGATGGCAAAAACATCCATTTGTTTCCTAAATGCTGGCAGAGTCACCAGGAAAGATTCCAGTGGGAAAAGAAGAGCTGTAACATATAAACTATGGCACTAAGGCACTTCAATCAAAAGAAAGAAGCAACTAATATCTTCTCATGGCTGTTTCTTCTCAGAGCAGCCCTAACCTACTGAAAAAGCTTCACTCAACACATCTATTCTCCATACTGCCCAGCTGAAATGAAAGGGACTCTTCCAGAAGTGGTGTCAACCACAAAAAAAACCCACAATATATTTACTAGGATTTATCTGACTGGTTGGTTTTAGCCAAGTAACTCTAAAACTGAATGTGGCCTCTGCTTTTGAATAGGTTTCATCATGAATATGGAATTACATTATTTTTAAAAATAAAAAATAAAACTATTTATTCTGATTTTTAATGCTGTTCAAATTCTGAACCCAAAGCTGAACTGTTTGGTACATATTGGCTTCTGGAAGTAATTCCAAGTTATTACCTGGAACTGCTTAGTACTGGTATTTTACACTTGCCCAAAGTACAGCTGCATTTCTCAGAAACTCCTATGTAACCACTGCATTTCAAAACATACCAATTATAACAAGTTCATCTGCTCTGTAAGATGCAACAACTAACTCAGCCCTGGGTTGGTAATTTCAGCATGAGAAAATGTAGATAATATGGGAATAAGGTGTACTTATTCATCTAATCAGGTATTTTGGAATGCTTCCAACTCTCTCTGGGTATAGTATCAAAATGCAGCACACTTCAGCTCAGCACTGGAAGAGAGTAGTAGGGGCACACAGATCAATAGTTCCTAATGGGGTATAAAAGCCTGAGAGGTAAAAAGGAAAGGTATACAGGAAACAGCAAATAGTCACAGTCATCACAATTTGGGATTTTTTTAATAGCAAAGAGTCTTCTTGCTTCCCATTTTAATTAGATGGACCACATTTTCTACTGCCAAAATACAACTTCACTAATCTTGTGAAACTTCTGTGTTTGTCCATTATTATTAACACCTTCACACTACCTTTATAGAATACTGAGTTTATCATACTGCAAATATTGTTGGATATCGGTCGCATCCTCTTCTTTGTCACAAGCCTTCAGTTTATCATCAAATTAATGATATTGTTGGTGTTAACTCTAACATAAGAACTGCTCCTCTAAGAAGTAACTCTCAGAGACAATTTTCCTTCAGATTTCACCACCCTCCTCTCCGCCCCCCCAATTTATTTTATCAAAATAAAGGGAATATAGTTAACCAAAATAGTATGACATACTTGTCACAGCATATAGACATAATGCACTTGGCATCAAAGGATTCTACAAAACTGTTCTTCAACAGCCTACACATTTGGATACATTCAGCAACTTCTTTTGAAAATACCATCAGGTGCCACACAAGTGAGGACATTTTACTTTACTAGAGAGATCAGATAAAAGTAAAAAGATTAACAGAGTGTCATGGTACATTTTTATACCAGAATCCTAACGGCAATACAGATTAAGTGCTTGTGATGCACTCCAGAACTGCATAATTACACCATGTGATTACATATCTAGTGATGTACAACTTTTTCTAAATGGAACATGAGGAATATAGGAAACTATCTCTGATGAATGATGTTTTTTCTTTAACTTCTGTTACAAACAAATTCTTTGCTATTTAAACAGATGCCATGCAACTATGCATGCATTGAGACAATAAATATCATATTGTCTCAACTATAATATGTAAATTCTAAACCATTCATTTGTAAATTAAAAAAAAATTTAAAAATCATTGCATTGAAACTCCCTAGAGGCAGCAGGGTCAAGCATGTTATTCCCAAAACATCAGAGATTATCATTCAAAATGTTGTCAGACTCACTAGTTGTTATACAGACCACTTTAATTGTGATATACCATATGAGAGATGTTTCAGAGAGTCATAAAATGGTTTCGCTTGAAAGAGAGCCTTAAAGATTATCTAGCTCTAAATCCCCTACCATGGTCAGGGACACCTTTCACTAGACCAGGTTGCTCAGAGCCCCATCCAACCTGGCCCTGAACACTTCCAGGGATGGGACATGCACAGCTTCTCTGGGCAGCCTGTGCCAGTGCCTCACCACCTTCACAGAACACCCAGATCACTCTCCAGTCTAAAGAACTAATTAGCAGCAGTAACTTCCTACTGTTCCTATTAAACTTCACCAAGTCTTTAGAATATTATCTTTCCACAGTTGAATTAGTTAAAACCTCTTGTCAGATATCATCACCTAATTTCATGGCTAGTTAAAGAGCATGGGGATGACTGCAAAGACATTCAGCACATGATTTAAAATAAAGTATGTACTTTGTCTTCTCTATGAAAATTTTAATCTAGAAAATCTAGCATCTATTTTTTTCTGTAGTCCTGTGTCCTGGAGTGATGTTATTGCCTATTGCCCTATTCTATTCCCTATTGCCCACTTTGTGCCCAAAAATGGATCCTATAGCTTTAAGCTAAGCCCAGAGAGAGAGGAAGAGGAAAGAGAAACAATAAATTTTCTTCACTGCCTGTGTTTAAAAACACAGACTCTCAGTTTCTCACAACTCATTTTTCTAGAGAAAAAGAGACAGAATAGTTTCTTTGCTTTTTGGCTAGCTTTTCATTCGTTAACTGAAGCAGAAGTTTTTCCTGGAACTGTAGCTTTGTCTTCTAGAACTATTCAATTTTTCTCCAATCCAAAACACCAATACATCACCCAGGCCCCCCTCGACTCAGAAAAAGACTGAACCACACCTACAGAAAAAAACTCTGAGTCTCTCAAATCAGGAAGAAGTTTTATTATTAAACATTATTTGTTCTTTTTATACCTGTAAACAACTTGCTTTTTAAATAAACCATTTTTTAACTTTCTCTAAGAACAATCCTTTTGAACCTGTAAGAATCCATAAAAAAATTTGCTAAAACATACTCCTCATTAAAGGAAACACCCTTTCAGAATGTTTCCTCCTGAATTTATCCAAAACCTAGACATCCTGTTAAATGAATCACATTTAATCTCAGAGAGAGTATAAAAGCATGCCATAGGCTAAATGCAGTTTAAAACTGTGGTAATTGCTTTTGGATTTCCTCTGCAGTAAGGATGCTAGTTTGAATAACAAGTAAGACTAATAAGGAAAATAAAAGAGAAGTTGCTTCAGTTGCAACTTGCTAAAATAACTTTCAAATGAAATACAAAACTCATGTATATTCTTTATTTACGTACTACAAAACTGTTATTCTTTTCCATGTCCTTTTACTATTTATTGTTACCATCATTTTTTAGGGTGAAAAAAAAGGCAAATAACTCACAATGACTACTATTTCTAGATTGCTTTCTGTCACAACCCTTCTGTTTTCTGTCCTTTCACCCTTCTCAAACCAAATCAGTTGAAACTTCTGCTTCAAAAGCAAAAGTACCCATCTCTTGCTCAGCATTCTCTACATAATGCCAAGATGCCAAATGAGGTCAGCTTTGACATGATCCATGAAATCCAGAGGCCCTATATTGTGTGTGTTTGAAGAATGAATAGAAAGTAAAACATATTATTTTCCCCCCAAACTGCAACATATTCTTAAACCAATGTGAAGGAATATATTAGGGTGACTTCCAACTACCTCAGTGACATCCTGGTTTAACATCAATACACCACACTGAAATTTTATTACATGCTACATAAAAGTAATGTAGTAATTAACAAAAGGCCGTCTGTGCTGACCAAAAGCTAAGAAAGCATGTTTTTAAAGGAGAAACCATTTTGCATTTGTGCTACCAAGACCTCTATAAGAATAATTCTGTCTGGAATAAGCACAGCAAAAAGCAAAATTAAGTGATGCAAACCTCTCTCCCTTGTTTTATTTTCACTGTAAAAATAATCTTATTGTCAATAATATAGGCATGAATTTAAATGTGGGGAATCACATGTTGATGGGTACTGTTTTAGATTAATTTCAGATAATGCCTGTAATGTACCTCAGGTTAAAACATTTCTCCCAGCTTTTCTCCAACAAACATAATAGCCTGCATCTTCAACAGCAGAAACCTTACCTTATTACAAATTCATGGCTATCAATCTCTTTTCCGCACTCACTCTTCAGAAGGATGCCAGAATTCCCAACAACTGCACAGGTTTTAAATCGGCGATTTTTCATTGGGGAAACTTCAGGGAGAAGGCTATGCAAATCCTGAGAAATGTTTAGAGTGCGACGTCTGTCCAGTACATAATGAATTACATCTCCTGGCTTGAAGCTGCTTTTGACCACTGAGACATCTCGTTCAGCATCCAGGAACTGCAGAATGTTCTTCCTGTGTTGACAGAAAAATGCAGAGATAAAACCCAACATTCCCTGCTCGAACAGAATTTATCTAACAGCAATATAGACTGTACAAGGCATACAACATAAAGCAGAGGGTAGACAGTGTCAGCCCTACTAGGGTAATTTCCTACGCTCCAGGATGGAATTAGAGCAAAGCTTTTAGAATGGAGTTCACACTGTAGTTATAATGTAACACACAAATACTACCCAACTAGAGAATAATGATTTGTACACACAGTGGCACAGAGAGACAAAGGAAAAATAACTGAAAATTTGAAGGCATACTGTGCTTAACTATCTTCACAAGATTTTGGAATTAAGGCTTTTTAAAAAGGACTGTGGCAGTTTGTTTTCATAAAAACAGACTAAATACATGAAATATTTGTGATCAGGAAACGTCATCTCTTTCAAATCAGCTTGGCTCAGGAATGGCCATGTTTTCTTATAGACTGTTATTTCACCTTAGCATAAACTTCCTCCTAATTAACTGAAGTTTAGCTAAAGCTATCCTAGTTAAATTGATTTGAGAACACACCCAGTCTTTTGTACCAATTTGAACAAAATCAGCTTAAAATATATTGCAAATTAAACTACTGCAACTCAGGGTCCAACCAAGCTGCTAGCTGAACTCAAAATCTCTTACAAACTCATCAACAATTAGAAACATTTATCATCTTTTCTGCAAATAATTGTTTAAACTATTAGGTTTAGACACACATGACCAAATATCAGGGTTTAATAAACTACCATGTATCAAGTGAACTATGGCAGCTGAACAGTTGTATACTCTCAGCCCCCAGCAAGTAATTGATGAAGAACGTTTGCTTTTATGTCAGCTGAGAAGTGAAGTCATAGTAACTGCTTAGGGGGCCATCAGGATGCTCTGCCTAAGTGGAGGTCAAGCAGCTCAAACCTGCCTCTATTTGCAAAAGTTATCAGTGGTGATGGAGAAGAGGGGTGCACCCTACTTTTTGTGTTGAAGAATGCTGAGACTGGCCTGACCCATCAATCCCAAAGTTAAACACTCTATTCTGTGAAGAACAGTCTTTCCTGACAGACTGGCACTGGTGAGAATGCAGCAGACAGAGCTCCTGATAATGGAACCAACAAGTGACAGTACTGATAACTTAAGTAAAGCTGCTGAGCTGATGCATCTGACTGTCTATCACTTTACAGTACAAAAGCCAACGCCCCCTTTTTAATGGCAGAGAATTCTGACACACTCCTTCTTGGATAGAATGTGTGTGTAGCTTCTTTCCTTGAGTGCAAATCCCCTTCTATGTTACTCCTTAAGGCTGAGTAAAAGACATTTGCCTGTGGTCACTGGTATAGGTAAGTACCATCAAGTAAGTATCAATTTCTACTCAATTATAGCTCTAATAGCTAGCTTTATTATTATTGCTTCAATATGGCTTCAGTAAACAGTGCACTACACTAGAAGCTATAACTATACCATGTATTTAATAAGCATGATCTTTTAGTCTAATTATTATCATTATGATCATCAATAAATAATGTACTTTAATAACTTAATTATATTTGGGTTTCCATCCTTAATCGTGTAGGACAATGTTGGATAAAGGTTCAATTACACTTGCACAGTCCTTTAAACATCAACTTTTGACCAAGTCTGGGGGTAAAATTAGATCCAATCATACCTTGATTCCTCTCTCAGAAGGAATTTAACATGCAAGGAGTTTATAAAACAAGTTCTGTACCTTGTAACTCACTGGGAGGGATTATCTTATAAACTCTGTCCAAAGCTTCCATTCTGCCCACGACAGGTGGGGACTGGGGTCCAAAAACTGGCACATGTTCAATACGTAGGTTCAAAAGAGATACTTAATGACTGCAATGTAATGACTAATGTATGCAATAACTTACACCTGCACTGGCAGTGTAGAGCAGTTTTCAGTACACCCTTGACATTAAAAGCTGAAAAAATCCCTAGACCAGAGCTGCAGGAGCCACTGATAACTGAGGATTCCAAGCCACCAAAGCCTTAGAAGCTTGCATCCATCTGTGAAGCAGGTGTATTTGTGAAGAAAGATCACATCTGAACCAAGTACACACTCTTATGGAACAGACATGGAGTGCTGAGCTTGGGCAGGGTGTTTAGTACATAATAAATCTACTAAAAACTTTTGCCTCTCCAAGTGCAGCAAGAAAAGAAGAAAAGCAAAAACTTTATATTTTTCACTGTTGACAGTCAGTAAGGTGGAATTTAAAATAAAATAAAGATTTTGTTGATTAAAAGAATGCTATTTTTGCATATTAAGCTTCTAGAGAGCAACTTTTCATAGAGTACAACCAAACAGGAAAAGATAGCTAGAAATGTTATTCTAGCAGCTGCAACAGTCAGTCACAGCCATAAAGGTGAAATAATCCCCCACAAACTAAAAGGGATGAACTACAGAAACACGCATGCTCATTAGCCAGCTCTTCTCTGGCTGCCTCAAGAAAGAAGAGTATGTCTGAATCTTGCAACCAACACAAAATACCATGGAACTCATCCTAAAAGCCATAGGAGAAGTGAAACATAATAAAAGTGGGTTTAAGTAATTTCTCTCATTTCCTAAACTTTGCCAAAAAAAACAAAGGGAAAGGGAAAGAGCAAGTACATCTGGAATGTGTTGGGCTGTTACAGCTGTCACATATGAAGGAAGCAGTATAAGAGCAAAGGCTGAGGCACATGAGGGACTCAGAATAACAAAGCAGGATAGACAATCTTAAAATCTAGAGTGTGGCTTTTGGTAAGGCCAGGCAAGATATTTCAGTAAAAGGAAGATGAAGACTCAAATTTGGCCTTTAAATTGAATGGACTTTAAATCTCAGATTTGACAGCTTAATTTCATGGGCATGCAGCAACAGATAGGTCAACTGATACAAAACAAAAAAGAGCCAGCAAGAAAGAATTGCCCAATCTAGAAGTATTAAAAATTACTGCAATTATTAATTACACAGGAAGAGAGCTACTACAGCTGGGGCTGTAAAAGGTAGTGTGAATGCATCAAAAACTATGAACATCATCAGCCAACCTATCGAGAGACTTATTTCAATGAATTCTGACTTGAGAAGGGATGACCACAAGTGAGTCTCAAAACCCACAAAAATTACATGAAATGTACAGAAACTAGATTTCCAACTACAAAAAGTCACATGATCATCAGATTTGCTTTAGTCCCTGATATCTAGAAAAAATTGGCCCAAAACCATGTTAGCAAAAAAGTAGCAGCATTTGTGTATGAACACAGTATCTTCTAAATTATTTTAAAAACTAAGAGGAAGGCAGTGAAGTTATGCAAAGAGTGTCAAAAAAAGTAAAAGCACCTTGGCTTCCATTAGTCATTTGGTTGCTTGCAGTCAAAGCTCATTTATCTATATGCTCATAAAAGTCCTCCAAAGAATTTCTTGCAGGCCTGAATTAGAATCAGATAATCAACCACTCACTTATCAGAGCTGAAATTTCCAAAATGTCTAAGGAATTTATTTTTCAATAAAATGCTGAGATGGTCAGAAGTCACTAATCTTAGTATCTTCTGAGACATCTTATCTGAAGCTGTCATTAGCATATTTAGTTAAATGTGCACACAGGTATTGCAGTGTGCAAAAGAATCCTTGTATAGGAGGTATGCAATAATGCTAACATTAAAATATTTTTTATTGATTCATCTGGCTGTATCCAAGTATCTTCTGAGAGTCATATGATAAATAATGCAGAGTCCATGCTATTGTTTTAAGTTCCTCTGTGCTACTGACTCACCTGTATCATGGGGATAACAGTACTTCTGATTTTCACATAAGTGCTAAGAGAAAAAAAATTACTGAGGGACATAATAAACACTGAGTGTACATACATGAGCATCTCAGTCAATCTTGATCCTGATTAATAATAACATCTTTAAACCTCTGCTCTGTCCTGCAAAGAGCACTAAAAATAGCACAAGGTTATTCTGATTAAAGAGACATGACAAAATAATGAGAAGTGTTAATCCCTCAAGCTGCATATTAAATTCAAAAGTAAGCTTGAACAAAAGTAACTAGGGGAAAAAAAAAGAGCATGATTTTTAGCAAACCTTGAAGAAACAACGTTTCTTCTGCAGCCTTAAGCTAAAATGTGTAAACAGTTGCATTTGAGGTGGCTTTCAAGTTTTTTATGACAAATGAACCTGTATTGGGGTTTATTTGTCATAAAAAACTTGAGAAACACCTCAAATGCAACTGTTCTGAGCCATTTTGTGGGCAGGTGAGACTGATGTGACTCACCCTTAATTGTAGCCAAGCAGCTGCTTGGAACATGTTTACATGACTCAAATAAACCCCAGTGTCATAATCTGTGGGTGACCTATGGTTTTTCTTTGATAAGCAGAAACAGATCTCCATAATATTTAAGTGCCAACTGAAACTTCCAGTTATCTGATGAGGTCATACAACAGTAATGTCTCTAAACAGCTTTCCAAATGTTAAGACTATGTACTGCTCTGGGGCAGCATGGTGAGATTTTTTTTCATGATGTATTTTCTAGTTTTATTTTGTACCGCCATCTTTGTACCACAAAAACTATCATACAATCTCAAACAGTTCTTCATCTGCCTCAGAACTGTGTGAATGAATGAAAGAAAACAGACCACTACAAGATTTGACTTAAGATTACAAAAATATGTATATTTTTAGACATTCTCAAGAAAACTGAAATATGACCTCCAATGCTTTTTCTGGGAAAAATCATTTCTGTAGAGGGAGGCATTGCCTTAAATCATTGCTGCTGGACTTGAGTGGACCCTAGGTGTGAGGGGAAGCCTCTGGAGTGCATCCTAATTGCCAAGGAGGGCTCACCAGCAAACACATTATGGAACAGAGATGGACTAAGTGATTAATTGATCCTCTCTGTGCCCTCTGAAGATGTGCCTTTATCTACATGGCCCCCAGCCCATGTTTACCCAAAATGTCTCGAATAATCCCTTGTGGTGAGGACCTGACAACCACCCCAAGCACCTCTGTCGGTGCTTCCTTGGCCTTACTGAAAGCATAGTATTCCCTTTTCCACAGCAACTGAGGCTGCTCTTGTTTCTTATGCCTTGCTTAGGACAACACCTTATTCTTAGCAATAGCCTTTATTTACCTGAGGATAAGAAACCACTCAACTTTTTAAAAAACTTTTATGCTGTAGATTTCTAATCCCTCCTCTTGATCTCCAACAGACTCTCTCGTGACAAGCCTTCAACTTTCTAACCCTATCAAGTCTTGACTCTGCTTTGCATTCTGCAGCTGGAAGTCAGAAGGTGGCTCTCAGTCTTTAGAATCACCAGGGACTACAGCCTAGATAAAACACAATTTTTTGTCAGCTAAATTAGTTTAACTAAAAACAACATGAAAGAACAAACTCTGTGGTAACAAAAGGTCACAGCTTGCTCTTGTACATGACTCAGAGTCATGTACAGCTCCTCTTGGTTTCTTGAGGAGGCAGTGGGGACCACAGGTATTTGCACCTATGCTGGGTTTTACTTTAGTCTGAAAGGAAGTTTCAAGAAAAGCTCTTCCAGGAAAGCAGCGTTTAGAACCATAGGATAGTTTGTGCTGGAAGAGGACTTGAAATATCTAGTTCAACCACTAATTCAGATTTGTTAAAAACATACCCAACTGCAAATAATCCTGGAAGGGTTCCTAGGAGCTTGCCACTGAAGGAGGCCACACAACCAGAAATGCTGTAATACAAGAGAGTGGGCATACAGAAGGAAGAGGGCTTTTAAACAGACCGTGACTCAACTACCGCTTATCACAGGAAGGTCGTCCACATACCAGCTTTTCACAAAGATAAACAAGGTAGAGTAAGATGGCTTGGCAAGCAAAAATCCCCTGAGGTTTATTATGACTGAGCCAGACCAGAGAACCTCAGATATTCTAGGTCTTTGACACAAAAATTGTCAGAAGGAAACAGTGCAAATGGCTTCAGAACACTGCTCCAAAAGCTTCAGAGCAATTGCAGTGCTCCATTGCTCATTCCATTGTTACTTCTTGCAGTTCAGGGACTTACCACAGCTGTTTCACACTAGCTTGTAAGACAAAAATTGATAATAATCTGAACCTTTTGAAGGAGAAAGATGCCTTTTTTTTTTATGATGCTGCTGGCATCTTACAAGTTCTCACACTTTTCTGACAGGAAATATTCTTTGTTAAATTGCAGAGATAAATACATTTCCAGTGTGTTTTTTAAAAATTTTGCCTTCCTGCATTTCATGACCTTCCTCTGCTCCTTTGTGCATAAATTCCTGTATTTACTTAAAAGTAAGTAGAAGAAAGTCACAGACATCAAACTAGTTCGTTTCACACAGGTCACAGATGTGCTGTTGTCAGCCCTGTTGGGAAGGCTTCCCCATATGGGTTTGTACCATCCCAGCCTTACTTTCTGAAACTATAGCCTTCACTACAAATGAAGTTTCCTTATTTCCATAAGCATAAGGAAAACCTTCACATTGCTAAAGACAGAAGAAAGGACTTAAGACATAAAACCATAGCAGATGGTGGACTCTTCTTCATGACTGAAATAATTCAGATAGAAAGGAGAGCCAAGAAAGAAGTCTTCTTCCCTTTCTTCCCTTTGTCACAGGAATTATCAATTCTTCTTCAAAGAAATTGCGAGCAATGAGAATGTTAACACCAGTTGCAAAACCCACTCTCCCACTAAACCAGTCATTGTCAAAGCAGCACATTTCACACAGTCTCAAGTAATTAGTAATGCCCATAATTTCCATCTCAATCACAGGAAGTCTAGCTCTTTCCTCTTAAGCCTGCTTAGTATCTCCAAAGAGCTGCTGCCCTCCCAAGAGGGCTGCTACACTCCACAGGCTGCCTTCTCTGGCTGCAAAGTCCTGAAGCACCAGAAACCCACTGGAAGCTTTCCATCCTTCCATAGGGTCCTGATAAAGGAGATTTACCACTCATTGACTCCCATCTGAGCCTGGCCTTGACAAGAATTCCTAAGGCCTTTAAGGCTGACAGACACATCACTAACTTCAGCAAAAATAAAATGGCCAGAGATGATGCCCACCAAATCAATGAAGCAATAGCGAAGTGTAATATTCTAGGTGCCAATCAACAAGATTTGACACATCACTGACCAAGAGTCCTTGCACAAAGCAAAAGTCCCTATAAAATACTTTCTACATTTGAAAATTGCTAATGTGGGTGGCAAGCTAATGTAAGACACGAAAACATCTATCATTTATGGGTGACTATAAGTTTTATGAAATATCCTTATGATGCACACTAATGGCTTCACAAATTATTTCTCCACTGCTTAGAATTGATAACATTTAATATATTATTCAACAGGCTTATTTATAGTTTCTCTCTTACTATTATTTCCTGTGGTCAACCTCACGCCACAAGACCACCAACCACTGTTCATGTTAACAGCTGCAATTATAGACTATGAATCATCTTCATAGTCTACACAGTGCATGTAACATATTAGGAAGGGCTGAGCAGTTAGTTAAACCACAGGAATACTGTACAACTTTGCTAGACACTTTTAAAGTTAGTCCTGATAGGTAAGTATAAGTGTAATACTACAGCTAAAATGCCTCTTACTGCTGTAACACAGAAAAAAGGTGTATAGCAAACCACCTGTAAACGTGAGAGAATGTTCATAATTTAATCAGCATCAGACTGAAGGACATCGGGGGTTGCATGCAGCTTCCACAATGAAAAGCACACCTGATATCCCTCCCTCACCACTGAGCAGCATAACTGAAAGTGCTGTTCATGTCAGCAAAGAGAATTTCTGGAAAGACTATGCCTGGTAGGTAGCACTGACTCCTTTAGTAGAGTTCATGTCAATTTTTGGCCCTAAGACACATTAATCTAAAATAATTTTCTGGTTCACACCTACACTCTGCCCCAGTGTTCACTGAGGTAGCCATTTCCTCTGAAAACAAGACTGGCAATGTGGACTTCTAAATAACCTCAGCCTTATGCTCTCTATGGTACAGAAAATCTTACAGTGGAAGGATTACAGTGGAACCTCTACTTCCAGTGCTTAAGCCAGTGTACAAGATACACTGTTTTCTTCACTCTACAAATGAGACAAAAAAAAATATTCCTTCCCTGCACAATATTTTTAAAAAAACCCCACATATAAAAGTGCTTCTTAAGTAAATAGTAATTTATTAAATAAGATAAATTTCCCTCTCTGGAAAACAAACAAACAAACAAGTTATTTTGAAACTTATTAATTTAGTAGATTGAGATGATACACATGTACTATAGGATGAAAAAATACTAAAGCATTCTCTACTGTTTCACCTTTCTGTCTGAATATATTTTGCATTTGGAACAGGTGGAAAATTGGCATAACCCAAGCTGAATTTCCTCTCTTAATTTTAACCAAAAGGTTATTGTAATATCTTTTCTTGTTTGTTGTTTGGCTTGAGCAGCAACGTGTATTGGTTTTAAATGGTTCTGAAATATGATACGCAATTTTTCAGTAAAATGACTAAGAGTAATTGTCTCTACTTATAGTCACTCGCTCATTTCCAAATCAGCTAACTTCACAAGCTAAAAAAGCTATTTTCTTCCCAACTTTTGGACTCATAACTTATGCTACATACATTTGTGAGCTACCTTTATCTTCTACATGCTTTAGAATTAGGGACATAAAATAACAGTCATTAAAAAATCCCTAAATTTCTCCTTCAGAGAGACCATGCTTTTACACATGGAAACAATATTTGTTTTAAGAGTTTGTAAACTGTCCTTGAATTAAAAAAAAAATTAAAAGAAATAAAATTAAAACTAGACAGGGATATCACATAGAAACCACATTTTAATTAGAACACACCACTATTAAAATATTAATATTCAGAAAATCAAGTCTAATCTGCTATGTGATTGTTGTTAAAAATAGTTACTTTCCCTCATTTTTCATAGAATGCGACACTCCTAGGACTCCACACTGCCAATCCATGCTCCATATGCTTCTCTCATGGGCCACCTTCCTGATGAAGATGGGGAAGATACGACACGACACACTCAGAGACATCTTGCTACTCTCTGTGGCCACAACGTGCAGAGATCCACTGTAAAGACACATCAGAACTATCACTCAGTTTAACTCTGCTACTGGGTTGCCCCCTCAGCATAAACCTAAGACTCCCTTTGGCCTTTCTGACATCAAGAAAGGAAATTGCATAAGACGTAGCTATTGTCAGTGTCTGACCCTGTGATGTGGACCAGCCACAGCTACAAGTGGATTCACAACACTTGATGGCCCAGCTATTGACTACTGCATCTCAAGCTCTCTGACTAAGCTCCCTCTGTAGTGAAGGGAGGAAAACCGGTATGCTCAGGATACGATCACCTGTTCTATTTCAAATCTTTAGGATGAGAGAAAATCACGTCCTAAAAGCGACAGTTGCTCACCACTGACTGTGGAAGAGTTCTAGACAACCAGCTTAAATACAGACATGAATAATATTCTGATTGCAATAGACTGATTGCACAGGTATGACAGCCACAGCCCGATGAAAACATTTTATTAATTCCTGTGAAGGAAGCCTAATGTAATGCAGTTGCATTTAACACTGAAACCTAAATAGATACAATTTAAAACCATCCACCTGCAAATGTAAATCAAATTACTGTTTTATAGACCAAAAGAATTATAAAGCAACATGAATGAAAAGAATTATAGGTAAGGGGAAATGAAATGCATTTTTATTTAAGAAACTCACCTTATTTCCGTTACCAAAGAAGAATTGATTTTCCAACCTTCTGCAGCGTGTTGGAAGATTGAGGAGCTACTCTTTCGAATTATCTTATCAGAGCTATTGATCATTGATCTACTCAAACTCAGATCACCATCTCTGCAATGCAATATAGAAAACACACAATTACATCAAGGCTAACTCCAGCTTAAGTAATTTACATCTCAAGCATCAGCAATATATCTTTTTATTCATAACAAAAATAAGGTTTAGGTTTCTAAAGGTTTAGGTTTCTCTTAGGTTTCTAAAGAAAATAAACCACAACTGAAAATATCTATGAGACAGCTATCTGTAATAGCAGAATATGCCAATTAAGAGCTTAAATATGCTTATATTTGCAATGGAATGGACTTAACAAGAACTACAATTAACTCCAAATTGTGAATGTGGACAAAACTTCATTATGTTTGTGAGGCAGATTCTGCACTTTGAGATTCCAAATTTCTAGTACTAAACTAGGAATTAAGTGTTACATTTCAAGCCTTTGCCCTGTTCATAATCTGCAATACTGGCTTAACAGGTATCTCTGGCCTCCTGCTGATGCTAAAGGTTTTTAAGCACAGAGTTCTGGAGTTTAATGGTATACAAAATACAAAATTTCCGCAATACCTCATGAAACTTTTGCATGCACACAGTCAAAACACCCCAATTGTCTTATCCTGTCCATTGGTCTTATGGCGATAACTTTTTGGCAAGGTAACTTTAAAAATAAGTACAGTAAGCTTTGGGTGACCACTGAACATCAGGTGAGCTAGTACAAGTTGCAGTGATATTAGCCAACAGGATCACATAAATGGGACAGAGAAGTACAGATATTACAAGCACAACTTGTGGTGTTAGGACTAAAACTCATATTTATCTCCATATTTTTTCCATTATCATCCATAGTGTTCCCTTTTAGATGCCAGAGCAATATTCCATTGAGTTCAAACACAGCTGTTAATCACAAATATATCAAAGTTGTTAGGACATAAAAATCTACCACAAAAAATGCCTTGTAACTCAGGTGTACACAGTACAATAATCTACAGAAATCCATTTATCTGTTAAATAAGCGTGCTCTGAAATATGCCAATAACAATAACTTAATTTGGAAACAGAGTATCTGACCACAGCCCTTTAGGGAACAAAATGGTAAAGGATGTGAGACTGTAAGCTTTCCAGGAATTGCTGAGTTGTGTTTTTCTGTGGCTGTAGGTTCTGATAACAATTGGATCACTGCTCTTAGTAAGCAACACAGCAGCATTACCACTGTATATAATATTTAGTAAATTATACAACAGACTAAACACAAGCTAACCTGCAATGGGGCATGAATTAAGCTAAATCAACAAAACTGGTAATATGTAGTAGGTTTTCAAAATGTGCTGTCATTGCAGAAGCTCTTATAACTAACAAACCAGTACCATACACTTCACCAAAACCATCCTGCGTTACTTGCAGCTCCCTTTCTCCCCATGCCAACACCCTGCAGCCGAGACATCACACTGATGCGGAAGTAAGGCTGCCACCTACCGAAAACCAAAATTAGGTTCAAGACCAGTATGTAAATCACCCAAATCCTGCTAACCTGAAGGCACGGGAGGATGCTAAATCCAATAACTGGAATCCAACTGATATTTTTTCCAGTATTAGTTTTTTTTTTATTCCCTAAAACTTTTCCAGAATTAATAATATTAATTACATATATATTCTTGCATGTATTTTCTAGATGCATTGAGTGCATGCATCTAAACGAAAATTACCAAACTACATCCAGGTAAAGTTCTCAGTCTAAGGATACTTCAGAGGTGTCTCTACTTTATTCTAGTTTAAGTATTATTTAGTACACACTTGAACTGCGAAACAAAAACTTAGCAACAAAACTTAGCAAAAAAATGCACTGCCAACACTTAAACCACAGCAAATGTGGTTGATTTCCACAGTCACAATTTACCACTGCAGTGAATTACACAAATTGTACCTTGAAAAAATATGCTAAATTATGTTCTTATGAAAGAAGGTCCTAGGCACTTTGTGTTAAAGTTATTACTATGAACGCAAATGTGCTCATTTAGATCATCTTCTTTTTACTGGATTAACTTTCACTTAAAGCAATATTAAATAAACTAACACATAAAATTCAAAGCTTTCTCCATTGTAATTCTTCATTGTGTAAATAACTGAAAGAAATTTGGATAACTTTGTATCGGCTGGAATCACTTCAAATCCTCTCTGATACAAATAAAAGAGCTGCCATACTGTGACAGTAACTTACAGCTGACAGTGCCAGCATTCACTTTGGATTACCTTACCTTGGTGACCAATCAGACCCATATAACAAGCCTTACTTCTCGTGAAGATTGTTCATTAAATAATGTAACTGCCTTCAAGTGTGTTCCAAATCAGTAGAAGATGACACTGCTTAAGAAACACTATTCTGCACATAACATGCATGTTCATTACTTGCTTAACCTTTAAAGGTACATTACTGTCTATTTGAAGCAGGGCATGCTTCACAGTAATTGTCCTAGAACACTTTTCTAGGAGAGCACACAGCTGGCTTGAAGTTTCTCATTTAATTTAGAACTGTATATAGTCAGTCCATTTTGGATTGTCTAGGATTTAGTTCTGGTGCCACAAATAACCATAAAATGGGCCACCTCGCACATCCATAACTTCTGAAAGAAAACAACCCATGGAAAACTAATTTAGCTTGCCCACACAGCCAGTCAAAAATAACCCAACGTTCCAAACTCCTAATTCAGGAGGAAGGCAAGTGTAACATCAATAGGGGCAGTAGTTATGAGCAATACATTTTTAGGGTACTTTTTCTGCTTCATACAATAATGAATGGGATCACAGGCTGTGAAGAGGAAAAAAAAATTCAACAGTGAAAGTAAGTAGTACCATACAGTACAATTAGTCTCCCTGATAAAGAAATAGGGATGCCACAAAATGACTAGTCAGAAGCATATTAGTGCTGTATTTAAAAAGGCTTTTTAGGAACATACATAGTTACAACTAAGCACAAGGAAACTTGTTTCCTTTCATTTAATATTAAAACAACAGTTCATTTTAGTAAGTTTTAAGTTGTGTCAAACAATGCCCAGTAAGCTGAAGGCGTTTTTTTCCTTTACAAATTTATACAAAATAATCTCAGTAATTTCATCAGTTCCTTCTAGTCTGAGAGGAAGGAGACCATACTAAGAAACAGAGGTATTAATGACAATTCTACCTCACACGTTCATTTTCACCTCTGCTTTCACACAGCTGTAACGCCAAAACTTCAAACTTCTGTACATCGCCTAAGAATACAGATACCTTTGCGGTAGAAACCGGGTTACACCCGGGCTGAACAAGAGGAAGAGATACCAGCAAAGTTATGAAAATCTTGAATAATGAAGCAAATATTGCATGTACACAGGTGAGGACAGCCCCTGCTCTCAGCATATGCCGAGGCCACAGCTGTTCAGCCATGCCCAGCTGCCTGTGTCCCCCTCCCTCACCAGCTGCCCGGGAAAGCGGGATGTGCTTTCTGTCCTTAACTCCGCGGCCAAGTAGGCTGTAATCGCCTCAGCTTTCTCCAGGCTTGTACAGGTACTTACAACCCCCTTATGCCTCCTCCTTAAATTAAGGCAAGGGCTTACTAGACAAGAGGACAAAAATCTGCTGTGAAAGAGTTCTACCCACAGTCGACATGCACAAGCAAACAGAAAGCGTGAGCCCCTACTTAGCTTTTACTGATTACATTAAATGACCAAAAAATATATGCAGATATGCATAGCAGTGAAAACAAAATCTTATACGTCTCCAAGGAAAAACATGCTTGGCTGAAAATCCAACATCTCCAGAGAACAGATGGAAGTTGGGAGAACAATGAGGAATGCAGGCATTCATGTACATAAACAGAAAGCTGACGTGCAAACAGAACGGCAATGTCACGCTGCCTTTCGTTTTGAGTTAACGACAGGCAGCAAAGGGCAAGTATTTGACAGACGATTTCAGCGAGAGACTACCCTTTCCAATGGAAGAAGCTCGAGAGCCAATGAGGATGACCCACACTTCTCTCAGAGCAAGAATCCTTAAGAAAAAGCCAAGTTAAGCAAAGCTCCCGGGCAAACTTCATAGATGGAAGCAGGCGTTCACCTGCAACCCAGCACGCTTGCCTGCGAAAGGCAAGGAGCCGAGGCACAACACGCTCCGGCGGCCGCCGCCGCCTCGGCCTCCGGGGCACCCGCGGACAGGTGAAACTTCCCAAGAGGGCCCCGTTACGGCGGCTGAGAGGCGATCTCAGAAGCAGGGCAGCTCCCGTCCTTTCCCGTGCACTCGCACCCAGCCTCAGGCCGCCGAGCCTCGGCAGCAAGCTCCGCTCGCCTCCGCGTCCCGCAGCGGCATCCGCGCCCTCCGCCGCGCCCGCCAGCGAGAGCGCCGAGCTGCGCTGGCACCGCAAGCTGCGGGTCACAGCTCCAGCAGCGCCCGGGCACCTGACAGCCCACGCGGGCACGCGGAGCGGACCTCGGGCAGGGAGCACGGCCCCGCCGCCCCTCGGACCTCCCTCCCGGCGCGGCGCCCCGCAGTTACCCGGCGAGAGGTGTCTCCTGGTGCTCCTCGGTCCGTGTTATTTCCTTCGTCTTATAGAAGATGAGGAGGAGACTTATGGTGCACACAGTCCACCNTGGTGCCCCCAGTCCCCCTCTTCCTGACGGAACGCATGTCTTCTGCGAATATGAGGGCCCCCTCCCCCTTTTCCTTTGTTTATCAGGGGTGTGCTGGAAGCAACTGCACACGCAGCACGAATTACTAAAAACACGGCGATATGAGGTTTTTTGTTATATTTTCCAGAAATAATTGGAAAAGATAAAATAAAATAAAACCAGGCAGGAGGAGCGGCTGGGGATTCGTTGNGCCCTCCGGCAGCTCCGGCGGGTTTGGGGAGGGCGTGCCTTTCTCTCCCGGCTCACGTCGGTTGTACCCGCAGCGCCTGTTGGGCGTCTGAAACTAGAGAGCGAAGAACAGCCGGCGCTGTGCGTCTGAAAACGAACACGCTTCCTTTTCAGAGAAGGATGAGGGGTTTTGTTCACTGGTAATTTTTTTCCCCCTCGCTCCCGCTATGGATGATTGTGGCATGAACAAGGCACTGGAGGTTTTCCCGGTCTCCCTGTCTCAAAGCCGCAGAAGAAGGCGGGAATGCAGAAGGGAAACGGCGTGAGCCCCGCACTGGAGGTTTTCCCGGTCTCCCTGTCTCAAAGCTGCAGAAGAAGGCGGGAATGCAGAAGGGAAACGGCGTGAGCCCCGCACACACCCGTCCTGGAGTCCTGGAGTCTGGCCAAATCCACTGTCTATGCCCCGCCCCCCAGGGTCTTGTTTCACGCACGGTCTCAACGCGGGCCGTTATTTTCCTAACTTCTGCGGCGATGGTTTCTTTGAAATGCACCCCAAAAAACAAACAAACAAACAAAACAACAACAGCAAAAAAAAAACCGCCACCAAAAATAACAACAAAAAAACCCCTTTCAGATGGATAATGCAACATAAATATTAAATTATTGTCTTTATCCGCTTTTCTCAATATTGTTTTGCCTTTTTCAAAGTGAGAGAACTACCCTGGAAATACGCTGATTCTGTGTGACAGCCCTCAAGTTTGCTCTTAAGGAACAAGCAAGACCAATATCAGACTTCTCCCACGAGGACCCAGAAAGGGTTTTTGGTAAATCTAGTGTGACTTCTCTTTCCTAGCTTAGATTACAAGCAAGAGTTCACGGGGTGACAGAAAATTGGTCTATTGGGTCTGATATCTTGTGTCCAGAACCGATCCATAACAGACATTTCACAGGAGGATGCAAGGAGATTTGGAAGTAAGTACAGATTTTTCCTTCTCGGGAGAGTACTACTCACAGGCGTGGAGTGAAGGAGTGAAGAAAGGTTAGAGAAGTTTTTGAAAATCTTAAGTTTGCTAATAGTTATGTTAGAAAAATCAGTTGTGTGTAGTAAGAAAATTTTAATTCAGTCTCAGTGGAATGGAATGAAAACTGCAATTTCCTTCCAGACAAGCCCGATCAAGCTGAATTTTCTGTGCCCTTTTCTGCTGTGGCTCTGATAACTTAGTCTCAGAAAGTGATCTCTATAAAGCAGCAGCAGCAAAAGGAGAAAAGCCCATTCTCTCTCTGAGAGTGAAGTTCAAATTTCCCATCGTATAATACCTGACATTCTTTCCTAAGGAAAAAAAAAAATATCGATTCAATGCAAAACCCTGCTTAATACCTTTGTGAAAGCTACATCACATGTTCAGCCTAACAGTCATGATTCTGTCAGTGTTATTAATCCTGTTTAATATCTGTGATAATTTTTTATACTTTATAAATTTTTTGTATATTATTTTATTTTTGTAGTTAGATGGACTCATTGAAAATAGATGTTGAAAATGTATATAGAGGATCCCAAATTCACCCATCTTCATAGGTGGTTTTACTTGATTCCATCCACAACACCCAAAGGCATTTTATGGTGCAGTTAGCCAGAGCAGCTCCTTGGTTTTGTGCCACGCCACACGTACTTTCAGTTCAGAATACAGTGTTGCCTCCACCTTCTTCTCCTCTACCTTTTGCTGGGCTTCTTCCTCCCTGAAGGTTAAAACCCAACTCCCCTGCTGCTTCATAAGAGCTAATCCTCACCCCACTCAAGAAATCTCTGCCTGTATCTAAGACACTTGAGAACTGACAGCAATGCTTGTGCCATAACCAGCAGCGCACTTTCCTCTCCCTGCTCAGTCTGGTTGCAACCAGTCTGACTGAAACTGACCCAAAAAGTTCAAGCTCCTACCCATCAAGACTCCAAAGTTTTTTTCCAGTTACTAGACTATAAAACTGTCACTTTATACTTGAGTAAAATATGGAGGGAATCACTTCTCAACAAAAGGTCAATGTGCATAACAACCTATGGCATTTTCCTGAAAATTTCAGCTTTTCCTATGCCTCTCATTCTACTACCATGAAAACACACTTCTGGGTCAGAAAAAAAAAGGACTGTGGTATCCTTGAGACATAAACCAGCTCATCTCCTGCAGTGATTCACTGTCTTCACCTTCTACCCACGCCATTCAAAGCTCTGATGTTATCTATGTAACAGGGTCTCAGAGTTTCAGAAGCTGCTTAAAAATGGATCCAGAGGAAGTTTCCAATTTGTTCATTGCTCTTCCAAATCACTCCTGAACTTCCATTCAGAAATAGGCTTACAGCTCTGACTACAGTGAGGAGGACCCTTCTAGTTCTTCTGCCCTTCCTTGGGTTTCCCTCCTAATATAGTTTTATTCTCTAGCTGTATACTCAGGTAACAGGCAGACACAAAATATTTATGTACAGCACATATGTAATATAAATCAGCCAGGTGTTACATTGCATTTACAATTAGAGAATTTATATTTACAGAAAATGAGTTGTGATGGTTTAGGGCAAATTTGCGAGAAA
>VYXD01013278.1:236-12266 GCA_013397195.1 Hylia prasina | reverse complement strand
CAACTGGGTGCTTCTCCCTTGCCCCTGGTCTCAGACCCAATAGCAAAGGTACAGAGTGTATTATCGCCACAAACCCAGCAGATGATTGGGGATACAAACATCACGTCACCCTAGGACATGAGTTTACTATGCAGAGTTTAAATATTCATATCTAGTATTTCACCAATTCCTTTATCTTCATTTAATGCGTCATCAACAGCAGTTAATACCTCTAACAAGCTATCTAAATTATGCCTTGAAATTATTTCCTCTTTCTCATACATCCTAATGATATTTAAATAATGAATAGCATTTATATCAAATACTATGGTTTACTATTACATGAATTAGAGGAATGGTTTAGCTCTGTGAACCAGAAACATGTTCAGTAAATCTTATTTCATGGCATCTGGTGATAACAATAGAATTTCTTTCATGAAGACTACTGGAGGAGCAAAAATGTGAATAATACAAATAATCATGCTTTTAAGCATTTCAAGTTTCTGAGTGCTAATTAGTAGCTATGGCAAAGAGTTCTTGAAGGACTGCATTTCATGCTGAAGACAGTGGCTAGAAACATGAAACATTTATTTTGTTAATACATATTACCATATAAAGTCCTTTTTTCATTAAGAGTATTTCATGTTTTATGTGGGTGGTCAGAAATCTCTTCTGAATTAATTCAGCCTGTTTTATCGCTGAGGACAGAGAAACACTAGAACAGATTTCCTGGGGAAGCTGTAGCATTTCAATCACTAGTTGTCTTTAGGACCAAGTTACACAAATATGGATTTTTAACTCAAGGTGGAAGGATGAATGAGGTAAATTTGTCAGGTACCACTCTAACTATTTTTCTTAACATATAATTTTAATATCAATCTATCAAGTTATAGTCATACAGCTTTCTGATTCCTATATAGTAACTTCTAACAAAATACTCAACATTGTGGAAAAAGTCATGTGTTCGTACATGCTTTTGTTTCAGGAGCAGGCAAAGCTGATGGGGCATTCTTGCATTTGCTTAATAACATTAACTCTGATTTAATCCTATGGAATGTATTTAATAGTTCAATTGTTCAAATTTTTTTTTTGTAAAAATCCCAGCTGAAACAATGAATGATGCTTTGTGAATTTATAGCTACTACTGCTACTTCAATGTGTTGTCATTGCAGACTTCAATATCCTTCAATATTTTTATTGATGGTTCAAGCAAAAAAAGCAAAAGCACCAGACATCCCCATAGTTGCTTAGGACTAATGTGCACAGAACCCTTAATGTTTCAGAATCGCTCTTACAGCCTAAATTTGAAAATTTCCTCGCTTCTGATAATCATCATCTACATATACTTTCATCAAAATGTAGACCTCTTGAAATATTATCTCTTCCTCTTGTAGTAGAAGTGCAGTATTACATTTTTAGCATTACTGGCATTGCAAATAGCAGCACATCAAATACTTCATATTTATAATGCATATTTATCGCAGCTTTTCCATAGGCAGCAGAATAAATGATAATGCACTAAGCTGCATTTTTGCATAGTTATTCTACCATATAGGACTCAAGGTTTGGGTTGGTGGATATTAAATTTCTCTTGATGTTCAGAGGCACAAAAATCAGATCAGAATCCATATTCCCATTCACCTCCCCTGTCACTTTTGTGACTAGCCTGCAGTGATGACTTAGTGTTTGCAATTGCCTTGCAGAACAACCACAGGATCAATAGTGAGGAGACAGTTAAAATAAACATCTGAATTTCTCAGCCATTTCTTTTGTGTGTGTGATAGAAGAGAGCATACTTTGCTCTAGCAGGAATTCTGCAGCAATTCCTTAGGAAGTATTAGAACTAAATCCCAAGGAAGCCATACCCTCTGTTTTACATTCTTTTGTGCAGTAGTGTATTTAGCCAGCACAGAGGTCTCCAGATAAAGTTGCAGTGCAACAGCAAGGAAAGATGTTTAATTTAGGGCATACACTGTTGTGTTTATTGCATTGCATACTTCCCTGATCAATGCACACTTTTATATAGTAGGAAAATACAAACCATGTCCAGATTTCAAGCAGAATGATCATGCAGATAGGGACCACTCCAAAAGAAGATATTGTCATTTTTTGTGATCTCCTCCTTACCATTGTGACATAGGATATTGCAAAAGTCCCACAAACACTGGTTATAAAAATGCTAATTCTGTGCTAATTCACAATGGCTCTCAGTATGCCTTTCAAGAAGGCTAAAGCCTCACTAATTTTAATCAAAATGTCTATCATATGCATAGGGACTGTGTATGTGAAGTTTGGTAATGATGAGCTGCAGTTCTTCTCATATTGTATTTGAATGAGGCTCAAGACAGCCTATATTTTTTGTAATTGGGATGAAGAAAAAAATTAGGGAGCAGAGATAAGGGTTAGAGAGCACTGGGAAACTAACAGAAGAGGAAGATAAAAGAAGAAGCAGATATAGAAGAAGGGTGAGAATGAAAGGATAAAGGGATTGTGTAGCGGTGGGCGACTCTTCCAGCTAGCCCTGTCGCCTTCTGCCACAGTGCTGCAAGCTGGCAGTTGAATGCAAGCAGCTCACATGAGCTCTTCGTCACGAGTTATTGGAAGAGACGCGGTTGTAGCAAAGAAAGAAGCGAGGACTCTGAACTGGGGTCCAACACTAGATGTTTATTCTAGGAGGAATGCCCAGAACAGAGCAAAGAACTGAGGTGCGGTGGGGTTATAAGGAGGGGAGGATCTCAGGGGCAGGAGTAGGGTTCAACCAATGGGAACAGTCCAAAGGAGGGGCTCAGTGGGAATCAATCATGGCAAGGGCCAATGGCAGGGAATAGGAGGGGGAGCTTCTGAGCCTGAGCCAATCCCTTGACGCTCTCCCCAGAACCTTCCAGAGGGTAGGGAGAGGCCAGGTCAGGATTGACAGGGCCAGGGGGGANGGATTGACAGGGGCAGGGAGTAGGAGTTGCAAAGACGGACAAGTGGGAGGAGATAGGATAAACCAACTGGGGAAAAATGAAGGGGTACATAGAACAAACTAACTTCATAACAACATATAAATCAAATAACCTCCAAAATAAGAACTGCCACAGGGTTGGCAGTTGAGAGAGAGGGCAACAGCTATATCTGGTCCAATAAAAAAAATTAGAGGAAAAGTTCAAAGTCCAGAAAGAGTACAAGAATCTACTTAAATGGTGTCTTAGGTTAGATTAAGATGTAACCAAAAGTGTGTATTCTATTACAATCTTCATAAACTGTTAAAACAGGTGGAGCAGTTCTTTATCTTCCCTATGACCAAGCCCTGATAATACCCTCCGCGGGGAGGGGGGGCGGTGCTATGTCTGCTGATGGGCCATCAAGGTCTCACTGCATGACTCAAAATTATGCCATCCCATCATGACATGCTGGGATGAAACAAACAGTCCTATCTGTACATAATCTGAGGCTTCGAACACCAGAGCAGCACCTACCCCTGCATAACCAGAGGACAAGCGCTCCATAACCACCACTGGACCTCCAGAAAAGGACCAGACTTTACTGCAGGATCACCGCTTTGACAGAACCACATCCATCACTCCAACAGGACTGCAGCCACCATTTCATTGGACTGCTAACACCACCCCAGCCAACGAGTTATCAGAGTGTATCCTGACTCTGTCAGGTTAAGCCAGTGTTTCCATACAATTGCCTTTATTTAAATTTTCCTATGAAATTTTAGTTCTGACTTGGAAGCTCCCACTGGTTTGCTTTCAAACTAGTACAAATGGAGATGTGTGACCAATTCAGGGCTACTGAATAAACAAGGTAAAAATCGCATATAGCTGTGTCTGGTTTTGTCTCAGTCTGTCCTGGCAAGAACATACCCCTTCTCTCCTGTACTTAAATGTGCCTGAGCCTGTGGTCAAGCCCTAAATTCACTTCATTGATCAGATACAATTCTGTTTTGGAGTCTGAATGAAGAATTTCTCTTTCTATAACATAAAACATGACTTAGCCAGGAGACTGCTTTTCACTTAGATATTTATTTTAGGTCAAATCAAAGAAAGTGAAGTAAATTTCTGGTCATATTTGCATGCTTGCAGTTTAACTTGTAAATTTCAAACAGACCTAAAACATGACTGTATAAACATTTACAACTCCAAAAAGCAATCAGCTTTCTCATTACATCAAACCTCCAATTCCTCTCTTTATTAGGGCAAGAGGGCAGCTTTTCCTTCAGACTCTGAAACTAGCAAAAATAATTTAAAGTATTTCCAGATAAGACTTAGGGAATTAATCAAAAAAACCTGCATTACTGTCCATCCCGCTGAGACATACCTTATAAGTTATGGGATATTCCTGAGAGTTTCAAAGGACTCTGTACACCTCCTTATGCTATTAGTTGAACTGGACATAATGCTGAAGAAGAGAAGAAGAAACATCACAGCTATATGTTATCATTGGATTAATCTTAATTTGTTTGTGCTTGGTTGTGCCTGCAGTGAAATCTTGTCCAAAGTGTTTCCCTCTTAGGTGTTAGGGTTTAGGTTTGGGGTGAGAGGTACCTCTGAAAAGGAACATGCTTCCAGGGTTGGGTTTGGGGTTAGAGCTAGCCTGCCTAGAATTAGGGTTATAGTTAGGGTAACAGGGTTAGGTGTTAGGGTTGATAATATAAAGATGTTTTTGTTGTTGCATAATAAAGGCCTTTTCTGTTTTTTATACTGACACACTGACAAGGAAGTTGGAGATAATGTGGTAAGATGGGAGGATACACAGCCAGGATGGGTGACCACAACTGACCAAAAGGATATTCCATACTCTGTGACATCATGCTCAGTATACAAAGTGGGTGAAGAAGGGGATAAGTGTGATATGAGGAGATGTTTGGAGTGATGGTGTTTGATGTTTGTCTTCCTGAGTTATCCTTATGCATTATCCCTGCCCTCCTCGATATGGCTGAACATCTACCTGTCCTTGGGAAACAATAAATTAATTCCTTGTTTTGTTTGCTTGTGTGTGTGGTTTTTGCTTTCCTTATTAAACTATCTTCATCTCAGCCCGAGTTCTCTGGTTTTTGCCCTTCCAATTATCTCCCCAGTTCTACAGGTGGGGCAGTGAGTGAGGGGCTGGGCTGCCGGCTGCGGTTTAACCACGACACCATGTATTGGTCCTATGGTGTTTCCAACGGCCCTCCTGAGCTAAGAAGTGAGATCAGACTTAGGCAGTTCATCTCTGTTTTTGCAAACTCTTTTAACATGGCACAAAATGTCCAGGTTGGTTTTTTCTTTATCGATGATTTAGGGATGGATGGCCTGGAATCACAGCAAAGTGAACTTGGGTTTCCACACAGTCCCAAACCCCTGCACAACAGTGTGATTAGTTGTCGTTAAGATATGTTGTCAATACGCCTGCTAGTAGTCTGCTTTTCAGTTGCTATTGCAAAAATGAAGTTTAAGGAATTATCTCAGTCATAAAATAATACTTGCATTACATCTATTAATGTAGAGTTTGCACATTGATTTCTTTTTTTCAGAGTGAGTGACCATGGTTGTAAAAGCAAAGGTGACTTTTCCTTTATTTGGAAGGCTATGCTTTATTTTCATTTATTTATAACTCTATGTAACACTCTATTTCTCGTGATTAGGGTATGAAGAGAAAATATATTTCCTTAAAAATATTTGTGATGAAATTATGAGAGATTACTTCATGAGCTTTCTATGACTGAAAATGAGAAAGAGATTTTCTGAGAAGCTAAATGGTGGATTTATGAGGGTTATTATATTTTAATAACAGTGAATGGACTCCCATTGAGAACCATCATTTTTTAAAAAGTTTCCAGCCAGATACCCACGTAGGCTATATAGATTTGAAGATGGGGAAAGAACATTTTTTCTGAATTCAAACCACAGCAACAGCTATTCAATCTTTGGGAACTAATTCCCATTTTTATTACCGCTATTTTAAATTTTGCTTACTTTAATGCTGGTTAAATTATATAGTTAGACAGTACAAAATTGCTTGGCTTTTATTGCTTTGTGCTGGATGAAGTCATACAAAAGAGTTTTCCATGCCTTAAACTATATTTTCTTACATATTTCTTTGACAGTAACACTTTAAGGCATTTGCTGAGTTTGACATTTTGTTGAATTTTCTTTTCTTTCTTTTTCCTAAATGGAAAAGCGTAGTTCAACAACACTGTTATGGCATCCTTATAAGTTTCAACACAAAGATGTCTTCTCCATATCCAAAACTGAATTTCTGGTCTTTGGGACAGGTCAGACCTAATATGAATTTAACCTTTTCTGCACTCACCTGGCATACAAAGGATTTGGACTCAAATTCTTGTTAAAAAAGGGATTTTTCTCTGTCTTCATCAGCACTTTATAGACCTTATAGACCTTTATGGGCAGGTGAACAAGTAAGCGTTTTTGGTGGACAGCCAAAATACCTTAACACAATCTCATATTTGCTGCAGACAAAAGCATGCATGCAAATTGTTACTGCATAACTAACAGATGCTGTAGTTTTACAGTACACCTTCTGCTGTGGTAAATTGTGAAGCTAATTCTCAGCCTTCATCACTATGATCAAATTCATCTTTAATGACTGCTTTCAATGACAGTTTTACAGTATAAAGTGAGACAAAATGGTTTACAACATGACCTGGCATTCAAAACAAGAACCCCCCACTTCGTCTACTCCATTTCAAGAGGGAGTAAGTAGTATCCTCTTCAGATCAAGTAATTCTCTTAACTGCAAGGATGTCCATTCCCCCCCACCGCCCTGTTTTATGTATTTGAAAACTAGGATTTGGTGTTCCACTCACAAACAACCAGGGTCCTAGCTATTTAGATTCCCATGGGAAAGCCTGCATCAGAAATTTTCAGACCACAGAGAAGACACTGGCACCAACCTGGGCAAGAAAAATCCACAATGAAATTACATTTCTCATATGTCACCCAGGTCAATAGGAAGACACATGAAGGAGATCTAAGATTGTGTTGCTGATCTGCTGATGTTGGTGTTAAATTTTGATTGACTTCAGCATTGTTAAGTTATCCCTTCAGCTCACCTAACTTCTAGTCCTATACTCAAGATAGGCAGCCACTGAATTTTAAAAAGACATATCAAGAAAGATATTTCTTAATGTTCCCTAGTGAATTTCATTAAATCTCTTAGACTAAAAAGTTTAAAAAAAGTACAAATACTGCAACTTCATCACATAAATTTGAAGTAATAATCTAATCCTATTACTTGCAGTCTCCTCAAAGACAGTATGGAGGGCAATAATTTTTTCTGTATTTTGATGACTTGGAAAAGCATACAAATTCTTAACCACCCGCAGTTATAGAAGTCCTTTTCTTCACTGAGCTTTTCAATGCTGAGACTTTTTCTTCTTAGGAAGTATAAGGTTGGTATCAAATTCAGAGACATACTATTTTGACTTCTATAAATATGGTTTGCATTAAATGAAAGGCAGAAGACTTTAGTTTTGCTTAGACAACTACTTCTTAGTGCTCTTTAAAGAAAATTATGTCACAAAATCAAAACCAGCTATTTTCGATAGCAACAAAGAGCATATTTATATAGTTCAGCGAAATACTATGGAAAGTAAATTTGATTTACCAAGCTTATCACAGACTGTGAAGTTTAACACTAGAGCAAAAGGAATATTTGGTTTTGAAATCATTGGTTTAGCCCTAAATGAAATAAAGTAATATGTGAAAGGAAGAAAAAGTATTTATGTAGACAAACTGTCAACATATAACTAACTAAACTAACTATATCTAACTTTAAAGTGCTGTAAGTGACAAGATGTGAATATTCTCTAATTAGAGAATTACAGAGGAAGAGACAAATCTGAGGCTGAAGTGCTTGAACAGGAACTCACCATTTAGCTGAGTAGAATTTTGGGAACATTTTTGACATACCTGGTTTTTCTGACTGGAGAGTGGGAAGGTATGATGTATCTGAGTTTTATCCAGAAAAGCATACTTCGAAATTATTTTTCTCAGCTTCTGCAAAGTGCTGAGGTCTTGTTGTTTGCTCTCAGTGGAGAATTTCCACAATGCAAAACACAGATGTGCCACATCTACATCTGTTCTTGTCTCTATGTCCTTTCCTCAAAATAAAAAAATGCCAACCAGAGGGAAGGACAGAAGAGAGGTGTGGTGTACAATGACAATCTTCTCTGGCAGTGACTGGAAATTGCTTTGTAGTGAGGTAGGTTCTACCAGCCCAAGCTCTGGCACAGTGCTTTCCGAATAAGAGCTAAGGAAGCCCTTTTTTTTGTAGCAGTATAATATTTGTGATGACTTCCAGGTGACATTTGCTTCCCCCAAATCAACGGCTTTCAGATTTCATAGGACTATCTCTTAGTACAGGTGCATTGACATTCAGTTTCAAAAGCACCTGTGATACCTTAGTCTGCCTGAACTACACCACTGCAAATGGGATGTAGCAGCACATTCCCCTGAGTCTTGCGCTGGACAAACTAATGCTGGATATGTCTTACATCCAAGACTCCTAGCTTTTCAGTCAGCATTTCAGCTTATCAAGATTTGATCTGTGCATCCTGCAATGCAGCATTGTTAGGGCAATGGTTTTAGAATTCAGGCTGATGTTTTTACAAGAAAAACTTGCTTATTTGGAGGGAACGTAGTACATTTTCAGTCCAAGGAAGCAAGCAAATTGCTGATGAATGAGCTCAGGCTTGCTACCATAAAAATCCTTGTTCTTTGCTAGGGTAACTTTCATCACATGCCATTCTGTGCTCTTCCTCTGTGAAATTCTTTCTACAGAGCAACCCAGAAAGCAATTTGATGACATGGACTCTCTCCAGATGAAACATTGTTATGTATTCAGACCTCTTTCTCCACTGGCAGATTGTATACCATACAAATGCTCCGTAATAGATACATCTTTTCTGCCAGGCTATTAGTTCTTTAGGTTTGTGAACACAATGGTTTTTTCCTTCGTCTTGACTCCCCATATCTAGTCAATTACCCACTGCATTTCGTATTGGTTTTCCTGTCTCCTGTACAGCATAGGAAGTTTTTTAACTAAATGAACTGTGTGTCATTTGCTCAGTTTCATCTTTAGATCTGGCTTAGTGATTGTTTCCTAAAGGCTAGAAAATACACTCAAAGTCTGGCAAGATTAATTTGATCCTTTACCAATCAAGTGAAAGTAGTCTTTTCGTAAGGTGCAACTTTATAATCATGCAGAATAATATTTCTTAACAGTAGAGTCCTGTATTTAAGCATAGGTCATTCTTACATTCCACCAGTGAGTAGAACTGAAAACACTACATTTCAGCATGCCCTGCAGGCCCTTTTCTGTGTGCATGCTCAGTGGTACTGACCAACTCACACCAACTCTGGCACATGGGTTGCACCTTGGCTCAGTGAGTTTTAGCAAGTTTTAGCTATCTCTCTGTTTTAGTTGGCAGCTCTGTATTCCAACTACTATTATCACTCCCAAGAAGGATTTATCTTAATCAATTGACTGCAAGACTTACTCCTTTGTTATTTTAATAATTTTTACTTTTTACTTGAAAACTGATATGTTCCCTTTCCATATTCATTAAAGCAGACCTTCAGTTTCTGTCTAGGTCTCAAGTGAATATTAACTGAAGCAACCACTTCAGTCAGCCCCTCACAACTACCACATTTTAATTCGGCTGGAGCACGTGCCTGTCCTCTCTGTGAGTAGTCAGTTCATGGCTGCTCTGCCTTTTTTTCAGGAAGAGTGCAAGAACTCTGCCAGTCTCCCTATAACTTCTCTTAATGTGTGATTATGATATCCTTTTTTGGAGTTTCTGTATCTGAGAAGTGAAACACTTTAAAACCAGAGGCCCTGATTGAAGCAGTACCTACTTTTGCAGTTGGTCATCTCAGCTGTTTAAATGAGATTGAAACAGAAAGGAAGATCTCTCAGCAGAATCCAAAGCAAGTATCTGGGCTTTTTCTTGCTTCTTCTAGAAAGAAATGAAAGGTGTGAAAGAAAATTTAGCTCCCTTGATCTTTTGAAAATGCTTTAATTCTTGGTGATCTCCTTCAGTGCCAGAACAACGCAACCCTTTGCGTGTGACTAAGGAAATCTGGAGGAGATGATTTTTAATTCCGCAGTTTCCAGCAACAGAGAATCCTGATGCTGTGAGACATTTGACCAAGCCAAGAAAATAAATTTTTTTCTCTAACTATCACTTCTCTATGCCATATTTCCATTACATAATTTGAGAAATAAAACAAACACTTAGCAAAAGTGAAATAAAACCTCCACATTCCCTCATATATCTGTCAGTCTAGCCTTCTGTAAAGTTTGGGGGTTTTCCCTATTTAAAGCAAATTGCAATGAAAACAAAATTGGATGTGTGAAATCCTACATGTCTAAAAATCCAGGAGCCTATGAAGTATTCACCAGGAATGGGAAAAGTTGCTAGATTAAGTTATTAAAAATTTAAAGAATTCTTTGATCTGTATATAAGAGGTTGTTTTGAGGGAGAAATGCAAGCTAGCCTATAAAACTGCAGATCCACCTTTCTACAAAACTGCAATATAGCTGTCATACATATTTGAATATCCCAGGCAGAATTTATTCAGTGATTATATTTAGCATGACATGAAAGGCAACATACAAAGTTAATGTGAGGAAATAGGCTTGCTCTGCAAATCTTGACAAATACCTCCAAGGCTAGTGAAAACTATGTTTCACAAATGCTTATTGTTAGGAAGCAAAGGAAGAAAGAAACTCTAGATAATTAAGCATAGGTATTATAATAAGAATCACAGAAGAGTAAATCACTAATTAGAACAAGGTGTCTCTGCAATAAATGGGTCAGTTCTCAAAAGAAAATTGCTAACCAATGCAGGACAAAGGGGAATAAATCACACCATCCATGACAGCAGCAATAACAACATGTGCTATCTAAAAAAATTCTGCTGATGAAAAAAGCAAAGAATTTGAAGTTGTTAGTGATGCAGAAGTATTTGTTGGTTAGGATTCATTGTAGATATATAAGGAAACATCCTGCTTAATTCATTTATTACAGGAGCACAATATAAGTTATTACAGACTAAATAACTAAAGTTATTACAGACTATCCAATGTTGGCTATGAAGATGGTGAAGGGCCCTGAGGGGAAGATGTATGAGGAGTGGCTGAGGTCACTTGGTCTGTTCAGCCTGGAGGATACTGAGGGGAGACCTCATCTACAACTTCCTTGTGAGGGAAGAGGAGGGACAGACACTGATCTCCTTTCTGTGGTGCTCAGTGACAGGACTTGAGGAAATGGCATGAAATTAAGCCAGGAGAGGTTTAGGTTGAATATCAGGAAAAGGTTGTTGACCCACAGGGTGGCTGGGTGCTGGAACAGGCTCCCCAGAGGAGTGCTCACAATACCCAGCCTGACAGAGTTCAAGAAGTGTTTGGACAAGTCTCTCAGGACCATGATGTGATTCTTGGGGATGGTCATTTGCAGGCCCAGCAGTTGGACTTGATGATTGTGATGGATCCTTTCCAACTTAAAATATTTTGTGGTTCTGTGAAGACTTAAAGTTCTCTTTGTACTGGATGCATTTTGCTTTTTTTGTGAGATGAGCTATTTTATCTCTCACAGCTTCAAATTTTAGGCAAAACAATTGTTTGCTAGAAGAGAGTCATGGTGGTTTCAGGTAGAAACACCAATTTAGTTTGCCAGTTTGAGATTTCCTGGCCAATGCACTAAATAAATGTGGTAGGTTGAGCACTGGCTAAACGCTAATGCACCTGCTAGAATTATTTACTCCTTTTCTGCTGTGAGATAGGATTAGGAGAAGAGCAAGGCGGGCTCAAACTTTAAAGGGTATAAATAAAACTTTATTTAAACAGAACTGAAAGAAAATAATAATAATAAAAAAATCATATTGTAACGATTTGGGACAGCTCATATAATGATATGAGCTTTCTTCGGAGGGCTTATAGCAAAATGTTTATTGAGAGAAAAAATCTTTTATACAGTGTTATGGTGCAATGCATTTGATTGGTCATTTAGAACAACACCTTCTTGTAAATATCTTTACTAGTAAACAAGTTGGAAAA
>VYXD01013277.1:1002022-1036143 GCA_013397195.1 Hylia prasina | reverse complement strand
CAGGCGGAGCCCCCCTCCGAAACTTGGTGTGTGTCTGTGTGGGAGGGAGGGGTGGGGAGGCTTCTGCCGCGTTTGTTCCGTCCTGCCGGTAAGTTACTGCATTTGGTCCTGGGCTTCTCCTTTGAGACGTTTCCTGCTGTGTTTGTGTTAAAGCAGGAGGTCCGCGCACGCTGCTGGGAGCCGGGTGCTCTGCGGTAGGAGAGTTGAGGATTAAACGCGAGGAAGTTGGGCTGGGGTCACGGGAATGTGTGCTGAGGGCTTTTAAAGCGCTGTCCCTACGTAACCAGTCCTGCAGGGGCACTGTCCTGTGGAAGATGAAGAGCTGAGGCAATGTTCTGTAAGTCCAGGCACCCAACCCGCCATAAGGTAGCGTTTCCAGAATGGAGGTGGGTGCACATTTCTGTCGCTGTTCTTTTTTGTACCGCAGAGAAAACAGTGTATCAATCATCCTCCCTTATATAGATAAGGTTGCAATTGTGCACATGATTTTCCCTGTTATGTGAGGCAGCTCCTTCACTACTCCAGCATCATTTTAACATGTGAACGTACAGCAGAAACAGAGGCAGCTTTGTTTGCAATCTCTGGTTGCTCTCATGCATGCTTTCCATTGTGAGTAAGGGGCCCCTCGTGTCCCTGTCGTCTGTTACAACTTTAAGTGAAGAAATGAGATGTCTGTGTTACAAAGGGGTGAGATGTGAAATCTTTGGAGACAAGGCATCCCTTCTGTAGCCATCCCTTCTGTCTGTTAACTCACTGTAACCAGATGAGATTTTCCAGGAGAGGGATTCAGTAGTACAGGGATGGGACTGGAGTGGCTTGGCTCAGTTTCACAGGATACTGAAGGCAGAGGACATCAGCCCTTTTGAACCCACAGTCTGCTCCATCGTTCACCTCCTGGCACTCCTGCTGTTGGACTGTGTCTGACACTCATTTCTCATTCCAGCTGCACCTCTTGGAGGGCAGGCTCCTTCAGCCAAGGTGCTTGGATGATACTCTGCTGGTGAATTCTGGGCTCACTGGTGTGCATCCAGGCAGTGCTGACCCTTCTAGAGGCTGGCTGAAACTTCACCTGCTCCTTGTTGTCCCTTACCTGACTGGAAGTTCTTCAGGTGTAGATCCAGCTACTCCTTCTTTCTGTTCTTGGGCTTCTTTGCCTCAGGTTTTGCTGCACAAACCAGCACATCAGTTGGTAATGTTTTCCTGGTTTGATTTATTTGGAACAACAGAGAATCTGAGATGATATCACTGACACAATGCCCTGTGCTCAGTGTGTGCTTCTGATCTCAAGACCATAGAACACCTGCATGCCTCCTGTACAACTCATTCCTGGATGTTTCTTTGCAGACTTGCAGGCATTTGAGACTAGACTTTCAGAAGCTCTAGGTGCCCGCATTCCTACTAATAGAGGTGTCTATACTGCTTCAACCAGAGTATTCAAAATCATTAATGATTTCAGAAGTGCAGGCCTTTTATCTCTTACTTTTGTGTTTAGTCTTTCTGATTGTAAAACGGGGATAAAGTGTTTTGCTTCCTAGTTTGCAGAGCATGTTTCTATTCTGCTTGTAAGATAGTAAATTCTTATTAAAACTTTTTGCATTGTCTTTCAGAGACACTACTGGCATTTACCACAGTAAACTCTGTGGTAGCTAAGGAAATAAAGCAATTCTCATCTTACTGGCCTGCCTTTATTAGCAACATTTGTTCTGATCTAACATTGCCAATATAGGTGTACTGTTATGTAGTACTCAAAAGCAGACAAGCCTAATCACTTTTTTTGTCTATACATTCTTCAGACATTCCTCTTTGTTCTGAAATTTTAGATTAAAAAAATTAATTTATGTATGTAGTGTTTGAAGGGGAAGAGCCCCACACCTTTTTGGTGGTTTTGAAACTGAGTAGCACTGAACACAAATCTTCTCTGAAAGGATATGTAATGCAGATGGACTCAAATCTGGTTGTCATAAAACTTAACACTTTCTTTCCTTCTGTAGGCACCAAATCTGGATGTTTGAGAATACAGCCAAGAGAAAATGTACTAGAAATATTTGTTAAGGTGGCTTCCAGTTCCCATGAGCATTCTGTACAGAAACCAGTTGGGCCACTCAGTACTCCTCAGTAGAGTTACAGTTCCTAAAGATGGATGTGGTGGAAAGCAACAAGGTAGTAGTGGTTCTGAGACTAACCTGTTCCTTAGTCTCAGTGCTTTTCCCTGTGCCTCAGAATCATGAAATCCTGGAAGAAGTTTCCTTCTGACAGTTAAAATTGGAACTTCAGTCCATTTATTTCTAACCCTACCACACAGTTAGGTAAGTGGCATATCTGTTAGCAAGTGGATTTTAAAAATCAGAGGTAAATCTGTAGTACCTGTGTGACTTGGGAAAATAGCTCTCACAGTTAGCTTTCACAAACTGTCCAGGAAGATTTCATGCCATTCTTTGGGGGCTGTTGTAATTTGTGAGTTATTTCCAACCTTCTCTTGACTTTTTTTGGGTATTGCAAGTGAAAACGAAACTTCTGGTGAGAAGTGGATATTATGCAACTGGGTTAGGAGAGCTGTCATGGGAGACAGGGTGCAGTGGCAGCCATGTGTACTGGGGGGTTTGGAATTGATGGTTTAAAGCAAAATTATCAGTAGACATCTGTGGCCCAGAAATAGATATAAGGGAGCATGGATGCAGATTCAGACAGCTGGATTAGTCTCAGTATAATTAATTATACAAGGGATTAATGTATCCTATTGCATTTTCTCAGTCTGCTGGATTAGTTGCTCTGTAAACAGTCATATGAAGTTCTGAGTCCTGTCTACCAAAGCCATGGAGGTTGAATTGAAGACTTACTGTTTTGTAGGGAATATTTATGTCACCTGAACCTGTTGTTTAAGAGGCAAATAGAGGGGAATTGATGCATTCTCATCTGTGGTTTATATTTTAATGCAAATTTATGATTTATACAAATTACATTTTGTTTAAAATTCCCTGCAATACTGTTGCTTTTCTGCAGTGTCAGGGATGTGCAAAGCATTGTCTCACTGATACTTTCTGCTGTGAATCCCAGTGTGATGACTTGGTGTCAGGCTCAAGGAAGTGGTTTTTAACTTGTGTTCTTCTTCATGCCTTCAAGCTCATTGCTACAGATGGCAGATGCCTGCCTTATTTTTAGCTATTTGAAGACAAAATAGAAAAATCCTAGTGACTCCCCATGATTTGTCATCATGGCTGATCTCCATTAAATTAAACATAGGGATTGGCAGAGGGACAAAACCAGCAGGAAAGCTGCTTCTGTTTGTTTTTAAAAAAGCTTGTCTAAAGCACTAAAATAATACTGTAAAAAATATCCACTACTACATACAGAGACCCTTGGGAGGCGAAGTACTTGCTGAACAGTTTATCTTGTGTTGGATAAGGAAACTGAGGTCAGCATTGGTAAAACAAGTTCCCTGGAAGTCAGTTGAAGAGGAAAGACTAAAAAACAAAAGATGTCCTGGGCTGTGCTCAAGCCATTAGATTGCTGGTTTGTGTTCAAGGTTGGGAGGAGAATGCATATTTTGGTGGCTTGCTTGATGGAAAATTTTAAGATGGGTTCTAAAAGCATGAGCATCTTCCATTTTTTCCCCCTCAGTAGTGATCTGTTTTGTTGTGCATTTGCCTTGATATCTTGGGAAAAAATATTTCAGAGACCATACCTAGAATTCCCTACCTTTCCCAGTTCCTGCACATGGCATGGGATGATGGAGAGTGATCTGTAGCTGTGTTTTAGCAGAGCTGTGGCTGTGTGGAATGTTTACTGAAGAGCTCTGGTGCAAGATGTACTTAGGAGTGAGCGCGTTGTGATAAATTGTATTAACGGCCAGCTTTGATAGCTTTGCCTGTGTTGTGTCTGCTGAAACACTGCCCTTGTGATTCACTTCCCAACCACCATCCCCTTCTAAACAGAATTTCAGTTTCTATCAGTAATGTAGAGTTGGAGTTAAAATTTGTGTGTTGTTACATACTCAGAGAACTGTCTGGCTCAGTAATTCCCTACGGCTCTTTCATTTGGGCCTCTCACTCTGGATGAGGCTGGGCTTGCTGTCCCTTTCCCCACACAATTCAGGAGCATGGGAACTCTAGGACCAAAATAGACTGTGACCCAACTGGTCAGGCCTGCATTTCCCTCTGCTGCTGGAAGAGCTCAACTTTGCAATTCTGTCTTGTTCTCACATGAGAACAAGCCAATGCTTTCTTTATTCCCAGATTCAGTGTTTGGCTGTGAGTGTTGCTGTATACATCAGAAGCAGCCAAAGAAAATGTTAATGTCTTGCTAGCTGTGTAATACTTGTTGGCTTGGAGAGGAGTGTTATTGGCCATTCAGAGCTGCTGAGCCTTAAGCGTCTTGCATTGTGGGTTTGTTTTGGTATTTTTCACTTCCTTTTGGAATATAAGTTCTCTTGTCTTCATTCATAAGATTATTACAATCATTCATTGAAGTCTTCCTAAGCTGTTTGCTTTGACCTGTTGCAGCAGTTAGTTGCACAAGGTAATTATATGGTAATATAAGGTAATACTGTTTTATTACACCAGGAATTGTGGCTTTGTTCTTGTACTCGCAGAGGTTTGTTTAGAGCGCTTAGTGTGTGTCTCAACTTTCCTCCGATTCACAAAAACTTTAACTTGCCTATATTCTGAAGAGGACACTATTGCCTGCATACCTCTGGTAATTTCTTCCTTGCACCCTTTAAAGTACGATCTTTGAAGGGATTTTTAGGGAATGTATAGGATGTCTCTGTTTTTAAAAATGGCTTTTTCAGTATCTTGGATAATTTTATCTAGAGTACTAAGAACTTAAATCTATGTCCTATCTTTAAGCATGTCTGCAAAATGAGCTGACTGAGCTTACTGCAGTTTAACTTTGAGAGGCTTTTCTTGAAAAACTTTTCTTTTCTGCTCCCATTTTTGTATGTGGGTATTTGAAGTACTGTGGCAGCTATAAATGGCAGGTGCTGCCTTCCCCTTGCCTTTAGCTAAAACTTTTATTTTTCCCACTTCATTTTCTGCTTAGCTCTAGTCTTCCTCGCTGAAAACACTTCAAGTAAGTCATCCAGTATATATGCAGTTGTTAATTCTTGCCTTAGTTTTTCTACTTTGACCCTTTGATTTTGGCATCTGTGTAGAGGACTGATAGATGGAGCCTCTTCAGCCAGACTTGTGCTGTATCAGAAAAACATACACTGACAGGGAATTGATGGGTTGGTTTTGTTTTTACAGAGCAGGTTCTTGCTTCTTAGTTACTGAGCAAAAATTAGTTTTGCAGCTCTCCTGTTTGATGGTGTTTGGGCTGCACTTCAGGGGGGGTTCTGTCTCTCTCTGTGCCAAAACCCCTTCTTAATCCATCACTCTGTATGGCATGAGGACTTGGAAGATGTGCTGACTTGAAGACCTCCCTCCTAACCGGTTTTGCCTCCCAGCTCTGGGCCAGGTGGCGGGCGTGTGCCTTTGGATCCAGCCAGAGTTGAAAGGTTGTGTTGACTTAGCACTGGGGCAGCTCTGTGCAAGCCAAATATTTAGCTTTCCATCTGATAACCTGTCAGTTGTTTCCTCCCTCGCAACAACCAAATGCTTATTTTATTCCCAGACCGGTTGGGGCTTTCACAGAAGTTTTGCGTCTTTTTGGCTTCCGGTGTGGCAGATGTGAGGGTGCTGACAAGGTGGCCTTGTGACCAAGGCTTGGGTGCAGCCATCGCTGTTCCTTGGCTCTCTGGTGATTTTTCTTCTTTTTTTGTTATGTCGGGTGAATTGATCACTAGCTTTGTGTCTGTTTTTTCAGCTGTCACAATGGTCGGTTGTTGTTTTGGTTGGTTTTTTTAATTTAAATTTAAATAAACAAATAAGAGGTTCACACTAAAAAAGGGAAGTAAAAATTACCCATTTAAGTAGAACTCTCAAAGTTCAAAGGAAAGCTTGTGTGATAATTTGCAAAGATATTAGGATTGCTGGACAACTGCAAGTTTAAGGTTAGGCTGACCAGCTGCAGTGAGTTGAATTGAGGACATTAGCAACTGAGAGAGCATTCTCAGTTTCAGAAACGAATCGTGCCTTGTGTCAGTGCTCTGCAGCCATGTCCTGGGGGTGGCTGGCTGCACTTCCCTGCAAGGGAGCACTGCACACGTGGCAGGTGTGCTTCCATAAAGCATGGGCACCCTGAATGGAAAGTCTTGCTGGGAGTGTCTGTTGCTGTGGAGGAGGCAGAGTCCCTCACCACAGAGGCCATGTGTTGCTTCATCCCCAGCTGTCACATGCTTCCTCAGCAGGAAGAAGGTTGCTTTAATTGAGATGGTGAGTTGCAATGAGGCACCTGTGGTCTTCTTGAGCCACACTGCACCAAGTGAGGATGGGCACGTTTCACTTTCTGCTCTTGCAAGTAACTGGTTGTAGGACTTGTGGAGCCAAGGAGAGCCACTTGAATGTTTTCCAGCCTCTGAGAGTTCTCATGTCTCAGTGCAGCGAGCTTCCCAAGAGGAGTGGAGAGGCTTGGAGTTTTCTCCAATTAAAAAATGTTAACACCATCAAAATAACTGACTGAGCTTTGTAGCGTTTCCAGCAAAGAGATGGGGAACCAGGCACACTTTCCATTCTGATGAGTCACTGACTTTCTCCTGATTTGCCTCTTGAAAGAGCTGTTTGGGCAGCTCCTGATGCAGGAACATGATTCTGAGTGATGGTCCTAGGGGAGCAGGACAGGGCTGCACACTGCTTCACCTCTGAATTGGTGAATAATTTGTCTGCCTAGCTTGTTATCAGTAAAGGCTTGCACACAGCTGTGGTTCTTGCCTGTCTTGATCCTGGCTCCTCAGGATAGCTGGGGAGCTTATGGGCAGGAGGGGTATTGTGGCACAGAAATAAAAGTGCTTTCTGTAGTCCTAAAAGCAGGAACTGGAAATCAGAGCATCTGGTGCCTTCTCTTTCTGGATTTTCTTGTAACTGTGTCACAAATGGAGGTTTTGTCTCTGTCCTGAGGCATGGTCTGCCCTAGGACCCAAGAGCTGTGTGTACCCACATCCATTCCCTGTGCATAGGCATTACCACTGCCTGCTGTTCTGCAGCTGCTCTCCAGATCCTGCCTGAGTGCATTTATGATGCCCACATCTGCCTCAGAGAGAAGATCTTGGAGGCTAGGTAGTATTGATTCTGAGGATTTGAGGGTGAAGGGACTTTGAGCATGTGACTGATTTTTTGAGGGAAATTGTAGGTGAACTGGAAAGAGCACTGTGGAATCACATTAATGGACTGAAGAGTATTGTCAGGAAAAGCTTTTATCTTTCATTACTCACTTTTTCTGTGTGACTCAATAAAATAAGATCAGTGATGAGGTGGGGAATGCAAACAGAGAAGGGAGTAGGGTGGACTCTTCATTAATACTTAATATGTGTTGGAATATTATCTGTTGGAATAAGGGGTTTATGGACGCCTTTTTTGCTTGTTCACATATTTTTCAAAGTAGAATCAAGCCTTTGTTTATTAATTGAAAGCTATAAAAAGGCTTTTCTCCATGTCTTTCTCCTCAAAAAGGAGGGCTGTTGATTGGTTCAAGGCCAAAAAAAGCAGACTTAGAGTCAATCTGATCTGTAATCTCACTGCTTTGTTTAGCTTTATCTGTGGAGCTTCAGTTTTGTGTGGCTAGTTTTACAAAATAAAAGCAAGCAAAAAAGGAATGGTTTTTAGGCAGATACTGCTCCAACAACTGCCTACCTAATTTGGTCTAACTCCACTAAAGTAAAGTTATTTAAATCTTGGCATGAGGAGCTGCCCAGTCTATATGTTCATGAATCACTGTGAAAGAGCTTATTCAAGTGCATTTAAAATATGTGCACTGACGTTAAGGATGGCTTCTTTCCACGGGCAGTTGTTTTTACTGGTAGAAACCTGCATTTTACTGGTTTGCAAAGCCAGGGGCTGGAATTGAGATTACTTCATGTCCAAGTGTCTGTATTGGTGAGCGTGTCAGGCATACTAATGGGGTGATACTAATGAGACCTGTTAAATTATTTACATGAATTATTGAATGTGGCATAAAATACCTTCCACTCTTAATAGCACTAATTAGACCACCAACATATTGCATCCATTATCATAAATATCCTGTAGGTCGAATCGGACCAATTGTTTCAGCTACCACAGGCCCTGTGGTAGGTAAATTTGGCTTAAAATGGCTTTCAAGTTTGTTCTTTTTGGGGGGTTTTTCCTTCCTTCCACTTTAGCTGCTTGTCAAAAGTGTCTGAATGCCCTAAGTGAATTCTGCATTGTTTGTTGCTGCCCCTGCTCATCTTACACATGCAGGAGAATTTTCTTGCTTATATTTAATTCCTGAAATATAAATATTCTTAAATAAAACTCTAGAACGTCCTAGGGAAAATTGTCTGAAAGCTTTGAAGTCTTGCTTGACTAGAAAGGTAAGGAAGGCTTCAATCTCTGTTGTGTTGTTATTGGAGATATGAGAACTTTAAGGTCTGCCAAAACACATTATTTACCTCAAAAACAAAACTCCCCAGTGTTTGCTCACTTTTCATGCATTTTCACATCTCCTTTTTCTTTCTTTTTTTTTTTTCTCCTCTCTCCTGGATCTCTGATTTTTGGGGTGGTTTTTTTGGGGTTTGGTTTGTTTTGATTTTTCCAAATGACTTTCATGTGGGTGTGCAGAAAGCATTCATCCTTTGAAACACTCTGATTTTTGTTGAAAGTTTGAGAATTGGTATCCTGGTTTCAATCATGACAATTGTTTTTCAGAGTAGAGGTGAAGGATGGGAAACTTTACTACAAAGGGCAATTCTTTGAGGGAATTTTTTAGAGAAGTACTCCTGCACACTGTGTTCATGGTGACAGTCCTGTGACTCACTGAGAAAACTTCTGGCATTTCTGCCAGCTGTGATTTCTCAGGATTTTAAAGGAGGTGATGACTGAATTATAAATAGACCATAGGTTCCATCTGTACATTTCAAAGCTACATCTAGAGTTTCCCAGAAGGTGGGTGTGCTTTTTTGGCCCCTGGGTTGGTTCTGGCTATGGTATTTTTCCAAAAGGGCAGCTGATACAGACTCCAGGCTCACAGACACACCAAAGTCGTTGTAGTGAGATGCTCACTCAGTGTCTAGTTCCTGTACAGCACACGTGCATTCCAGTTCAGTCATTTGCTCCCTTATGTCTGCTATGTGTTTCCATTGGAAACTTTCCTGACTGCCAAAATCCTTGCAGTGTCACGTGGGAGACCAGTGAAATAGAAAAATTGTATGGGAAGTGTTAAAGTCTGTGCCAGAAACTACACCATTGTTTCTGATATTCTGAGTTGCCCAGCCTCTCTCATACTAATTCATTTTAAGGAATCAATAGATTTAAGTGTGTCATTAAAAATAAATAGATAAATAAATATGTACAAGTTTACTTTGGAATTATTTTTCTTTTCAGGGCTGGGTTATGTGATTGCCCATACGTGCATTTGAAGTGCATGCATACATGTGTGTTTTGCTGCACTTCTCTGCTAACTAAACCCACTTTTAAATGAATGTATTACCTTCATGTCACCTGGGTATTCTTAGCACAGAAGGGAGCTGAACTATGCAGTTTCCTTCAAGGACACCAGTCTGTTCAGAGCTCTGCCAGAGGGTGTCCAAATAACCTACCAGCATCAGAGCCTGGCAGGTAACATGCTGGGTGTCTAAAAAGAGCTGTGAAGCTCTAGTAGCTCAGCCACAACATGGAGAGGGCTCTTTCCAGGCTTGCTTTTGAAATAAAGCATGCGTTTGTGTCGTCTCCAGCTCTGGAGATGCTCAGTGGTGCTTTCCAGCCAGCAGTAAGTGCTGTCAGTCATTGATGGCTAATGTAAGCAGCCCCTTTTTAGAGACACAGTGTCAGTGGTGTTCATTCTGGATGTGCAAGCAGACACTGACCTGCTGCCACTGAAAGTGACACAGTGTTTTAGAGTGGTGATGGCTGTCCCACAGGGCTCTGAGTGTATGAGAGTGACTTCCTTCTGCATGAATTTGCTTGGCTGGAGTGTGAATTGGGTGAGTGTGACCAGTAATTTAAAGCTTGTGATGTTTCTGCCTCCTTTGCAGATTTGGGAAGGCTTTGGGATCGTTGTCTGGGTGTGAGGGCACAGCCTGCTGGAGGCACTGGAAGTGGACTAGTTCCTGGTCATGCCCGGTGGAAGGAGGGGACCCAGCCGGCAGCAGCTAAGCCGTTCAGCTTTGCCTTCTCTGCAGACTCTGGTTGGCGCGAGCTGTGGAAACGGTACTGGTTTGAGAAACAGGTGAGGAGAAAGGCAGGGTTGTTGAGACATCAGTGGCTGGGACAGCACTGAAAGCAAGGAGCCTTGATCCACCCTGAACCCTGAGCGGGGGCACAGCTTTGTGGTGAAAGTGAGACACTGGGAGAGGGGAACCTTGAGCCCTCCACTGTGGCATTATGAGATGGCTCATCCAAGAGGGAACAAATCCTGCGTGACAAACCTCTTCCAGCTTCTCTTCTCAGCTCTGCTGTGGTACATGCTTCCCTCTGCAGCCCCCCTTTTGACTTCATGCATTAAAACCAGCCCTGTGGAGGGGACTGTGGAAGTGGTCTCAGCCCCCCTTCACCACTCACTGTGGTAACAACAGCCAGAGGTGGAAATCACACAATGCTCCATTTGTCTTTCCTGTAGCAGTTCCCAGAGCAGTGAGTCTTAGCAAATGATGAGTCCTTGTCTTGCTCGCCTTCACTGCCCTGGGGAATTAGTGTGACACATCAGAGCACAGCTGTGACCCTTCCTCCTACATGATAAAAAGGCAGGGCAGGAGGATGCCCATATTCTGTTTTAGACCTGCTGGTTGCAGATGAAACTAATTCTCATAGTTGGTAAAGATTAGCTCCATTTTCTGGGGAAGTTGGGAGCTGAAACAGGAACACGCACACAGTGACATTGAGATTACCACACTTGGTATAAAAACTGAAAGGGGCCAGCATTACTTCTTTCCATAGAAAAGCTGGCAGACTAGAGAAGCTATTTTGCTGCATGCTGGGGCCCTGGTATAGGTTCATTCTTACAATCCAAGCCATTTAGTTTTGGCCTTTACAGACTTCTCTGTCTGGGACAGAGGGACAGATAGCACAGTTTGAGGTTCTTGAGAAGCAAGTGACTGTCGAGACTGTGGAGTCAGGGCCTCAGGGTCCTGGGAGAGCATTGTTTATCTGGTTTCAGTCAGACACAGCGTAGTTCCTCCACCAGTTCAGTATGCCAGAGCTTTCAGTTGTCCTAGCCTGCTCTGAAAGCTTGAAAAGAAGGAAGTGTGAGAACACTTGAGAGGTTAGCATCTAGGAAGCGGCTGAACTACTCCATTCCATTTTTAGTTACTCCTCTTTTAAAAAGAGGAACTATGAACAGAATGACAATAGGCACTTTGCTGTGCTGGAGAAGGAGGCTGGGTGCTACTGTAAAGTCCTGGTGATGGGTGGAAAGAGCCAATATTAAGTGTTGGGTGTAGTACAGAGTCCTTAATGATTTTTGCTCTGTATCTGTGCTCCTTAATCTGCAAGTTTACTGAAATACTGTTGGGCATGTCACAGCACTTCTGACAGATGAAGCTGTTGTCCAGAGAAAATTCTGGATAAGGGTTTTGTCTGAGCTAAGATGATGGAGCTCACCACCAGCCTTATGTCAGAAATAGGAATGCAAGACTGCTGTCACCTCTCCCCTAATAATGCCCAGTCTCAAATTCAAAACCTCAAGCACTCTATCCTGGAAAGTGTCAGAGATGATGTAGAATGTTTACCAAGCAAGTGATGTCCATCTGCTTCAGGAATGGTAGTGCCATCAGCCTCTCGGCACCTCCGATCACAGCGCTGATCACTCCAGAGCCTGTGCGTCACTGCCGGATCCCTGAACTGCCGCTGGATGGGAGCCTTCTCTTTGAATTCCTTTTCTTCATCTACCTTCTGGTAGCCCTCTTCATTCAGTACATCAACATCTACAAGACTGTCTGGTGGTACCCATACAATCACCCTGCTTCCTGCACCTCACTGGTGAGTTCCCCAGCAAGTGCCATCACTTGGGCTTTTTTCATTACACAGCTTCTTTTCATGCTTCTTCAGTCCAGGAATCACCAAGCATTTGACATTAAGGGAGTGAATGAGAGTTCACATGTACCCCCATCAGTCAGGGCCATGTCATCCCCCATTTTACAGGGGAGAAAATACATGGCAGATAAGGGAGAGGAGTCAGCAGGCCTCCTTCAGGGGAAATTTCTTGCACGTGTTTGCGTGGTCTAGCTAGCCCTTAGGGTTTGACACTGAGTTGAGACTCCAGGAGCTGTCTGCTGTTGTGAGTGCCCCTTGCCAGTCGAAACAACAGAGCCTGAGACAAGGAAGATGTACAGATTTTTGTTAGGATCCCACAGCAGGTCAGCAGCACAGTTGGGGCGGGGGTCAGATCCTCAGCTAACATAAAGCTCTCAACCTCCTCGGTTTCAGTGTCCTTGCTGTCCCAATAAGCTGCCTGTGAGCAAAGCCAGCCTGTGCAGCTGGAACCGAGTCCTAAAGGCTGCTTGGAAGCACGAGCTGGTCCCTCAGTTACCTGTACCGACAGGTGGTGCTGGTGTTCCAGTCACCAGCCTCCTGCTCTGCTCTGCCGTGCTGGACGCAGCTGGCTTACAAGTAAAAGCATTCTGTTTGGGGCTCCCTACCGGCAGGATTTAATGGTCATCTGTTTATTCCCATCACAATTCAAGCTTCCTTTTTTACCCAAAATGTCCTTGAAGTACCAAACAGCAGTATTCAGAGTCTGCTAACTCTTCTGGCCAGAATATATTGGATGGCTTCACTGAAAAGCTCTAAGAGCTCTATCTAACTTGATGCAGCCAGAGAACTTCTTCATGGCTAATGGAGATGAGGTTTCTCAGGTCAGCTTGGTTTCATCAGGAAGCACTGGTTGCTACAAACCATTTTTGAGACCAAGAGGGAAAATGAGCTGGTGTGCTCACTCTGGACTCTGGTTTGGCTGCCCTTTGTCTGGTTGCTCAGGGGCTGTTCTGTGGAGAACCTGCAACCTGTTCTCCATGGTAGGATTCTAGTTCCAGATGTCCCTTTGACCTCCAAAATACCTGCCCGCAGGGTGGGTTTGTTTTGTTTTCCGTGGAAGCCTTTCCATGGGAAGAAATCTCCCTGTGAAGGAGGTCTTGATTCTGGAGACATTCCTGAGTTACTAATGTTTATTGCTTTTCCCTCATCCCTAGTAGAGAGTTTGGGGAATGTTAACATGAGGTCCTAATGGACTCTCCAGCAGCCAGCTTTCTAATCCCACTCCATCTGGGTGGTTTCAGAGTCCCTTTTCCTGGTGAAGACCTTTTTTCTTTCCTCCTTCAGAATTTTCACCTCATTGACTACCACCTGGCGGCGTTCATCACAGTGATGCTGGCACGGAGGCTGGTGTGGGCCATTATCTCTGAGGTAACATTCCCACTGTTCCCTCTCCTGCCTGTAGAACTTCCTGCAGAACATGGTTGTTCATGGTCTACGAAAATTCTGCAGGTTGGAGGGTTTCTTCCCTCAGAAGAATCTGGGTGTGAAGGACTAAGATTTTGAGGATGCCCTTCTGCCTTGGAGTTTTCTCCTCAACACCAGTCATGTCCTGTAGTATTGGGTAGCTCTGTTGGCTCTGCACCTAGGTGGAGATTAAATGGTCCCACTTGCTTATTTATCTCTGCAGGTACAATACTGTACCCCATTATCTCATGCTAGAGAAGTGGCTGAGAGAATTGCAAGTCAGGTAGCAAAAAGGCAAAGAGGGAGTTTGGCCAAGACAAGAAGAATGAACAGATGAGAGGGGGAAGGTCAGGACTACACTGAAGTGAAATAGGAATACTGCTAGAAATGCTTTTCCAGTCTTTGTTACTCAGTAACTCAGATTCTGGTCATGTCACCACAGATTTTGAGACCTTCTCTGTGTTTGTGGGAGAAGAGCCAGGCCAAATTAGGTCTCCGTAAAAGGTTATTTTCAGGAAAATAGAAGTTTTGTCCACTGAAATTGTTAATACAACTCTAGACTAAGCAACTAAGCAGTGTTTAAAAATAAGTAAATTAAATAAAGGAACAGTTATGAACTGTTGAATAGATGAAGGGAGAAGGTGGGAACTCTGAAGGTCTCTTTTCATCTGATTCCTTCCATTTTCATTTACGTTCACATCATCCATAAAACTTTCCATAGACTGAAATTTCTGTATTGAAATCTTCCACATGTATTGGGATATCTAAACCTTAAGAATGCTTAGATATCACTTAAGGGATATCTAATCCTTAAGAATCTTTTCATAGTTCAGTTCCCTTCTCTGCTCTGGAGATTTGATTAGGCTTTCTTGCTGTGGTTCCTCCTCACTACACTGCAGCCTGCACATGCAGTAGAGCTAAATCATGGAAATTTGGGATTGGGATTGACAAGGTGCACATCTTCTCTTCCCTCAGCTGCGAAGCGTGACCTTTCACAATGCTGAGACCTGATCCTTCTAAGAAAAGAGAGAGAGGAAATGGATTTCAGGCCATCCTGGACTATCATCAGAGCAATAAGGGACTTGAGCAAAAATATTTTTCTGCTTTGCAGCTCTGAATTTTTCTTCAAAGGCCCTGTTTTAGTCATGCCCCACAATTTGTGATTATTCAAATCTTTTGGATCCTGTCAATCATTAATAACGTCAAAGGCATTTACATTTGTAGGAGAATCAGTTTCCTGCTTCTGAGAGGAAGAGGGCAGCTATCTCTCTCCTAGTACCTCCTGGCACCCCTCTCCCTGCTCCTCCTCCACAGGCATCCCTTGTGCTCATCTTCTAGCACTGGTTGTTTTAGGACTACTGAGTGTTTCCTCTCCATTTGCAGGCCTCTCAGGTAGGTGCAACATCACTGATTCGCTACATGGTGCGCCTGGTGCTGCTCACCCTCTGTGGATGGGTGCTCTGCTGGACTCTGGTCAACCTCTTCCGCAGCCATTCTGTTCTCAACCTTCTCTTCCTGGGCTACCCGTGAGTGACACCACTTGGAACCTTCCGGGCAGGGGGGGCACAGCTGCTTGGAGGTGCCATGAGCCACCGTGGAACGCAGAGCTGTTGGCTGTAATGTCTCCTCGATTTAGGATGAAAAAGGAAGCAGGAGTGGCTGGGGGATGGCGCAGGAGGTGGCACCAAGCTGATGAAGTGAATTGCCCCAGCTGCTGTTTGTGTGAGGGGCCTTTAGTGCCACTTGAAAACTGAGCCTTTGGGACTGTTGGTTCTACAAATGGGATTTTAAAAAGCTTCTCTGCTCAGGTGTCGAAGCTGCAGCCTCTGGCCTTTTAGTGGGGAGAAGATTTGGCTGTTAGCTTCTGGAGTGAGGGTTCCTATGTGCCATCACTCTCATCAGGGACTGTATCTGTTGAAGTGCCCCCTGCTCCCTGTTGGGATGGCTGTTATTTCAGCCATTGTTTTCTTTCTTTCACGGCAGGTTTGGTGTCTACGTCCCTCTGTGCTGCTTCCACCAGGACAGCAGAGCACAGCCTCTACCTGCAGACTGTGGCTACTTGGTACAGGACCAGGTGGTGGATGATGGGGCTTCAGCTGTCAGCAGCCTGGTCAAAGACTTCTTCTCGCTTCTGTGGGAATCCCTGAGAGAACAGTTCAATAATCCTACATCTATCCCCACCCACAGCTGCCCCCTTTCCCCAGATCTCATCCGCAATGAGGTGGAGTGCCTAAAAGCAGACTTCAACCGCAGGATCAAGGAAGTTCTCTTCAACTCTCTCTTCAGTGCCTACTACGTGGCATTCCTGCCACTGTGCTTTGTGAAGGTAGCTGTTGTCTGGCTCTCTCTGTGCCCCTGCCCGCCGTCTCCTTCTGAATGTTGTGTGAACTGCTGCCAGGCCAGATTCCTGGTTAATTCCCCTTTTCTCTGTCTCCCCTTTGGCAGCCCGGATAGCGGAGCATGGCTGCATCCGGAGTGCACTAGTACTGCTCCTGGTTGGCAGATAGGTATTGCCATAAATGTGATGCACCTCTAGTCCCATCACCCCACTTACTAACTCCCCTTCTCCCACCCTCTGTCCTAGGCAGATGGATAGCTGTGTTCTTCCTAGAAAAGAGAACCTGTTGTTACCCGTCTCAGATCCAACATTGTGACTTTTGAGTGCTTGGATCAGAGGCTTTGGTGGTCAGCCTGTTAGAGCCAACTAGGATGCTTGGCAAACTAAGTCCAAGAACCTCTTGTCAGTGCGGGGGTTGTATTTTTTCATCTGTCATTTCTCTAACTTGAACAAGCTCCAGTTGGTGCAGAGAAATGGGCAGGGCTCCACAATCCATGTAAGCAGTCTTGGTGCAATTGGTGCTCCTGGGGCAGTTCTGTGGCAAGCAAACTGCCTTGTTACCTGCTGCTGGAGGAGGAGATGCACCAGCTGCAGCATCATCTCCTGCCCTTTCTCCTTCAGCTCAAGGAGAAGGGAGCCTTGAGTGTCTCCTGAGCTGTAACCCTCTGAAATCACCGGTCCAAAAGCGCATGCCTGTAACGTGTGGTGTGGGTCTGCTGGATGCACATGCAGTATGTCCCTTGTCATTCCTCCTTCTGTTTTGTGACAGTGGTGCCAAGCTCTTGTCTGGTCTCTCCGCAGAGCACCCAGTACTATGACATGCGCTGGTCCTGCGAGCACCTCATCATGGTGTGGATCAATGCCTTTGTCATGCTCACCACGCAGCTGCTGCCTCCCAAGTACTGTGACCTGCTGCACAGGTCTGCCGCCCACCTCGGCAAGTGGCAGAAACTAGAACATGGCTCCTACAGCAATGCTCCACAGCACATGTGAGTGTGGGGATGGGCAGGGCTTGGCATGCCTAGCAAAGGGCTGAGATGTTCTAGTGGATGAGCAAATACCAGCAGTGCTTATCCGCTGGGGATGTGTCTCCACTCCCCGTGAAACTCTTCTGACTTCGTTCACGGAAAACAGAAATGGCTGCTCTAGAAAGCTGTCTGAGCTCCTCCAGTCACTGCTGGTTCCTTCCCAGAAAGAAATGCTGAGATTCTTGGCCACTGGAGAGTGTCTTGAACAGAGGTGGGGCGTGGCCCCCTCTACTGCAGCGGACAAGGTTCTTGCACTGGGAGCCATTTGTTCTTACTTAGAGTCCATTGAGCTTGTGATCACCCCTCTGTGCTTTTCCGGTGGGAGCTAGGACATGTCATTGTGGCAGAGCCTTTGGTATTTTTCAAGGTGCATTCCATTCCTGTGAACCCTCGTTCAGGGGTTTGGGAGCACAGATGGTAACACTCTGCCATTGTTTCCCCACAGCTGGTCAGAAAACACAATATGGCCACAGGGAGTTCTGGTGCGACGGAGCCGGTGCCTGTATAAGGCGGTTGGGCCTTACAACGTAGCAGTGCCTTCAGACGTGTCCCATGCCCGCTTTTATGCAAGTATCTCTTCTCCTGCTTGGTGCCAGACAACTGTGGGAGGGAGGAGAGGCTCAAACCCAGCTGCAGCAGAGCAGACCGTGAAGGACAGAGTTCAGCATGACAGGCTGTTACTGTTAGGTGACAGGCTGGTGCTGCTGAGCAAAATACACATTGGCAGCAGTGGGGCTTTCCCATTCTGTCTTACAGTGACCTGTAGGCAAGATAGGAACCATGGCTGCCTTGCCAGTGGTTTCTCTTTGAGGTGACCCAGTTCTCCTATCAGGCAGTGGATTCTAGTTAACTCCTTTCAGGGAAATGGGAAAGCATGTTAGCAGGGTTTATTTCACCCACTTCCCCTTGTCAAGCAAAATGCCACTTCTGCCTGTCTTGTCTCTTACTGTTTTCCCTCAGTAGCAGCTAGTGGTGGCTGGAGCACAAGCTTTGCTTCTGCTCCACAGTGGTCCCTGACAGCATTATGTCATTATTCCTCCTCCCTTCAACCCAGCAACGAATGACAGAAATCTCTCCTTAACTCTTTCCCTGCAGTTCCTCTTTCACCGTCCCTTACGGCTGCTCAACCTGCTGATCCTCATCGAAGGCAGCGTGGTGTGCTACCAGCTCTACTCCCTGCTGCGCTCAGAGAAGTGGAACCACACCCTCTCCATGGCCCTCATCCTTTTCTGCAATTATTATGTCTTATTTAAGCTCCTCCGGGACCGGATAGTATTAGGCAGGGCATACTCCTACCCACTTAACTATGGACTCAAGGCACACTAGGCAGGCCAGACGTGTACCCCTTCTCTTCCTCTTCCCACAGGGCAGGGAGGGAACCTCAGAAAAAAAAAATATTTTCGTACAGTTCTATTTTTTTCTTGCGACGTTTATAAATATTTAAAATATTTTATATTTTGTATACTATTGTTTTTGTGGGGCAGGAAGGGAACCAGTGGCAATTAAATGTCGCTTTATAAACCAGGTGTTATTTTATATATATATAAAAAATCCATGTGTATATACCGTATATCTATACCCATACATATATCTATGTGAAGCAACAGGATTGTGTGTGTGGTCACTGTGTCTGCTTTGCTCACAGAACTGCTGGTAATAGGAACTGGTCTGCTGTAGAATTTGGATAAACTAACAGCCAGGGGAAAAAAGGAAACACAGGGGCCCTTCACCAGGATGAGTAAAGTTTATTTTAGTGACCTCAGTACTAGGAAAGTCTTGCACTGGAAATGTGCATTGATGAGATATGTTTAGGCAAAGGGAGGAAGCAGTGTGTGAAAAGAGAGGCTGAGTTACTGTCAGTCAGTAAAAACTCAGTTCCTTCTTCCCATTGTTAGGTGGATTGCAGGTATTTTTAAAAAATACCTGTTTACTTTAGCCTCTCTCTTCCTAGCAACCTCCTCCCTCACTATACTAGACTCCAGTGAAAAAACAGTTGTGGCAGTATCCCATAGAGGAATTCAAGATAAAAACTATTATCAATCGTACAATTAACTGTGCATGCTGGTGCAGATGAGGGTAGGAGTTGATGTAATTAAGCAGGGGACAGCAATGCAATGTTCTTGCATTCAGATGCCATCTGACAACTTCAGCCATTACTAAAGTGCTAGCTCTGGTTAAGGAGTATGTAAGTATGGGGAAAAAAATCCCAGAATTACTGAGTTTGGGAGAAACTGCAACTACTTTCTGTTTCTTCTTTCCTTCCAAGCTACACAAGAATATAGTTGATGTCTGCTGTCTGTAGGACAGCTGCTCCAGCAGCCTGATCATAAGTCCAGGATGCCTGATAAGGCAGGCAACAGGAGATGCCTCTGAGCATTCACCCCAAAAGGGACACAAATGCTTAGGTTTAGTTACTCCTAAGCCTTTCTTCTCACATGGCCCTAATGCTGCTGGCAGGACAAAGGTACTAGGGAATTTACAGTATGGAGCCTTTCAATAAAACAACACAATGGCTTACAGCCATGTCATGCTTTATGTAGTAATCCATGTCTACCTTGATTACTTTAGGAAGTAATTTAAAGATAAGAGAAGGTTGGCTTCTTATCTAGAGCAGGCTCTTTGCTGCATATGGCTTTGTGCAACACCCTTCTTGCATCCAGCTTCAATTTTTGCAGTAGCTCAGTAGTGTTTCCTCCAAATTCCACCTGTTTCCAATAGCTGACTCAGCAGCCCTGGAACAGTATTTCATAGCATTATCCAGTGGTTTCTTCCATTTGAACTCCTAGATGATAAGCAACCAGCAGGAGAAAAGAGACTCTCCAAGGCATAGCTTGGGAAATGGAGATGTGTAAAAGAAAGCCAGAACAGTGCACCAGGGCTTTGGAGAGGAGTCAAGGAGGGTTCATGGTGTGGCTTTTCCCCCCTTGCATGCCAGGCAGAAGGGGAGGCAGGACTCTGGGGCAGAGAGCACACCCAGACATGTGCAGTCATTGGGCTGACCTTGCACTGTTGGCAGCACGAGGGACACAGGCACAGCAACACCTCCTTAGCTACAGGCTTTATGGTTTGCTCCCAGTGCCTGAGTACAGGGCCAAAACAAACATTGCCTAAGTGCAGGGGGGTTAAGATCCTCCTTATTGCAAGGGTGCTAGGCCTTTGTGTTTGCTGCCTTTCCCCTTCAGAAAATGTACCTTTGTTCTGTCCTGGAGGAGGAGGAGTTCCACGAGAAGGTTAAGGTTGTACCTTGCCGTGTACAGTAGTATGAACTGCCTGCATGCAGTCCTGCAGCTGCAACTGCTTTCCACCCATACACAGGACCCCGACATGGGAAGAAGTTGTAGAAGATAGTTGCAGCTTCCCCTGTTGGCAAAAACCCAACCAGCTAGCACAGTTAGTCTCCCTAGTATACACTGGACCATCCAGCAAGCAGGGAGCAGAAATTACGTCTGCTCAGCCTCAGTGCCTGATTAGATCAGTGGTTTGTCCCTATTCCTCAGATGGGCCTGCTACTAAGCCTTATCCTGATAATCACTGAAAACAAGTTCACTTTAATACTTAGTCGCGTCAGACTAGGGAAAAAACAGACTTGTTCCCCATCTTGGCTGCTCCATCATGCGAGGATGTCATAATAAATGGATGGTTTTTTGGTCTGGTCACGGAATTGCTCTAGCTTTAGGCCGATCCTCAGAAGAACAGCTTCATCCCACCATTTTGCCATGACCTGGGAGAAGGTGAGAGGGAGAAGGAGAAGGATGAATGAAAAAAAGTAGCAGCATACATATTCTCTTGAAAGCCTTGGAAACAATTTTACCCCCCTCAATATCCTCAAACCACGTTTTTTCTTTTTACCCCAGTAAGTATGGTATCACTGTATTTGGGATAAAGGCAGCTGTTTGACTTTGAATTGCAAGACATAGATCTTTCTTTACATGAGACCTGTTTCAAGGGGCAAGGATTTAAAGGATTTAAAGAAGAAATGAGAAATAAAAGAGGAAAGGGTAGTGACCAATACTGGGTATTGATGCAAGTAGACAGGGAGACAGATCTTTCTCAAAGATACCCAAAGAGACCTCTGCCATTTAGGAGTGAGGCAAAGCATCCCCAAATTACAGCTTTTATTTCCAGTACCTGCTAGATCCTCAACTGAGCTGTGTGGAATAGCAGGGACCTGCTTCAGGACACTTGTGATGCTTCAGGACAAAGCCAGCTGTGGATTTTGTGCCCCAGCATTCACAAAGAGCAAATACTCACCTGGAGGCTAATCGGAAGCCCAGCAGTAGAATATCCAATGGGGACCACAAGGCCTGGAATCCCAGTGAAGTTACCAAGCTGCATGAACCTAGGGGGGAAAAAGCTGTCATCAGTATTCCTGGGGACAGCAGCAAATTCATCCTTTTTTAGTAGAGGCAGCTATGATTAATCTCTCCCACCTCACAGTCTGAGGTTCTTTTCCAGCTGTTCCCAAACTTTTCTTTCTGTAGCAAAAGTAGCACCTTCCTTACCTCATGGATCGGACTGTGAAGGACATATCGCTGCTCCCAGTCAAGAGGTCAGACTCACAAATTCTTGGGGCAGTGCAAGGAATGGCTGTGGAGGAATCACAAAATGACTGAACTTGAAAGGGACTTCAGGAAGTAATCTTGTCTAACCTTCTGGCTCAGGAATGGTCAGCTAGTGCAGGGTGCCCATGACCATGTCCAAATAGCTCTTGAATATTTCCAGGGATGAAGATCCCACAGGCTCTCTGGGCAACCTGATGCAGTGCCATGGATACAACCAGTAAGTCTAGAAATACACACCATTCTTTCTAATCAGGCTGCATTATCCTCTAAAGGCCCAAGGCACAGCAAAGCACACAAAAGTCATACTCTCAGAACTGAGGAGGGCAAGTTAATGAAGTGACTGTTCTTAAAATGCACCACACAGCTGTTGAGGACGGCTCTTTAGCCAAGAGTGCCAATACCTGGCGTAAGGATGCAGTTCACAGTGCTGAAGATCTCTTGCAAAAATCTCATGGTCCGAGTTCTCTGTCGATTTGCCTGCAAGCAGAGAGAATACTGTCTGATGGGCCCTCTTGGCTCACAAATTTCATGTTTGATGTTGGCACACTCTGCTCATGAGCACGTCTGCCGTTGCAAAAGAAGACACCATTCCCGCAATTTAGAATTAGGGTACAGGACAGGTGGCATGTCCTCTGTGGTGCCCTACTATCCAGCATGCTTTCACAGCAGAGGACAGCTAAAGCTGGGTGACATCTTCTCATGGGTATGGGGAGGCTAAGAGAAACCCCTACCCCACCTTTACAGTTCCACTAAGTGTCTCCCTTCACCTTCACCCCAGTATGTTCCTTACCTTAATAAAATCCAGAGCTGTGAACTGGGAAGCCAAGGCCAGGCTAGCCCGAGTTTCCAAATTCTGAAATAAAAAAACAACTGATCAAGGCTCTGCTTGCAGGAAACTGAACTGTGACAGCCCAGGAGTTCTTTTCCAGGTCTGCTCTTCTGTACCAGTAGCCATCCAACAGGATGATTGTCATAGAAGAAGGAGGAGGACCTCAGGTTTCTCACTGACATGACATTTGTTCTGTATCAGCCAGAACAACTACTGACACTGCTCCAAGCTGCTGCTACTTACCATTTCATCGAAATGTTTATTGAAGTCAGGTTGCAAGAAGTCCCTCATCTCACTGAGAATGCAGATCACATGAGCCACTCGTGCTTCCTCCATCTCTGGAAGAGAGACTTCAACCACACTGGCTCCCAAACTCTGCAGGTGCTTCACCGCTGTGTACGGGACAGGTAAAGCACAAAATGCATACCTGAGTTCTCCAGACTTCACAGAAAGGCTGCAAATCCCCAACCCCTGCGGAGTGACAGAGCCCATTTGCCACTGCAGGGCAAGCATCTTCAGTGCACTGCATGGCATGCACGGCTGCAGCTGCTTCCCCTAGGGAAATGCTTTCAACTATCTACATCTCAGTATTCCAGCAGGGCAGGGGCTTGCAGACAGGTTCCTAACTTACCTGCAGTATTTCAGGCAAATTCACCTCACTCCTCTAGCCTCTCAGTTAAGCCAAAGAGTAAAAGGACTGACAATGTTTCCCTGAGCACTTCACATGACCAGTGTTCTGTCAGCGTGAAGTGATTATTTAGCATCAAGAGATTCCCATTCAAAGCCTCTTCTGAACCATAATGGTAAAGGAACCAGGGAATACTCATGAGACCAGGTAAACAACACAGGGCCACTAAATCTTGATGCACTTTAACACGGCTGAACACCAAGACTTTGGGAAAAGTGAATCTTTTGCAGTCTGAAAAGAATCCTCTTATTCCTGTGACCCCAGCTTATTCATAAATACCCAAGTTTGCCTATGGTCCATCTCTCCTAAGAAAATTATAAATGTAGACGTGTATCTGTGGAAACAAGGAGGGTGAAAAGCCTGAATACTGTGAACTATCTCGGCTCCAATGCAACTACCACACCAGGCATTGTAGAGACTTTCTCCCCTGCCCCCAAGTACTCACCAGGGTCAATTTTGCTTAGTCTGAACTCCAACAAAGGCACCCTAAAGGCACCACTTGGCTGATTTCAAGGAAATACCAGAGGACTGGCTATATCACAAAGACCTAGCACTGTATTACTGCTGAGCATTATGTTATGAAACAAGGCCTTCCCTTAAAAGTCTTCTACCATTAAAGCTTGCAGAGTAAGTATTACCAAGCACAGATCTGTCTTTATACATAGAGACTGAGCACACTGGACTGCATTCTTCCATTGTAATCTGACAAGCCTACAACTGCTGAGCTTTTTAACCCTCAGCAGTCAGGGGGTCCTCCCTAATACAAAGTTACTGCTGTTTATCCAGCCAGGCCCCTTTAAGGAACTGCTTTTAAGGACTTCAGCCAAGAGCTATTTAATGCATACATAAGAGGAGCACCAAGTGACACCACAACATCAGGCACAGTAAGAGACTTACAGACTTTCCCTCTTTACCTTTCTCACAGGCAGACAGGACTTCAGCATCACATGCCTAAAGAGTAAGAGGAAAGAACTTTAGTAACTGCTCTCCTCTTCTTGGTGAGCACACTCACCAGGACATCAGTCCTCATGGTGCTTTCCTTGTTCCTGTCCCTAACAGCAGTCCCTAATCCTACAGGATTTAGGTCACATGCTGCAAGTGAACAGCTTGCAGGTCACACCACTAATGAAAAGGAAAGGTCACCTTTTCCAGAGCAGAGAATATTCCTTGTCTGCACTGTGCCAGAGCCAGTAAGAGTCTTTTTTGTACCTCCAGGATGAAATCCTGAGCACATTTGTGGGGCTTCATTACAATTTTCAAACAGTACTAGCTTGCAAGCCGAATTTCTACATTGGAATAATGAAATAACACTCAGCAGCTACAGCACTGTCACCAAGTGGGTACACTCCTTTTCCTCATTTGATTTTAAACTGCCTTTTGTAATCAGTTCAGAAGCATTGCTTCCAATATAATCAGCAGTAGTCATTTGCCTTTCCTTGTGCCTCCAAGAGACTCTTTTTCAAAAGGCTGCCTTAGAAAAAATATCTCCATGTTGATGTTTTCACACAGGCTGTATTATCTTCCAACTACAGGACTAAATATGAGAAGCTCTAATGATGACAGCCCAAGAAAACAATTGGGCTCCTTTAAAATCTTATTTTGCAAAGCAGCAGAAAGATAGAGATAAACCAGGCACCTTAAAAAATGTCCAGTCCACTCCCAGTTTTAAGCCTTTCAGGTCAGGAGCACACATATCAGATAGGGTTGCTTTGGGCTGTTTTAGTCCTGCAGGGAACAAAGAAGAGTTCTTCCTTTAATTCTAGGATGCCTCTAGGAAGGGAGAGCATCTGGACTCAGGGAGGGAGAGGGCTCACCTACCATATGGATAGAGCAGATCTGGCTCAGCAAGGATACTGTAAACAATGGCTGCATCTGCCACTGATGTACAGATAGGGCCTGTAAAAGAAACCAGTAATAAAAAAGTGACAAGAGGCAAACAGTACCTTCCTCCCCAGGTCTTCTCTAGACAGAGATTGCATCCCCTGTGACAGCAGCACACAGCAAGGTCCTTGAAGTGGAGCATAAGTCCCCTTACCTACGCTGACTGTGGAGTAGGAGAGTGGCAAGCAGCCATGACAACTGATGCGCCCAAATGTACCTGGAGAACAAGAAATGGGAGTTAGCTGGGCATCAGCAGCCACTAAGAGCCACCTAGGTGGCTCTGGTGCAACCAAACAAACCCCTGCCAGTCACTTTTATGTCTGCTGTTGCAGAGCCCAGTCTCTCATCCTTCAGTACCCTGTTCTGCTGACCCCGATCTGTCTCATCAGTGAAATGTGTGAATAGTGAAATTGGTTTCCCCCTTAGAAACTATTTAGTTGGGGGGAAATACGTGCAGGGACATTGTGGAATATTTGTATTTAAATATGCAGAAGCAGCATTTGTGGTGTGGAGGATGGAGAGGCAGGAGCAGGATTATCAAGAGCAAGAGATAGCATCACATGGGAGGTCTCACCCACTTCACTGGTAAGACCTCATGCCTAACACCAGCTGTTTTCTGCAAGTACTCATATCACCTTTCTGACCAGTTGCGTTTTGTCATCATCATCATCTTCCTCAGATGAATCAAGATTTGTTGAGCTGACCACATGTGAAGGATGGAAAGAAAGTAGTGGCTGAGTATCTGGTCTCAGATGAAAGGTAGAAAGGGTAGAAAGGAAAAGCAGCCCACACATTTAGTTTAGTATTTGATGTAAGTTAGGTTTTTTGAACATCTGTTCAACAGAGCGTAGAGAATACTTCCATGCTGCCAGTCTAACCCTCATGACTCTCAGGGTGTTAATATTTCAGAGTTTCACCAGTCAAATTTTACCTCAGAGAGATTAGTAAGTGTCTGATTTGTTTGTCGCATTCTACCTGGAACAGCAACCAAGACAAACACACACCCCTCCATGATTAAAGGGCTCTACCTTTCAGCCCCACCACACCACAGAACGAAGCAGGGATCCTCACAGAGCCTCCTCCATCTGTGCCAATAGCCACAGGGCAGAGACCTAGAAAAAACCCACACATTGGCCTGTGATCAAAGACACATCATGTTGCCCTGTCCATTCTACCAGCAGCTGTGTCCAAGACAGCACACAGAGCTCTCTGTTTAGCTGGAAAAGACCTCCAGCTATTAAACCCAACCCCACCATAAAAACTAAATGCCTGAGGTACTCTGGCTCAGGACCTTCCTTCCACCAACTCCATGTAGGACCACCTACCTGCTGCTACAGCTGCTGCTGACCCGCTGGAGCTCCCACCTGTGAAGTGGTTAGGATTGTAGGGATTCCTAGGGATCTTGTGGTACCTGAAGCAGACAAAGATTGTTTAACCTTTTCTTAGGAGGACCGTGTGCGCTACAGGGCAGAAAAAGATCCAGAAACACTCAGGGATTCTGATCTCTTGGTAAGGAGACACCATTTGATCTCAGAAAGTGCCATGTCCCTAGAAAACAGGATGCAAAAGAGACTTCTGCCTCAGAGTCCAATCTCCTGTGAGCAGCCCATCCAAAAGAGGCCCAAAGCAAGAGAAAAAATGGCGCTTCAGCTCTTGTGTTGGCAATGGCACTGTGCCATTACTGCCTGCCACAGTGCATGATGCAATTCCAAGAGGTGGAGCAGTTGGTGGCCAACAATCCTTACAGACAAGCAAGTCAGCTCTGCCCTTTATCCCCAAGCAGCAGCAAGTCAGCTCTGCCCTTTATCCCCAAGCAGCAGCTCCCTACATCTCCATCCTGGCCACAGCCCCTGCCAAGCCATGGGGTATCCAGCCACCTTCTCACAGTGAGGAAATGCTGGCACACTGGTGCAGCTGAGGGGGAGCCCTAGTTCCACCCAGCTGCACATGCACAAGTGTGTGCATGTGCTGCCAGAAATGCATGATGAAATGCCAGAAAATGCCATTTAACACAAGGCTTATCAAGGCCGTGAGAACCACTGCTCTGGAACTGAGTTCTCAGCTTGGCTATGGCTGGAGAATTCACCACAATAAAGCAAGTTCAGTGAACCTGTTTTAGCTAGGAAGTAAAACCACTATGTTCTCCTGAGATGACTGTACCTTTTTCTCAATGTTCTAGGCCTTCAGCCATCACTGAGGCTGAGCATTACATGACTGTTTATTTGTTTTCTGTCACAGTTTTTGTCTACCACTCATCCTATAAACATTCACACCTCCAGGGCTGTAAGGCCTGACGAACCAAGTTACTTACTCAGCAAACACTTGGAGCCTCTCCTTCCTTTGGTTTCAGGAGCCTTCAGGCTTCCACAGCAACTCTAACCCTCAAATCATACCCCCAGGGTTCTGTCATGTTTCCCCTTAATTTGTACCCTTCCCTGTGAGTTCTGGACAGTCATAGGTATTTCTAGACTGGGAGAAGAGAGAGGAAATGGATTTTTACCTATTAGGGTTGCATCCAGTTGTTCCAGTCCCCAGTTCATGCATGTTTGAGACCCCAATAATGATAGCCCCAGCCTCTCGCAGCTTCTTGGCCACAGTAGCATCTTCTGTTTCTGGCTGTGTCCCAAGATACACTGTTCCCACTCGGTGATGGTATGGTACCTTGGCAAGAAGACACCGAATTATTCATTCTAAAACCCTGGCAATGGAGCACACTCACGCTTCAACATCACAACACATCCCAGACATTAGGACCCATGCAGGTAAGCAAGGACTAGGGAGCACCACTCTTCAACTTGTCCTGTGTTGGTCTCTGTCAGGGGACACTTAACCCTTCAATATTTGGTCCTTCTCCCATGCAGAGAAGTCATTTTCACACCATGATACAGAAAAGCAGAAACAAGTACATGGTCAAGGCCTGCCCTTCTTGCAGCAATGCAATTGCTATGCCCAGAGGCTGAAGATCACAGTGGCCCCACAGCACACAGCTCTGTTTCCATCTTTCTATGGACAGAGCTACAACATTTCAGATCTGCAGGCTTCGAAGCCTGGCATCAAGATGAGTCAAATGCCAAAATAACAGATGGGGTTTATTTTCAGGGTATGCTAAGTACTCCTTACTTCGAGGCAGCAACAGAAGAATCTGTACATAAACAGAACTCCCACCATAGGGTTCAGTCTCTGCCTGCAGTAGCCTGATGGCACTGCCAAAGTATTTACTGTTAGCTGTTGTTAGGCCACAGGTAAAAATCTTTGTCAGTAGGGATTTTCAAAGTAACTTGTGTATTTCTGGCACATGTATTTTAAGGTAAGGAGAGAGGAATGCTTTGCCAGTGGAGCAAAGTCAGTGCCTGAGAAATACAGATAGTTACACCCACTATACATATGCTTTTATACATTCTCATTTCATCATAAGAGACTGTTTCCCACACCCACCCTCTACTCCCCATGGATTAGAGATCAGTACAAGATATGGAACACATCTGCTGTATGCAAGATCTGTCTTCACCTTGCAAAACTTATTACTCCTACTCACTACAAACCCACATACAGCCCCTCATTACAAACATTTTCCCAGGATTCTGCTAAGAGGTTGGTCTTACAACCTTGTCACAGTGAGTTGTCAAGGTTAACCACCTGCAGCAGGAACTGGCAGGTAGATAAGGAAACTCACCACTTTGAACTCTTCTTTCAGGCACACTGGGATGCCATCCAGATAAGACAGGGTACAATTATTCCTGTAACGAGTAGTGGAGGCCTCAGCCATCTGCACAGAGAAAAAGGAAAAGCATAAAGCATATGTTATATATATTTAGCTGAGCTGAAGGTCATCACCAGTATCAGGATGGATAGAAAAAATGGCTTTCTTGGCCAGTCTAGAAGTCTCCTTCTTCCACCATATGCTGGTGGGAAACTACAACTTGGAACCATCTACACTAATGAATGCCACATAAGCACAGAAGTCCTATTACAAACAGTTGTCCAGCAGAAAACAGATTGCTTTAATGCTACCTCTCTTTGCAGAAAGGAAAGCGAACTTGTTTGTAGTCCTCTAAACACAGAGGAAGGAAAAATGTACTTATTTTTCTGTGCATATTGGCCCTTCTAATGGATGCTACTGCCCTTGGGGTGGCAGAGGTCCCTTCCTACCAGAGGCAGACATTACCAGCATTATTTGTTCCTGGTCCCACTGCACTATGGCTCTGAGCGGCGGCGTGGATTTGTCGCAGTCCTCCAACATGGCAATGATGTTCTTGGCTACCTGGGATGGCGTCAGCTTCCCACTCCTACAGGACAGGAGAAGTTGGGAGTTTGTTACAAGACTTCCCCCCACCACATCCACTCACAGGGCTTGTCTACCATGCAGCAATATGGCAACTGTCACAGCTTTAAGCGAGAAGTAGATAAGAATCTCTGTGTGGTGATGATCTGAACACTGCTGACACAACCAAGACAGGAGATTCTCTTCCTTAAGCGGAGAATTTGCCTACACAGAATGCTCCTTAGAGAAGGGGCAAAAGCTAGGAGAGCTACCCAAATATTCCTGAACCACCAGACAGATAAACAGGGACAAACAGCTATACTGAGAGTCCTCAAGCTCCTGAAAGCTCAGAAGCTATGGAACTCCCAGTATAATGAGCTAAGACTAAGACCCCTTTATGCAGGCCTCCCATTACAGAGAAGGGGCTCCCAGCAGTACTGTCATAACCCACCTTTACTAAACCTTCCCTCCCTCCTGGCAAATGCTGTGTTACACCACGAGCACACCGTCTCTGGCTGACACAAAAGGCTCGCGGCCAGGATGCACCTGTAACACCAGACTGCAGTGTCAGCCCCTTGCTCCAATGCCACGGCCTGCAGGCAGAGGAACAAGTTCTAGGAGTGCAAGAATATTTATCCAAGGGCTCCACATCTGGCACATGTCCCAAAGGCAATTAGGATTACCAGGCAGCCAACAGCTCACGGAACCCCAGAGTCAGGGATGTGTTTTCAGCTCTTTCCAAGCTGGACACGTTTACTGGGTGAAAGCAGGTGTCATGCTCAGAGAAGCACAAGGAGCTGGGGAACCAAGGGATTCATCAGAGACCCACAGTACCCACAACTTTCATAATCCAGATCAACCTTCATCTACTTCTCACTTGTGTTTGAGCAAACAAGGTATGTAGAAATCTCTGTCAGACAAGACTGACAATAAGCCAAAGAAAATGGCATTTAAAAATCCTTGCAGGGCTTGTAAAGTTGTGCCAGCTCTCCCAGTTGACATTCCTTTGTTATTCTACTAAAGGGAAAGAACAGCAGGAAGTGGTGATAAACAATGGCACCTCAAGGACAATGCTAACAAAGAGATGCCTGAGAGCCTGTGGAACAGTGGCAGCCCACAGCAGAGGAACATGCGGGATAGGTTGTTTCCAGACCATAATTTCACTTACCGGTAGCATTCCAGATAGTCTTTGATCCCTTTGAAGCTAAACCCGTTCCTAGGAGAATCAGAACTGCAAAAGAAAGGATTAAGAGGTGCAACTGTGAGCCACCACAGCCAGGTTTGTTTAGACCTGTAGACTTCAGCATCACTGTCCAATGCAGATTTGGGTATCACTCACAGCAAACCATGTGCATTGCCAGCCCCTGCATTGCAGCTCACACTCTGTCTGACTCCCTGCACACACACAAGGCAGGCAACAGGTACACTAAGGATGCCACAGAAATAAGGGATCAGTTTTGCCAGTATGTTCTAGTTTTTTCATATTCCTACTGAAATACAGCAGTTATTAAACTGTTCAAAATGTATTCCAGATTTACAGTTGCTACTCACCATTGCAACATTATAGCCTACCTAGAATATACTTGTGAACCTACTCCAAGGACCTCTGTCAAAAGTTCAATCCAAAGACAGCCAGCAGCACATCTGGGTGTGTAGTGCAGGAGTGGGAAAAGGCACCATTGCAGCACACACAAGGATGCACACAAACAAACTGCTCCAACACCAAGTCAATAGCTCTAGCATATAAGACCATTTCTCATCACTAACAAAGCTAATTTCTTGTGCATTATTTTCTTGAAAACCTGTGTTCCTTCTCTCCTCCAAGCAAACCTGGTGTTCCCCTTGAGATTCCCTGCACGCTAGAAACAGCATTCCTGTAAAGTGACTTAGAGGAGTCTATTTACTGACTAGCCAAACACTAAGTGTACCTGCTCTAACAGTGCAATCAGAGCCCTGGTAAGGGCAGAATTTGGTCTCTCCTAAATAGCCAGACTCATTTAAACTTTTCCCTTTCACATTGCTTGTAATTACTGGTGATTTTTAAGTTACAAAAGGCAAGATGACTGACAGCACTATTTGTTTTGTGAAGTGGCTGGGCATGGAAACAAGAATTCAATCTAAACTGCTGACAATGACAGCTTCCCACTATCATAACAGCAGGTGTGTTCTTCCACTTCTCTCTTACACATCACATACTGACCTTGCATCTGTCAGCTGCTTGATAACATCTGAAGGGCTTTTAGCCTCCAACTTGTCTTCTGTAACCCCTGCAGCAACCTCCGGGATAAACGTGGGATCTTCATGAATGTCAAGGGAACGCATAAGCAAGAAGTTGTTCATTCTGAATAAGAGAGAGTCACTGCTGGAGTTTTCAACCTCAATGATGAGTAATTTTTCAGACTGTTCAGAAGGAACTTTACCCAAGAACATTTTGTCTTAGCAGTCTGCTTTCACAGCAGGGAGTTGCAACAGTTACAGGCTAATCTCTCTCACGTATTTCCTAAAGGCAGCATCAAATCTATTCTCCCTGCTTAACAAAGCCTCCTACCTCTTGACCTAAGGCCAGCCTCTGTAAGCCCGAGCTGGGAAAGAAATGGTGGAAGTTTTTGAATCACTTTAATTAGACCTTTCATACACAGACCAAACAATACAGGAATGGAGAGGAAAATAAAAGGAGAATGCAGTGTAAGCCACATTCAATCACTAATCCTGTTAAAACAAGCACCTCTTCAGACTTTTCCATGACCTGCTTCAACAGAGTTTGTCTGCAATCAAATACAACACGATTGCAGCACAAATCCATAGCTTGGACCACATAAAGCAAAGGAATCAAAACCCTGTCACAGCTATCCAGGAATGACCTGCAGTAAAACAGCAGTAACACTTGCCTGGGTTTGATGTGCTCAAAAAGCCCACATCCCAAATCAGATTCAGAGGTGACACAGTTCTCAGTGTCCTGGGATCTGCACAGATGACCCTTCAAATGATGGGCAAACTATATGAAAAAAGCATGAAGAGGCTCCTGAACCTCTCACCCAAGTGTCTCCTAGTGCAATGTAAACTTGAAATCGGTTTCTGAACAAAAACACATGTGAGAGAAGGAAGAAAGAGTGACCTAAAATAGAGAACATACTCAAAAAGAACTTACCAAAACCTCTGAACTTAATGTCTGGCCTCACTTCCCTGCTACCACTACTCTTTTAACCCTATCAGTGATAAGCACAGCATATTTGCACATCCACCAGCTTTGAAAAAAAAGATTTAACAAAAGACCAAAGGCAAAGAGACATAAAGGCAAACAAAAGGCAAAAAGAAAAGCTGGTGAATATAGTTTCTATGCACCTGTTTGAAAAAAGGTTAATTTCTTTCCATAGAGACCCACTCAAATGACATAGTGAAAAAAATAATCTAGCAAACATCTATGAAATAATCTTACTCACCAATCAAATCATGCAGCTTTTCTCTTTAAAAAATAATAATTTCAGATAACCTATAAGCAGTGTGCAATGCAAGCACCTTAAACCTAAAAAAAAAAAAAATAAAAGAAACTTGGAGTGGGAGAAAACTCCCCACGCTTACCTCATTAAGAATGGCAGTAAGCAGATCTGTCCAAAAGCCTAGGAAAAAAGCAAGGAAAAATGTTGGTTTGCAGCAACTTTGACCTGAACACCTTCTTTGACTAGGCAAGGAATGCTGAATATGCTCACAATTGCTGCAGGCTCAGAGCACCCTAGAGAGCAAGCAATGCTATGCAGTAAAGAAACAGCACAAACACTTGTATTTTACACCAAAAAAATGGCCTGAAATGCTTTCCCCCACCTCTCATATTTATATAATTATAAAAAAAGTATTCTTCTGATTCTTCTGCCTTTGTCTTTCCCTTTGTCTTCTCCCTCACACAGAAAGCCTGCAGCTGCAACACTGTTAAGGAGCGAATATATAGGTCCCATCTGTTATTTTCTTCATGTTCCACAGATTATGCAAACACTGGATAAGGTAGGAGCATATTATTTTATTTACTATTAGGATCTTTCCTGTCCCTCAACCACCTCCCACAGTAAAATGAGTCAACGTAGAAAAGTGTGAGAAATTTAGAGACTCCATGGTAGCAGACAGCTGAAAATACTCTTTCAATACCCTGGCTCCCAGTGTAGCAGCATCAGCAATCCCAAAGAGACCAGCCTTGTTCTGGCTTGTCTTATCTTAACAATGGACTTCAGAAACACATTGTGAGATGTACAAATACAGTACAAGTCTGAGGAAAGGCTCACATGCTAGTTCCACAGAGCAGCATGTTACCTCACACATTGCATAAGAATTACAGCACCTTTTTGAAAACACACGGCTCCTAATCTACATCTAATCTAACACAACACAATCCCATAGGAGACTGAGAATCTCACATATCTTCCAAGGGAGATACTGGGAAAAGAGAGAAGCCCTTCGCCGTGCACCAGAAGCAGCCACGAAGCAAAAGATAACAAAGTCTTCTGGTTATTGCATCTTGACAGAAAGCTTCTGCTAAGGTATTCTCACCAATAAACACCAAACCCATCAAGCTGTTGCACTCCAGGCCCAACCGAACACCAAATTTTGTAGCAGGTGACACGCCTGAAAAGAAACTTTTGCGCCTACCTCGCTCAAAAGAAAAGGCCAAGCAACAGCAGCAGCAATCAAAGCCAGCTGCTTCCAGCACAAGCTGGTGCGAGGTAGGCGGTGCCCAGGGATGCAGGCTTTTGTCCCCCCTGCACCCCGACCCCGAGCGGTGCCACTGCCACAGCGGGATCGGCCCGCAGGCTCCCAAAGCCCGCCCCAGGGGAGCACCGGGCACAGCTGCCTTCAGCACCCTGCGGGAACCTCCCTCAGAGGGCTGAGGCACCCGAGTCCTTGGACCGTCCAAGGAAAGCTGCTGGAAGCTGTATTCCGAGTTTGATGACAGCTTTGGACTCTCCACACCCAAAGACACTCAGGACACCCTCAGGCAGAGGGCGGCGCTCTCAGTGCCCGCGACATCACACCTGGCGCCCGAGAGCACGCAGAGAGCCACGAC
>VYXD01013277.1:972395-1001699 GCA_013397195.1 Hylia prasina | reverse complement strand
AGCGGTGTGGTGCAGTCAGAGATGGCGGGGGGCGGCGGAGGGGCCCCGCGCTGCCTGGTGCTGCCCTGCTCATAGAATGGTTTGGGTTGGAAGGGGGCCTTGAGGATTATCCTGTTCCAGCCCCCCTGCCATGGGCAGGGACGCTTCCCTCTAGATTGGGCTGCCCAAAGCTTCATCCGACTTGGCCTTCCTTGAACACCTCCAGGGATGGGACATCCACAACTTCCCTGGGCAACCTCTTCCGGTGGCTCACCATCCTCACAGCAAAGATTTTTTTTTCCCAATATCTAATCTAAATATACTCTCAATTTGACAGTGGCATTCCCTCTCCTGTTACTGCAGGCTCCTGTAAATAGTCTTGCCCTATCTTTCCTCTAAGTTCCCTTCAGGTACTGAAAGGCCTCAATTAGGGCACACCGAAGCCACCTGTTTTCCAGCCTGGACAACCCCAGCTCTCTCTGCTGGAGTTGTCTGGGCTCTGTACCAACAGCCCCCAGGCCGGAAATACATAAAGGTGCAAACAAAGTGGCTCCCGGGCCTGTCAAAGAGCTGCAGCTGCTGCAGAGGTGGCACTGTTGCCATGCTCTCCACTCTGTGCAAGCCTTCCCTGGCTGCTGCAGTCCCTGTCCTTGGCTTTGTGGTCAGTTGGGTGTTTGGGCCAGGGTTGAGCTCGGCTTTAACCCCCCTAGTGCCTCAGCTCAGCCTCAGACAGCCCTGTGCTTGGGGACAACATCAACAAGGGTTGGCCTCTCTGGTGGCCTCGAAATGGGCTGATGTTGAGTGTGAATTAAAGTGCTTTCCACTGCTCAGAGGGTGATATTAAAGGGGCACGCCTGGGCAATCCATCCTGCCCACACATTTTCCTTAGCTGCTAGAAATCCTCACCTCAGTCTCCGGGCTGGTTGGGGTTTGTGAATCCTGCAGGCTGGTGAGTTACCTCATGCACTCAGTGTGCACATTTTCCCCAAGTGGAGAGGGCAGCAATGGCACAATACACAGCACTTGAGTCCAAGTACAAGGAAAAGTCTTGCCAACACCAATGTGGACTTTGCTTATTCATTTTAACATATTGTGCCCCATAATAAGGATTGCAATGGTGGTTGTAGTCACAGTGGCCTGTAGTGGAGGTCTGCCTTAGCTTTTAAGTACATAAAGACTGCAAAACATCTTGTTGAGAAATTATTATTATATAATAATAGATTGTGACAAACATTTCTGGTAGCCTAAAGTGTGTCCCTGGCTCTAGTACTTACATATTTTAAAAAGTGACTCAAGCTGAAAATCAAGGTGTCTTTTAGGAATGCAAAGTACCAGCCTGATTATTAGATCAGGTTCCTTGTACACTGTTGCAATAGCTCAGGGCATTTTTGTGCATGCAAGTTTCTGAACATGCTTCAATTTAATGGAATTGCTATAACATTGGGGTCTTTGCTGTCCAGGAGGGTAAACCAGCTTCTGCTGAAGGCTGCTGTGCTTTTCCTGTAAGGCAGATGTTTGGGAAGGCCTGTTCTGGGCAGGACCTGTTTCTAGCGTGTGTATAGAGTGCATTGTATAAGTGTAACAAATCACTTTTATTCCCAGGCATTAAACTTCGTCCCTATCAATTAGAAGGTGTAAACTGGCTGGTGCAGTGCTATGAAGTCCAGCATGGCTGTATCCTGGGTGATGAGATGGGCCTTGGGAAGACTTGTCAGGTGTGTCTTCTTCTTCTTCTACTTCTGGAAAACTATATTTGCCTAAATTTTGTGGTTTTTAGCTGAGTATTTTTGCAGAATAAAAAATAAAAAGCACTCTAATGATCCCCTCCAGAATTCCATACTCAAGTGAGAGCTCCTTGTCTCTTTCAGTCCTTAACTACTTAAAACAAATCCTGACTTCAGTCCTGAGTAATTCAAAATAGGTTTCAGGGTTTTCTAAAAAAATGAGTGGCCATTTTATCGAAACACCTTAATGCATAATTCATATTGTACGTAGTTGAAGGCACAGTACACAGCCAGTACAGGGAAAATAATGTCCTTTTGATGTACCTTCATCCAGGGGGTTTTTGTGTTTGTCAACACATGGATTAAAATTTATAGGTCTAATTTTTTCAGAGGTTTGTTGGATTTTTATTTTTTAAATTTCTCAGTGGGTATAAATTTTGTTGGAAAATAACTTTTTGTTCTTTGGATCAGCTGATTTTATTCAGTAGGTCTTAAATGATAAATAGTTTTAGGAAGTGTTACATGATAGACCTGGTTTGTGACTGTGCAAAAAGGCTTTTGGAAAGGGGCTTCTTATACTGAGGTCATGTTTTAGGATCTAAGACTTTTTGTCTGTATCCCATTCAATATTTTATTAACTCTGATCTGTGATAATGAACCTATGGAAATCAGCTGCAAAGCTCAACAAGCAGGCACCTTATGTAGGATCAGGCTACTGGGTTGAACCCTTCCCTTGTTATATAAAAAAAATTTTTTTTCTTTGACTTTTAGACCATTTCTCTGCTTCTTTATTTGACAAAAAAATTATCCAACAAAGAGAGATTCCTGATACTTTGTCCTTTGTCAGTTCTGAGCAACTGGAAGGAAGAACTGGAGAGGTAAGTTTCTACAATTGTTTGGCTTAGTATATTATTGCTCAGACTTGCAATAGCAAAGTTTGCAAGTTGCAAGATTACAAAGATTGTTTTCAAATGTGCTCACTGCAACACTTTCTTTTTATCCATTCAAAGGGATAAAAAGTAAAAAGGGAAGCTGCTACTAAACTAGCAGATCAATGCAGACTATGCAGTTAATGCATAGTCTTTACAATGCTGTGGTATACACAAATCCATCCATCCTGTATTATTGGCAGAATTTCAGTCCAAATGCCTCCACTAGCTTCTTGCTTTTTATTGATTTGTAACCCTCCCTGCTCAGCCTCTCTTAGGCAAAATCTGCTGAAGACAGCCAGGAATCTTCATAAAGAAAGGTAAGACCCAAGTTGGGGGCCATGCTCACATATGCACACAAAATACATCACACCTGTGCATGCAGCCCATCCTCACTGGGGTGACTGTGCCAGTGGTGTATCTGCTGTGCCTGAAATATGTAATTTGTGGTCTGTAGCCCACAGATTCCTTTTGAGAGGAAGGGTTAGAAGTTAAAGGTTAGAACAGAAGTCTGTCTGTGTGGCTGTCAGCCGATGCTCTCTCTCAGAGAAGGTTACATTCTGAAGGGAGGTGGCCCTGATTTGGATAGACTTTGGGTTGGTATGGTTGGGAGAAAGTGCATTCCTTCATAGATCAGCAGTGCAGCTTTCCAGAAGGAATATTAGGTAAATAACAGTGGTGGGATTAAATGAGGAAGAATTTTATGATCCAAACAATTGGAACTGGTTTTATCTGCTTTTTGACAGAGAGTGTATTTTTGAGGCCCTGACTTGGACCTCATTGCTGCAGACATTTTTTGTCTTTATTTTAGTATGATTCAGGCCAATTCTTTGGCCTCATCTGGGCTAGCTGTATTCATTCACCTGCTTTTTATGAACTTTGTTTAGTTCAGAGTAGCAGTTAGGTCATGAGACTGGTTTTCAATCATCTGCCTTGGACTCTTACACCTAGAAGAATGCAGGTTTATTTAGGACTTGTCCCAACCAGAGCCAGTGGCTGAAGTGGCAGCCTGAGGTGATAATTATGAAGGAGTGAGATTCAAAAGCTGAGATCCAGACACATGTCACAGGAGTGTAGGGTGTTTGGACAGGAATTCTCATTATCTGTGCAGTGGCTGTGTTTGATAATGGGGTCCAGGGTCATAAACACATGAAAAGACTTAGCTTGGCTCACTCTTTTTGCTCTTTCTCTTAACAACAGGTTTGCTCCAGGTCTTTCTTTCATAACATATGTAGGCAGCAAGGAAGAGCGACCCAAACTGCAGGAGGATCTGAGAGAGGACTCTCACTTCCGTGCACTCCTGACAACATATGAGGTATGTGGTGTCTTTGTCACTTGAAAGGGGGGCTCAAGTTTTCCTCCCTTTTTGATCCCTCTGTGCCACCCAGTTCATGCCTTGTCAGCCCACAAGTTTCCCACTTTTACCCTTCCAATTCTCTTTCCCCCTCTCCCTGGGTGGAGTGTGAGTGAGAGGGTATGTGGTGTTAAACCATGACATGTTGAAGGTGTCATGTAGCTGTCATGTTTTTTTCCTCAGGTAATAAGTGCCTCCATTCCACTCTGCTCCATTTCACTATAGTTTGCAAGCAGACAGAAAAATGCTCTGTTTCTTAACTGATGTATTTACCTAAATCATAAATCACAGTTCATTTTCTTTCATTGCAGATTTGTCTGAAAGATGCAGCATTTCTGAAGTCGTGAGTCTGGTTTTAATTTCTTCAAATTTAAGTCTGCATATCTGTCAACGATTTCTTAAGTGGACGTTTGTATGTGCAAGATTTTTTGTTGTTTCACAGGAGACAGGGATGTTCTTGGCTTGTGATTAAAACTTTTCCTTTTCCAACTTGCTTTAATGTCAGCTAAAATATATGTGAACTTCTCCCAAGGACAGTTTTCAAGCCAGTTAACTCAAAGCAATATGACACATAGTGACTTACAGCAGTACCTTAAGTATCAGTCCAGCAGAGGACATCCTCAAGAGCTTCAGGTTATAAAGGTATTAGTTGCAAAGTTCACTGAAACGGACCTGCATTATATAACAGTGATAATGTGCTAATACCGTGTCCTGAAGTTTATTGCCTCCAGTTAGCACTGTGGAGGCCTTATGAAGAATTAGGCCTTCTACAAAGACTGATTATTTAGCTGAAATTCAGCCTGTAGGAAGTACTGTTGTGGTCACACAGAATTCCACAGGAGTCTGCACTTGAAATGGGGAGGAATTTTTCTTTTTTCTTAGTAGTAGTGCCAGTGCCTTGCAATGGTGTTGTTACAAATGCTGGCGACAGCTATGTAGAAGCAGAAATCCAGTGGGCCCCACTGGCACAATTTTGTGTCTCTCAGGATGAGTCAGGCCCACAATGGGCACCCTCCTGTCTTTCAGCAAAGCACCTGTCCTTGGCCACTGCTGGAAGTAGCACACTGTGCTGCACATCATGGTAGAAACCAGGTCTAATGAAAGGTAGCCATGACTGTATTGTCCTTACAGTTTCATATCATGTTCTGCATTGCTGCATATTATTCTGTTTATTTTAAAGTGTAGCCTAGGTAGCACCCAGGGTGAGCAAGTAGCCAGCCCTAGTGTCACAGAAATGTCAGCTCCAGAGTAATTTCCTATTTCTTAAGCTAACAAATAACCTCAAAGCCATGTCACTCAAATTTAGGATTTTTCCCTTTAGTCTTCCTTCTGAAAAAAAAGTGGTTGCTAATCATTTGTACCTAGTTCTGTGTGGGAGCATTTGGAGCGCTTTGTAAAGGTGGGTCAGAGTTATCAGATGTCTCCCCACCACTACTCCCTACAAGCAGTGTAGCAGCACAAATTAGAGCCATGCTCTAATGGAATAGATGAGGGATCAGACTCTGCTCTGCACATGAGCTTCTGCAATGCTTCACAGTGCAGAGTCCTTCTGCAATTCAGCGCCTGAGCTCGTAGAATGAGTAATGACATTGATTGTTCTGGCAGTGGAGAACCTCTCTGATATAGCAGAGAGGGAAATCCAGGCAAACAAAAAGGCTTTCTGGAAAGAATGTAGGTCACTGTGATGTCAGATGTTCTCTTCTGGGAAGAGAAATATGTGGGTGATGGAGACTCATACTTTCGTTCCCCTGCAAATGACTCTGATGTGGAAGTTGAAACCCTGGTGATAAGGAGGCACAAACCCTGAGGGTTGAGGAGATGTGGAGTTTCAATTAAGCCAAGTGGATCTACTGGATCACCAGTGATTCTGCAGCCTGCTTGGGGACACTCTGCATAGAGCTGTATGAATACAAATAAGTTGAAGCTCCTGTCTTGGGTGATTTGCAAAAGCCTTGGGATCACTCTTCCGTCACTGCCTCGTGATAGTTGCTGGGTTTTTGCACAGGTACTAGGGCCTAGGTTCATGTCTCTTTTTCTAAATCAGAGACACCTTGAATCTTCAATGAACTTGTGTTTATGTAATTTTCCTGATAGTAATGGGGGTGAAGAGAGAAGCAAAAAATTCAAGTGAATTTTGTTAGTCTGGCTTCAGAAAAAACTCACCTGGACTATAGTTAAAAATCTGTGTTGGATCTTCAAAAACAGTACCTGTGAATTCCACCCCACTTTTGGTGTGTTCATGGGGTGGGACCCCACCTCAAGTTAAGCCAAGCAGATCCACCACTTAATTCAGGTTTTTTGTGCTTACGAGAATGAATTGTCAGCCCCTAACTGAAGATGCTGTTTTTTCACTTGTTCAGCTTTAACTGGGCTGCCTTGGTTGTAGATGAAGCTCACAGACTGAAAAATCAGAATTCTCTGCTTTACAAGACACTTTCTGAGGTAAAGTAACTCATCTATCTTCTAGTGTCTTAAGACTTTTCCCTTTTCAGATTCTCTGTTTGTTCCCAAAGCCATAAGCTGTGAACCATCACTCATTTCCATCAGAGCTGGTGAACAGATTCCCATCTTTATGATGAGGGAGATAAAGGCCTTGTTGGCTTTGCATGGCAGTGGACAGTATTTGGAGCTTCCCTCTCATTTTGCTTCGTGTTTGGGCTTGCCATGTTGGAGCAATTTGAAAGACTCAGAAAAGTAAAACAGCCAGACTCGGTGCTGAACCACAGCTGTGCTACTGCAGAAGTCTGGCTGACTTAAGCAACAAGAGGCCATCTCCAGCTCTGGCAGAGTGAAAGAGCCCTTGCCTAGCTCATGAGACTTCAAGTCTTGAACTACAGACTTCCACTGCCCCATTTAATGGAGCCATCCTTGTTTACAGAAATTAGGAGAATTGCTCCAGTCTCCAAAGCACCCTGGCAGGGCAGCACAAATGCCTGAGTGAAGGCTGCACTTCTTGTCATGGCAGTGAAACATCAGCGTTTGGTGTGTGCTGGCATCAGCAACAATCTACTATAATACACCTTGGAAAGTAGGGGGGTTTTACTGAATCCCTGAAAGTCTTACATATTCTGAACATATTGTCCATGATGTCTGTAATTCAGGAGCTTTGGTTTATAATCTCAAAAATATAGATGTGATTCACCTCATCTCTCCTCCTAACCCATTTTCTATTACCAAACTTCAGAGAAATTTGTATCTTTCCAAAGGTAAACATACTTCCCCAGTCTCTTTGTGGGGATTGCCATAAGCAACAGGGACCAGATAATGTTGCTGTGTTTGTCAGAGTTACCCAGCAAACAGAAATGGAACTTAGTCTGATGCAATTTCATTTCACTGTCCTACTCCAATTGCATTTTCCAGTTATCCCTCCTTATCTAACATCTGGTATGCAGTATTAGACTGTAGACTGCATGGACCTGAGCATTTTTATGGAGTCAGTTTTGCACTTTGTTCTTATTTTGCTTACACTGAATTCCTTGCACTGGTGCCAGCCTAGTCAGTTTGGAGCTGTTTGACTGTCACACCGTAACTCATGTTTGGATGGTTTTGGCAAATCTGCACATTCTTGTGAACAGTTCTCTGCTGTCTCTCCTCTTTTAAGTTAAGCTTAAGAGTGGTGTGGGTGGACTTGTGTATTAACTAACTTTACATTACAGATAGTTTTTCCTAATAATTTTGTTTTATTGCTATTTTTTTCAGTTCTCAATAGGCTTCAGCCTGCTACTCACAGGCACTCCAATCCAGAACAGCCTCCAGGAACTGTACTCCTTACTCAGCCTTATTGAGCCTGACATCTTTCCCCAGGAACAAGTGAAAGAGTTTGTTGAGTATTACCAAGTTATTGAAAAGGAGAGTGAGCCAGGTCAGTAATAAGCAACATTGTACTTCAGTCAGAACCAGCTTTTATCTTGCCTAGGAAACAACAACCATGTTGTGTCCTCTTTATTTGCTTTCTTTTAATGATGACAAGCTTTCAAACAAAGCCACAAAAACTAAAATACTTTTAATGCAAGAGCTATCTTAATGTAGCTCCTAAGTGTTGCAGGTATGCACCTATGTTTTGGTTTCTCTGTTTGTAAAATGTGGCTTGAATGATTTCACTAATAGATGTGGCATTCCTTTTACATTTATTTGGAAGTGTACTTCTGAAGGTATTGTATAAATTTCTTACCTTTAACATAGTATTCTCCTCTGGTTTTGTTTGTTTTAATTTCTCCCTGCCTCTGCATAGCCAAAGAATTGCACAGTCTTCTGCAGCCATTTCTGCTTCGAAGAGTCAAATCTGAGGTGGCTGCAGAGCTGCCAAAGAAGGTGGAAGTGGTTCTGTACCATGGAATGTCAGCTCTGCAGAAGAAGTTCTACAAGGCCATTTTGACAAAAGATCTAGGTAACTGGGCATTTTGAAGTCTGTGAATTATTTTTAAAACCAAAACTAATTCCTGTTGTACGTGCAAACTAATTCCTGTTATACATGCATGCTCTCTTGTAAAGAACCAGAAGTTACTTTGGTCTGCAGAATATGTACAGAATAAATATGCCATATTTGGGCTGCTTAATTTTTGAATTAGCTTGTGGCAAAATAAGAGATATATGTATTGATCTATTGCTCAGGTGTTACAAGCTAGGAAGGGTCAGCTTGAAGATCTGCTTTGGGCCAGTCTCAAAGTAATGAAAGTAATTTAAAATACTTATCACAAGGTAAGCTTGCTCCTATTGCATGTTATTGTATTCAAACAAAAGGGTGGTACAAGAAATTATGGATCTGTGGTTCTCTACAAATTTTCTAATAGTAGTACAGATGCCATAAAGCAAATTTCAACCTACTGGATGCAGATAGGAGTTTTTAGAGAAACTGCAGGATTATGTAGACAATGCAACCACTACCATCATGTAGTTTGTGAGTGCTTATTTGTTGTAGGGAAATTAAAACTGGGGAGTTGTAGATCCTTTGTTCTTCTAGGGCTTTCTTGCACTTTGCATGAACATCACCCAGAAATCCAAAACTTCATCTTCTGTAGTCAGCATATGTGCAGGCTTTTTTTCTGTTGTTCCTCATAAAAATGCAGCTCTTCTTAATGTCCTCGTAGCCCAGGAGATCTTGACTGTGCTGTATATATATATTTTTGAAAATGCAAATGAACTGCACCAAATTTCTTTCAATTATTTTGATGATTCACTCTCAGAAAAATTACAGTGACCTTTTCCAGGGAGTCCAGAAAGTTCAGTGAGTCTGTCAAGGCAAAGTGGTACTTACGAGGGTCTTATTTCTAAAAGCTTGTCCAAAAAGTGTGAGGGAAGTTACTTTTGGTCCATGAAAACAGATGTATTAGTCTTGAGATAGGAAATTCAAATCCAGATGTGATACACAGAGAGAAATACTCCAGTGCTGAAGCACTTCAGAGCAGTGCTTAGTACCAAGACATTCCCAGTCACAGCCTGTGACTGTTCTTTTCTCTGCTCTTTGTTCCAGATGCATTTGAAAATGAAATGGGAAGGAAGGTTACACTCCAGAATGTCTTAATTCAGCTTCGGAAGTGTGTTGTCCACCCATACCTCTTCAATGGTAGGAAAGCACTGCTCTCTTTTGAAACAGGAAAAATAACTTTTTTGATTTACACAGTGGTTTTCTATTATTAGTGTAATGCTTAGAAGAAGCAAGTAATAAACATTCTTGTACTTGAATCAGTAGCAGTTGTGAGTTTGTGACCAGTTACTACACGTGACAGTTCATCAATAATGATTAAGTAGGAGACTGTATGAAGTCTGAGTTTCTGACTGCAGCTTTCTATTTCTATGTCTTCTCTCATCTAAACAAAGAAATCACAATGCTTTGTGAACTACTGAGGGTGTCATTTAGAGATAGAGAATGACCATCACTTCTCAGTCAAGCATCATGTGGCTCTGCTCAGCGAAAGTGACAGTACAGATACACTGAGGTTGACCACAGAATTGTCATTTGTGATATTAACTCTGCTTTTGAAACTCCTTTCTGTTCCAGGTGTTGAGCCAGAACCCTTTGAGATTGGAGACCATATTGTTGAAGCCAGTGGCAAGATGTGTTTGTTGGATAAACTCCTTTCATTCTTGTACTCTGGGTATGTCATGTTGGGATGGGGTTGACATAGGGAGAAAAAGTAAACTGGAGAAGCAAACTACTTTATTTAGTCATAGATTGAGCAGTTATTCATCACAACACAAGCAGTGGCCTATTTATTGCAAGTTACTCACTACCTGAAAGAAGTAAAAAAACCTGTGTTGGAGATGGCAGTGGAACCTTGAAGATTTTTGTAGCTTCCCTTTAAGCATTTCTCAACTCTCATTTCACTAACTCTCTCTCATGCGCTCATATTTGAGAACCTGGGACATAACCATGTGACTTGGTATTCAGCATATTTGCTTTGATTGTGACTTTCCTGAGAGTGGTTTCTAATGCCTCAGTCGAGTTCCTTTGTGCTAGCATGCCTGTGTTAGCTGGGAGGCGCAATCCATGACAAATGTGACAAAGAAAAACCCAAGAATAAGCTGAAACTTCAGAAGTTTTGAGATTGATGTTCAGAACCCCTTGTGTTGTGCTCTGATGAGTTCAGAACCTGGAATCCAAAGAACAAGGACAGAGCTTCAACAGCCCTTGTGAAGTTCTGATGTGATTTTGTTGTCTTTTGATGCAGTCGGACACGAAATGATCACACAGAGACCTGGAATCCTTTGAGATGCAGCGCTGAGGCCAAAAAAAGCCCCTTTGTTTATTAATTTCCAAATATATACTTTTATCAAGGTGACAATGGATTGGAAGGTGAAATTCCCACCTCTCAACCACATTGGTCAATCAGACTATCAATCACATTCTCCTCCCATCTAAAGGAATGCAAACATTGGCCATATTTACAAAAGACAATTCTTTGTTTATGTTAAAAGGCATGGGAAAGTGAGAAACTCTGACTCCAATATGAAACATCAGAAGGCTAAGAAAATTCTGGGTGACAGTCTTTGTCCTGCTGCGTAGCACCTTGTGAGTGGCTACCTTTTCACTTTTAGATGTGGAGCTGAAAATGTGATGAGGCTAATAATCACTGGTTAAGCTATTGTGACCCCCCAGCAGGCTGTGAAATGCTGTCACACTGTGCTGAGGATCACAGGGTTTCTTGTGCTTCTTGCAGTGGCCACCGTGTGTTGCTCTTTTCTCAGATGACTCAACTTCTCGATATCCTGCAGGACTACATGGATTATAGAGGTATGTGCTGCACACTTGGATTGGAGAGGGTTTATCCTAATGATCTCTGCCAGATATTGTTCTGTGATTTTGGTTGATCTGCCTGGGATGGAGAAAGGAATGTGATGAAGTTTTTTGGTTCTTAGTAGATAGGGACCATATTCCTGGTGCAGCTTTGTGAGTTGGGAGGTCGTGAGTTCAGATCTTTGCTGTTACCAGCTTTGTGAAATGAGCTGGCAGTTAAGTGTTTTTCTTCAAAGTATCTTCATCTTTTGTGCCTTGATAAAATGGAGCTAACAAATGGCAGGGTAGCAGTGTAGCAATGTTTCATTATATACCTGTGTTCAGTTGTGTAACTGTGTCCTGAAGTAATTGCAGTAAAGGCAGTGGGCTTGCTCTACATTTGCTTTGTCCAGGACAAAACACAAACTTAGCCACAGTTATACCAGGAAATTAATTTTTGATTAAAACAGTTGTTGACAGTGGGGCCCCAACATGTCTGTGAGGGCAGGTTGGATCGGACCATTTTTGGCAAGGGTAGCAATGTGTTCTTGGGACATTTTCTTTTGTTTCAATCCACATGGCTCCATGCCTACTTCGGATTTCCCATGAAAGAGGCTTTTGTTTGGTGTTTATGGTTTTGGACAACTAATAATGTAGGATAAAGCCAAATGTAGTGTCGTATCCCATACTGCTTGCTCACAGCAAAGCACACACTGAAGGCCATGAGAGTTTGGATAAGAAGGATCTAATGGTTGTTGGCCTGCTTTGTGGGGCCAACAGCCAGCACAGCATAGTCTGAAATGGGACTGTGTGCTAATGTTCTTTTACTTGGGCTCTGAATTTTCCTGTTATGTTTCCAAGCAGTAAATTAAATGCTAGGAATCTCTGCTTCAGACTCAGCTAAATTACTCTTTACCAACAGTCAATCTGGAAGCAGGGTCATTATCTCAGTTTATATGAGGTTTTAACTGGGAAAAAATGCAGGAGTCGAAGGCAATAAAATGAGATCCAAGTCAGGAGGATTTGGCACAAAAGGATTCAGGACAGCAGTGAGACAATAGAGAATGAGGTAAGAGGGTAAGAGCAAAGGCAAAATTTCAGAAACATTCATGTTGTTTGTTTGGAAAGGCTACAGCTACGAGCGGCTGGACGGCTCTGTTAGGGGTGAGGAGAGACACCTTGCCATCAAGAACTTTGGTCAACAGCCCATCTTTATCTTCCTGTTGAGCACCAGAGCAGGTAAGTAAGGAGAGACAAACAACCCATCTTGCTTCTGCACTCTTATTTTATTCTCTCTGGCAAGGTTTCAGGGAATTCTGAATCCTGCAGAGCCTGCTCGTGTGGGGGATTTTTGAGGGAGACAGGACACATCCTGAACTTGGGTCTCTCATCTAGGACATCTGGTTTCTGTGCTTTCCTTTTGGCAGCTGATGCCAAGATCCTTTTCATATTGCAGCCTCTTGAGTTTATTTTATTCCAAGTTCCATAATGCGTGTCTCTGTGCCAGTTTGAGCTTAAGGAATCTCACTCCATTTTATTTCTGCAAGCATCAGACTTTAGGGAGGAATAGACTTCCTTTAAGTAAGCTGGTGGAATTGCTTCTCAAGTTTGCTGAACATGGGTGTATCTTTAGTTGGCAGACAGACTGAAAGGAGAGCCTCTTGCTGTCCTGAGGCTGCAGAGAACTCCATGGGACTGCCATCTATGCTGCTTCCCCTTTTCACTCCCTGCGCAGATCTGTGTCTTCTACACAGTTTGAGACCTCCCTGTCTCTGTGTTCAAACAAGCACAGAGCCAGGCTTCTGCTCGTCTCCAGAGGAGGAATCCACACTGCTTGGTCTCAAACATCAAACTGGAACCAAGTCTTCCTTTGGGCTTCTGGTTAGACTTGTCTCGATGAGCCTGCACCACAGCGCATGGAGGGGAGCACACAGGGCTAGTGAAGGGAAGACCCTAATGCTGGACGTGTGTCAGGACTATGTGTGTCTCTCACCACAGTACCTGAGCTCTCCCTACCCTGCCAGCCAGACTTAGGGCTGTTTTTGTTGTTTTTTACTGCACACTGTTATGTCTGGCCAAAGCATCTTGTATTCAGCTGGGAGGAGGTGTGCTAACAGTTATTGCCATTGCTGTTGTATTATGGACAGAGATTTTCAGGTGCATGACTGTCTCCACTTGCGGGATATTCTGATTACAGGGAAGGTGTCTTGTCATGAGCTGGGGGAAATGTAAGGCAGCAGGCTGTCTCCTCTTTAACTACAGTTGTGTGGTCACAGTAGAGGTATTTTAAAATGTAAAATTAACTGGGTTTTCTTATCTTGTTATTTTATGAAAGCCCAAGTTCTAATATCAGAACCTTTAATATGAACACCTGGGCTCTGGTTATTGTATAGTTTGGCTTGGTGTTCTCCACTGTTTCAGGTGTGTATTTACAGCTGGTTCTGTGCTGCAGCCAAGTGATGACTTGGGCAGTCCCTTGTGGCTTCAGGAAAGCCAGTCCTTGTGGGGATAATCTGCCTGCCAGCAGAAGAACTCTGTCTTTATTCATCAGTCTTGACAATCAGTCCCTTTTGCATTGGTTTGCTCACACCCTGTGTTTTTTGATTACATTGCATTGTAGCTTCTTTTCTGGACTGTTGCAGAATGCTGGAAGCTGGAAATAGAAGGCTTACCCATCTGTTTAGATCCTTAAGAGACTTAGATTTGGGTTTGGGAGATGGATTGGATTAGATACAGTTGATCACGTCTGACAGAACTTTGCACAATATAAATTCTCCAGCTTCTCCTTTATTTTCTGTTGGTGACATATTTTATGACCTTCTTCTTTTGTTTGTAGGTGGAGTTGGCATGAATCTGACTGCAGCAGATACAGTTATTTTTACTGATAGTGATTTTAACCCACAAAATGACTTGCAAGCAATAGCAAGAGCTCACCGGATTGGGCAGCACAAGTGAGAAATGTCACTACTTGTGGTTTGGTTGCTGACTCTCTTGCCTCTCAGTATTACCTTCCCTTTCTATAGGCAATGGAAAGTTGAAGTATGAGCCTAGATTAAAGATCAAAGGGGAGCAGAGAGGATTTTGTGCCTTCATTTTCCAGCTGCAGCCTCATACAGTCTTGTCCTTGTCGTGTATCCAGGGTGGGAACTTTGTAAATGTGGAGTAGGAGATGGAGGGTGGAGGTTTGCCTGCACTTTTGCAGTGAGCATTTCTCCTGTGTCAAACAGAATTGTATCAGCATCACATTTCTGCTGATCTTTTTTGCTCATATTGTTCTTGCCTTCTTTACCTACCAAAGGAGTGGGTGAGGGGATCGTAGATACCTTAGTGCACCTCAAAACGAAGTAATAACAAGAGTTTCCTTAAACTTTTCAAGGCCTGTGAAAATTATCCGTTTGATTGGGCGAGATACAGTTGAAGAAATAATTTACCGAAGAGCTGCCTCGAAGCTCCGGCTGACCAATGCCATTGTAGAAGGGGGGCAGTTTGCTCTGGGAGCACCCAAGCCTCAGGGAACAGCAGGGTTACAGGTAAACCAGAGCTGCATCCTCAGTTTGACTCCTGTAGCCACCTTAGAAATGTCCCAGGATGTTTGTGTGTTTACGTCGGGTTTGAACCTCTGCAAACAGCTGCGGATTGACGCGACAGCTTTTGTATGTAGGAACCAAAATGACATCCCAGGTCCAGACAGCATCTGATGTTTGAAGACAGTTTTTGCAATTTTGAAGTGCGTTTGTAGTGGAAAAAGGGTGTGTTGTCTTGGAGAAGAGGGGAAGACAGAACCTTTCTTTGTCTTACTTGTTTTTTAATTATAATTAGTGGAAATTATATAAAGTGGAAGCTGACTCATTGTTTCTTGAGCTGATCTGTCTCTGGTGCTTTTCTCTCACAAACAGAGATGATAAGAAGTCAGGTGATAACCTAGTCAGTTTTTGGTTGTTAGTCTGAAACTCGGTCAGCCTTCTTTTGGCCTTTTGACAAATACAGTGTCTCAGGAGTCAGGGCATGATTTATCATTCTGACATGAAAGCTGAGGTCTGTGTTGAGAACTTGGCTTCAGAACACCAAGCAAAGTGACATTTAAGGGAATATCCCTTCTGTGCAGCTAGGAGAGGTTTGGATTTAGTGTATCCTTTCCCCCTCCGGCTGCCTTCCCTGCCCCATTTGTATGTATCTCAGCAATTATAGTTTCTGTGGGAGAAGTGGAACTGAGCCCATAGGAAATTCCAGGCTGATACTTTTCTCCCCCTGGATTTTTATGGTATTTAGGCTTTTGTTTTAAAGGGGTTGAGGGCAAAAGCAAGCCTGGCCTTTCTGGTTATGGAGAAAACTGCTTGAATGCAGTCAGTACAGTGCAATTTTGTCATTTAGCCCTGAAGAAAAACGACTGTTCAAGTCTGGATGAGATATGATTGAGGGAGATATGCTGTTCGGGCTTGTCCCGTCAGGTGTTGGGAGAATGGGGCACGTTAAAGAACAAGTACTTTGACAGGCAGCCTTAAAGCTTAGGTTCCTCCACTCATACATATATCCTTTGCATTTAAGCCTGAGAATCTCGAGACACTGGGATTGACATGGAATTAGAGGATAATAATACTGAACTTCCCCTTCTCTTTGTTACAGCTGAGTGAAATCTTGAAATTTGGCCTGGATAAATTGCTCTCCTCTGAGGGAAGTACTATACAGGATGTGGAGCTGGAAAACATCCTTGGAGAGACAAAAGGAGGGCAGTGGATAATGGACACTGTGCTGCCACAAAAGGAAGAGAATGAAGAGGAGGATACAGAGAGTAAGTTAAGAATCTAAATAGCTGTGTCACTTGAGTGCTGGTAGAGAAGGCTTCCCAGGTAGGGGTGACATTTTTCAGGCAAGAAGAAGAAAAGCAGAATTGTAATTAAGTTACTTGGATTTTGTTTGTGGCCTATCTGCAAACTTTATTTCTGAAATTTTTTGGTATTTTTGTTCTTTTTTTGTGTCCTCACTTGACTGTTTGTAAGATAATGTTAACAACACTTGGCCAGTTTTGGTGCCTGAGACTAGAATTCCTTTGGATTTTTTAATACCTTAGATGGATATCCCTGAGAAATGGGGAAGTATTCATATTGTAGCTACTACTTTTCCCACAGAGAACGATCTATTCAGATAGCTCTACAGTTTTGAAGATGTAATAGTAATGTAAGGAAAGGCTATGTAGCAGGTGTTTCAATTTTTTTATCTCTAAATAAAAGATTACTGGCTATGAGAATCCAAAAGGTGAGATAAGAAATGCAGAGTCATGGTGTCGATAGAATTTAAACAAACCTACTCTGTCTTCAAAACTCTGCTTTCCAGCCCAAATGTCACCCAATTGTGGTTCTTTTTCACAGCCTCATCTATATGAAAATAAATTATAAGGGTACTTCCCTCTTCCAGTGCCTTCTTTCCCAGAGAAAGGCTGAATTTTTTTCTGGGCACAGTAGCACTTAAATACAGATTTGTGACTGAAGCTGAAATGTGGCTCTGCAGGGACAGTTATTGTCCATCCAGCAGCAGTTGCCAGCAATGAGTAATTACTTGCTGAGAGTTAGCAAAGAGTGGTATTTTCTGGTGGTGACTTAAAAGAGGGGCAGTGGTACTACACTGTGTAATAGGTATAAGGAAAATAACTCACGTGGTGAGCATCAACCCTGGGCTGCCAGAGTTCTGTGTTTTCATTTCATTTGGGAAGTCAAAAGCAAAAACTTGTTGTCCCTTTTCAAGAGCTGCTTGTAACTACATAGCAGAGCTGAATGAATTCTCCACTGGCAGAGGTGGAATGACCAACGAGAACAGCAATGGAAACAATTTAAAATAATTAATTAACTGAAATAGGAAGAAAACTTCCTTGCCAGTCTAAACGTCTTAAATTAGCTTAAATGAAAAGCTTTTGTCAGAGGAAGCAAATCTTGATTCTCTTGTTTCTACATGATACTGACTCTGGTCATACCCAAAAACTGTGGGAGTGAAGATCTGTCTCTGCTGAGGGTAGAAAAACGTCACAGAAGAGCCAGATTTTTTTTTATCTCACTGTACATTTTAGGTGTTAGTAGGTTTCAGTTCCTTTTCACACTTTTTAATTATTTTTTAAAGATCACATGTACGTATATGAAGGCAAGGATTATTCAAAAGAACCCAGCAGAGAAGACAAAAAAGCATTTGATCAGCTTTTGGATCTTCAGAAAGCATTGATTGAAGAGACCAGTAAGGAAGGGAGAGCTCTCCGGAACAAAGCAAACGTAAGGCAGATGTGACAAGGAACATGATGCCCTTTCATTTGCTTGCAGAAAATGAAACTTGGCAGTTTTGTCTCTTTACCTACAGCTTGCAGAAGGCACATTAAAAAAGATTTGGATGTCGGTGTACTAAAGTTGGCTCTGGAATCAAGGCTTGACAATTCAGCAGTTCTGCTAACAGATCTGAGATAATGCTGTACAGGGCACTTCTATAAACTCAAGTCACAAGCCCACATATTATGTGACAATTGAGATCTGATTATTTAGACTTGTGGACAAGTAAATATATGGGAAAGGAATGTAGGTTAAGGAGGGCATCAGGTATGGCTTTAAGATGAGCAGTGTGTTTCCATGATACCTCTTTCTTTCTCCAGGCCCTTCTCACGGGCCTTCGGGAACAGTCGGCCAGGAGGAAGCACTTGCTGAGTGAAGAGGAGCTGGAGGCTCGGAGGAAGAAGCGCCAAGAAGCAGCAGCAAAGAGAGCAAGGCTCATGGAGGAAAAGAAGGCAGCAAAAGCAGAGGCAGAACACAAGAAAAAGTATGGTTTGTACTGCATCTACTACTTGTAAACTGATGTCTGTTGCACTGTACTCTTGGAAGTGTCTGATTGATGGAAATAGTATGCTCAAACTGCATAACATGGGGATGTGAAGGTGGAAAAATGACTTGACTCCCTAGCAAGGGTTCTTTCCTCCTGAATACCCTGTCTGACTTGACTTTAATTCATAGAGTATGGCCTGAGTAAGAGGCCCATGTCTGACTGTACAATCAATGAGCGTTTGGGAGAAGCTTTTGAAATGTCAGTTGGCCCCTGTAAATTGGTCTGACATCTGTGACTCTGTCACATCTTTACTTTCTCCTTCTTGTTTCCCAGGTGTTCTTCCTTTTCACCACTCCAAGTAGCTCCTTGCCCTTTGTTATGTGCTCACTTTTTCCATGCCTGCAATTGGCTTGTCACATTGGCACATGGTTCCTAATATTATAAATAAGAACTTTGGTAACTGTTGTTCTGGCCTAAAATGGGGACGGAGCAGAAGGAATGCAGGTCTAGGTCTCTTGTGTTTCACTGCAATGATTTAAACCAAGCTGCGTGCCCCCATGTTTGATTTTCACTGAACATCCTCTTCTCTTGGTTTCAGGATGGCGTGGTGGGAGGCCAATCATTACACATCTCCCTGCCTTCCTTCAGAGGAAAGTGGCTCTGAGGAGGAGTTTGAGAGGGATGAGTTGGGGGCGAATGTGGATTTAGATTACAAAGATGGAGACCAGAACTGTATCAAGTACGTCATGGGAGATGTAACCCACCCCCAAGCAGAAGAAGAAGATGCCATCATTGTCCATTGCCTAGGTGGGACTTGTGAACAACAGGAGTATTGTTGGGTGGGGTGAACAAGGGAGCTGAATTGTCCCGAATGGTTCAACAGTTTCTAATTCTGAAATAATTTGGATATGAGTCTGACTTAATCTCAAGTGATACAGAGGCAATACAGCCTCTACTCCAGCATGTATAACCCACCTAAGTACTAGCAAGGTGTGCAAGGGTCTTTGCATGCCTGCTCTGGATTTATGGGTAAACCTCTTCAAAGGTGCCTATAGGATTTGAAATTTTATATCTGTGGCTAAATGATGACAGTTCCTGAGAGGAGGCCCTTTTGTTTATCTTGTGGAAGCTGTAGGGATCAAACTGGGATACTGAAATTCATCTTCTTTTTCCAGTCAACAGAGAGAGACAGACACTTCCAGAGGCCGAGGTCAGAATTTCTTGGTGGTTGTCTCTCAACACTGACAGTACAGAGGCTCTGGGCTAGTCATTAAAGCTGAGGGAGATAAAGTCACATTACAGAGTTCCTCCTGAAGCAGTGTTGGAGCTGCTCCCTGTCCAGGCTACAGCAGAACATGATCATCTGCTTTGCCTTATGTTACACTCTGCACGAAAGCTCATGTTTGAAGTGCAAATGCCAAGTAGAAGTGAAAGACTGCAAATACCAAGCACCTGGTGTGGGAAGCCCAAGGCACCCATCTAGGGATATACTACATGCATGCTCTGTGTACTTGTATGTATGTATGTGAGGATACAGTCAGATCTGTATGCTCAGTGCTGTGGTTAGTGCTTGTTTCAGCATTCTTGGTGGACAGTAAGGAATTTTTCTGTGGAGTTTTTCAGGGAACTGTGATAAGTTTCTTTTTCTCCAGGACTGAGGTTTATCCTGATAGTCCCTTGAATAGGGGTTGACTTAAGTTTGTATGTAGTTCCCATATCTGGTTTTGATAATCATTCATTGCCTGTGTACAGAGCAGGTGCCTTTCCTGCAGGGGTGGTCTCAACCTCACTTCTAAAAGGAATTGAACTTGTTATTTCATTCTAGATGACTCTGGCCGCTGGGGAAGGGGTGGTTTATTCACTGCTCTAGAGGCTCGTTCTGATCAGCCAAGGAAAATATATGAGATGGCAGGAAAGATGAAAGGTAAGAGATTAAAATAGGACCTGAGGCCATGATACTTGAAAGAGGTAAACCCCCACTGACACTGCAGGAGTGAAGCCTGGATACCTTGATACTCAGGTGTTTTACTCTGGATATGTGCATCCCTAGCTCTGAAAGTAGTACTTCAGCAGGTGCTTTGACTTGGCTTGTTTGGAGTGTGAGAACTCTGTGTAGGGGTTAATCATTCCAATCCATCCTGCAAGTCATAAAAAAGGAAAAAAACCTCCAAACTTGTACATTATTCACAGAATGTTTTTCACTAAATAAGACAGCGCACCGCATATTCTGTCAAAGTGCTTTCAAGAAGGATGAAAGCTACCTCAGGCACCATTCAGCTGAGCCTTTGCTTCCCTCCAAGCACTAATCTTTTCCTGAGCACATATTAACAGTTTTGAAATACTTGCAGCTGGTTAGGAATGAACATCTTGCTGTAAGATGGACATGTTGATCTAATTTCCTGGGAGATGCTTTCTTCTCATTTTGCTGTCTCTCCTTTTCTTGTCTTTAAGTGGGATATATGTGTGTGTGACTGTGTGGCTCAGGGGGTTTAATGTTTATCTTGCTTCCCTGGGCAAAAGATCTGACTGCTGAAACCATCGTGAGGAGATACAGTCTCAGAGAATAATACAGAATGTGACAGTGAAACCACTGCTTCGTTGACTGCTCGTTTACTGTTCAGGACTGATTTTTTTACTGTTGTCCTGTTCTTTTTTCTGGACAGACCTGGAGTTAGGAGGAACCCTGCTATTCCCTATTGATGATAAAAAATCCAGGAAAAAAGGACAAGATTTGGTGAGAATGAGAAGCTCTTTCCTGTCTTGCTCTATCCATATGTTTTTGGAGCTGTGTGAAATGAACCTTATGTCTTTTTCACAATAATGGCACAGATTACTGAAAATTACTAAGTTGCAGTTAAATAATAGAGATAGTGAGTTGTTTCCTTCATTTATTAAAGCTAAAAGTTAGCAATGCAGTTTTCCAGCACTGTCACTGTGTCTCTTAGTACTGTACAGAGATTCTATTTCAATTTTTTGTGTTTTCTGCTTAGCTGGCCTTGATCGTAGCTCAGCACCGGGATCGGTCCAACAACCTGTCTGGCATTAAGCTGTCAGCTTTGGAAAAGGGCCTGGAGAAGATTTATTTAGCAGCCAAGAAAAGGAATGGTAAGTAGAACAGTGAATCCATACATGCGTGGTTGCACCTAAAGATCATGACCAATTTCCACCTCTCTACTGTTTTTTTCCTGAGGGGAAGTGAGATCTCCTTGGCAGATAGGTTGTTCAAAAGTATTTTTTCTGTTCGTTGTTGGGTAGCTTGAGATCTTTTTCTAGATTGCTTTCTGTGTGTGTATCTTCTGCTGAAGATTGTGTGCTCTCTGTTCCCTCCTTCTCAGCTACGGTGCATCTTCCACGGATTGGATATGCAACAAAAGGCTTCAACTGGTACGGCACCGAGCGGCTCATCCGAAAGCACCTGGCAGCTCGGGGTGTGCCCACTCTTATGTATCCTTTTGGGCTGTGTCTCATTCTGTTCACCATCTAGTGTTGAAATGATCCTGTAAATATCTTGGTAAATGCAAAGCAAGGAAGTAAGGCAGGGCATGGATGCCACAGTCCAGCTGAAAAAACACAGGTTTCTTTCACTTTGCTGTCAGCATCCAGCATTTCTGACAGCATCCAGGTACTCATTCCACACTGAAGACTTAGCATTCTAGGTGATAATGACAGATGAATGTGATTCAGCGTGCCTGTCAGAATTTGTTAGAACCAGGTGCTAGTCTTCTGTTGACAGCATGGACTTACCTGAATATGCCACATCTGTGGGAGACATGACTGGAATTTCAGATTAACAAAAGTGACGCAGAAAGCAGCAAAAGTGAGAATATAAAAAAACATTACAGTGGTCCAAACAGGTGATAGCCTGCTTCCTTGGCTGAACATGATGAAAGTTGGTGTGTTAGGACAGGCTTAGGAAGGCTTTCACCTTCCAGAAAAGGAAGCTTACAAGGAGGCTCTGTTTTGTCCCATCTCTTGGAAGACATGCATTTGCTATGCTGACACTGTCAGCAATTCTGTGAAAACCAAAAACCTGAAACAAAGACAAAAGTATTCGGAGAATTCTGGCTCTCTTCCTTGGTAAATCTGTTAGTGGGCATGTTTTCTGGTATTTGTTGACATTTGACAGCATTTCCTTGACATTTTATTAGATACTACTTCTCTAGGAATAAGGGTTCTTCCTCTGGTTCACAGCCATATTCATCTTCAACAACAGTCTCAAAGCCATGAAGATGCAGTGATTTCACCATGAACATGCACAAGAAGTGACCATCACTCAGGCATGTGCATTCACATCAGAAACGAGTTGCACAGCCATTATTCACACCTGTACCTCTCTGCTGTGACTGGCCCCAACATTTGCATGTTGTCAGTGGCTCTGGAGTGGAATGAGACTCTCTCTGGCATCAGAGTCCAAAGAAGAAGGATCTTGGCTCAATCCCAGATCTCTTCTGGGGATGGAAAATTAAACTTTTAACTGATGGTCCATTGTTATCCCTTACATTAAGTTATTGTTAAGACTTGGAATAGAGTATTGTTTAGCTGTATTTCCCTGCCCCCTGCCTCCCTCTCAAATTTCATACCTTATCTCACTATACCTCTTTTCAATCAGCTTTTTAGTGGTTACCTGGCATTCAGTCTACATGTCCACATATACCTCAGCAGAAAGGAACCTGTCAGCTGTATGACAACCACACAGGATAAACTGTTTATACTCTTCTGATTTCTCAGAAATCCATTTGATTTGCATTTGTTCAAATATAAAATTTAGCTACCTAATCATGTGGTTACAGTCTAGCAAAATGCTGACCAGTATCCTTGGCAAAGGTGTGCAAGGCTGCCAAAATTTGAGACTGACTATAAACTTTCCTTCTCCCACAACTCTTTATTCCATTACACAGCATTTTGTTGCAGCTGTAGGGCAAAACCGGTTCCGTACTGCTGTCTAAAAAACTGTGTGAAAGATTCCATGACCCTTTGATTCACTTTTTAGGGCAGTTTTTAATGTTGGCTTTGCTCTACTGCAAGAGCAGTTTTCCTGGTTTTCACACTGTTGACACTATTTTTAGCCAACATATTTTTAGGGTGTTTTTGTACAACCAGGCAATAGTAACTCTCCTAGTAAGTGCTGTGACCCGGCAGAGTGTGCGGTGCCAAACTTAATTCAATTTAAAGTTCATCTTCCAATGGGAAATTACCCCACAAGCGGTGGAAAGTATGTCCCTAAATATCTCATTGCCAACATCCATCTCACTGGCTGCATTTACACTGCCCCTGTGGCACCATCCAGGCCTGCTGTGGCTCATCATGCTGACTTGGTGTGCTCCACACCAGGAGAAGCCCTCCTGAGCTGGATACTCTCTCATTCACTCCTGGCTGTAGCAGGCAACCCCATGGGATTCGTTACCTCCTTTGACCCTGCTGGAGCTGGGGGCAGCCAGTGCTGCACAGCACCTCTGTGGGTAAGACCTTTCTTGCAGCTGTTGCCAGGAACAGCCCGCTCTGCATCTGGCAAAGTGCCTGCAGGATCAGAGTCCGACTGGGAGGACTTGGAGGGGTGAGGGGTGGTGAGTGGATGTACCTTGTTTTCCCCAGCCTCTCAAACTGGCCCACTTCCAGCGGGCCGGCTGGTGGCAGTGTTAATCAGCTGCAGCGGCTCACAGTGCTTCTCCAGCCTGGAAAAATGCTTCTTCTTTCCCAGAATTAAAACACCAATTATGCTTTTTTCTTTGGCAGCTTGACTGAGCACATAATTTCAGTCTGCAGACTCAAGGCTCTGTTCCTCCATCCACCTCTTCTTTTTCCTGCCTGTTTATTGCCCTTCATTAAAAGCTTTAGTTCCCAGGTGTTCCAGTGCACGCAGACTTGTTCCTCAGCCTCACACACACTTACAGGTTCTCTGGCCACCAGTTGCACCTGAACAGAGGATTTATCCTGTGGCTGGGTCCCCCTGAACAGACTGAAGTAGTGTGTCTGCCTCCACTATGGCCAGCTATTCCTTTTGAGGCCTCATGCTTTCCTTTGTTTCAGCCTCTGTCCTGTGCCCCCCACCCTGCTATGACTGACTAGAGTTACAAGGGAGAGGAGGCCTGACTGTTCATGTCCCTTACCCCTTAAGGTCTACAGGAGCTGAGAGGTACCTGTAACACAGAGGAAAGGTCATGGTATGTAACAGATTCTAGTCCTCTAACTCAGGGGCAAGTAAATAAATCAGGTTTTTTTTCCTCTCTTGTTCTTTTCAACTGTACAGATGAAATCTACATTATTTTGTTCCCTTTAAATATAGTTAGGAAGTGCTTCTGGTGTGTGGGGGTTTTGTTGTGGGTTTTTTGCTTTCTCTTTTTTTTCAACAATATTCTTTAGTATTCTTTAAATCTGCTGAACCCAAAGAAAAGCTCTACCTCAGTCTGCTTTGAAATGGAAGTGAGATTTCAGCTGAATCCTGAATTGGATTTTGCAGAATCTCAGCCAAGTGAAGTTTTCTCTAGTGTTGCTACCCACCACCATTTCTCTTTATTTGGGCACAAATCATGTATTTCAGATAATTAATTCCATAAAGGGCTCAGCAGCTTTTATACAAGTTGCTGTACAAAATAAATGTGTCATGCTGTTTCTTCAGCTGCGCAGTACTGTGCATTTTCCCTTTCTAAATACCAACCACCCCGAAAGGGAAGGAAGGAGTCCTTTTGTAGTCATGTCCTTCTGGCCTCTCTCTCTCTCTTCTTCCAAATAAGATTTTTTGCAGCAGAAGAGCTGAAAAGTGGCACCTTGTGCATTTCTGTCATTGCACGTTTACTTAAACGTTGGATGTGAGCTGCTGGACTGAGGTCAGGGGCTGAGAGCCCATGAGTTCAGATGGGCTGTACAAGCAGTTTCACCAGATAGGACCTATGAAGTGACATCCAGTCTCAGGAAAAAAGCTTTGCACCCCACGCTGGAGGCTCCAGCTGATGCTATATAAAAGCAGGCTGTAATTCAGAGTGACATTTATCCTTGTGCTGGCTCAGCTCATGCTTGTGTTTCTTGACAAAGCACTGCCTCTGATTCTCAGGGCATTATGCACACAGATTTTGTCTTCAGTGGCCTGTAACTTGAGAATGATCTTTCCCTTCTAATCAGGAAGTAGTAAAAATACTACCAAGCTCAAAAATCAATCAGGTTTTATGGACATATGTAGATGTGATTTTGTACTGAATTTTGTCAGAGACAAAAATTATCTGGTTATATCACTGTGTGTTGGGGAAGGTGGAGCCTGGATTTTGAAGAAGACTGGTTTCCAAGGTGATGGAGAAAATCTACACCAAATTCAACCTCACTGTCTTAACAAAAATACTGGACGTGTGTATCTCCAAACAGAGCAGAATCTGACCCACAAAAATGATCAATAGAAAAATACAAGGATAAGGAGATTGATTCATTTAAAAATAAGTGAAGCCGATGTCCTGGAGGAAAAAGAAAAGCAAACTTTTGAGATGACTTAAAAGTGTGACATACATGTCAAGTTGTGTGAAAACTCCCACCACTTTACGATACATGATCGTGGAATTGTAGAGGACTGTAGACCTTTTTTCAGATGATTTCAGTGAATAGCACTGTTGCTCATGCACTGATCAGCAAATCAAGGTGTAAGACAGAATGATTCAAAATCCTAATGAATTTGCCATAACAAAGGATAATGTCCACATTTCAGGAAGTGTCTCATCTCTCCCTGGTTTTCTGTCCAACTCATGCTTTTCACAGTGAAAAGTCCAAGCCTGAGGAATGCAATAGATGGGCTAGTAGAACTTCATATGAATGTCTTCTCTAGAATGCAGATGTCTGTATCATTTTGAATTTCCTGCAAGTGTTTGTATTTCATGTTGGACTACACCATCCACCCATTTGGCCTTGGTCAGATGGTACTGCATTGGTGGGGAGGCACGTAGACCCTTCAGAAAATGTGATGAAGACAGGAACTGTCTGGAACTGTTTCAGGCAGAAAGCGAATGTTCCTGCATGCATTTGTAACATTTTCCTGTGTGTTTCTTCAAAGCTAAGGATAGAAACAACCCCCTCAAGGAGCTGTATGAAATGAGAATGCTAATCATGTTGCTGTTGAAAAAAATCAAGACAGTTAAGGAAAGGCAGAAAGTTGCTTTTTGTAAAATCTGAAAAAGGCTTGGGTTTTGGTGGCTTACGGAGAAAATAATTATTTTATTAATTTACCTTCTGAAATAAGTGCAGGGCATCTACTAGCCTTTCTCTGCTTCTTCCTGTGAATTTGAGGTTGCAGCATTGACATTCACATGATAAGGATTGCTTTCTTTTCCATAGAAGAGAGATAAATTTGGAGCAAGTCAAAGGTATTTTTAATCTCATAAATGTCATAAAATGATCTCAAGTCTGCTGTGGAAAGGGATGAAGAACCTGAAATCGTATCCCTTCCTTGTGTGCCACTTCATGAAGGAGTTTGAGCCTGGCTTAATACGAGTGCCCTTAGCTCCTCACCCATCTGTGTGTGCATCTAAGATCAAGCCATAAAGCAGTGCCAGATGTTACACTTGACCACTTACAAATCCTTCCTAAAACATCTCCTGGCCACTGTTCCAGCAGGAACAGGAAAAGATCAAAGCAGAGGAGAATGGAACAGTGAAAGTGTCTTGCATTACAAGCACACGCTGGACCAGAAACCAACTTTGTTTGACATGGACGTACTGGAGTCCACTAACACGATTCAGGGATTGGCACATCTGACACATCAGTAGCTGGGATTTTTTACCTTTGAGAAGAGGTTTCAGAGTGGAGTTGATGTGTGTAGATGTGTATCAGTATGTATAAATATCAGCTGGAAGGGAGTAAAGGGGAGCCAGACTCTTCTGGATGGGACCTAGTGAAAGGAAAAGAGGGAACAGATACAAACTGAGATACACAAAATTACATTTAAACTTAAGAAAAACCCCATTTTTACTATGCATGTGTTAAACACTGGAACAGATTGCTCAGGGAGCTTGTGGACTCATTGTCTTTGGAGATGTTCAAAACCATGTCTGGCACAGCCCTGAGCAACTTGCTTTAGTTGACCCTGTTCTGAATGGGGAGAAGACTGGACCTCCAGAGGTCCATTCCAACTAAAACAAATCTCCTGAATGGATCTAAGAGATTCATTTGTGTACCTTAAAGAAAACCCTAATCAACTCTAATTTTACCTGTTCAGTAGTGTATAAGAGCAGAGCACTTCACAAATTTCTGAACTATGACCCTACTACACAGGTAGCTTGACTCATACAAAACATTTCCTCATGTCTCAAGAGGTTTAAACAGATGATGAGAGATAAGCATGTAATAGTATCTCAGAATCTGCCCCTGAGCCCATCCTCAGTGTATTCCTCCTTTGCCAGTCTTCTGTGTAACACCTTGACTTAGTTAGATGTGAGGGGCTTCACTGCTGGGTCTAACAGGTATCTGCACAAGTCTGGGCAGGGCGTGGGTGCTGGTCCTCACTGATGGTTGTATACATCCCTAGCTGAGATTTCTTAGCAATCGCCTTTCCATGGGATACTGCAACAAGTCCTGCTGCTCTAAACTATGGAATGACTATTGAGAAATCCTCTAAATCTTCTTGAGCAGCTGCTGGGGCAGCACGGTAGGAAAATAAATAGATTTAGCAGAGTTTCTTTGTTGCTGTCAAATCTAGTTAAAGACCTTTGGTAAAGGCCTCTTTCCCTTGTTAACGTTTGCCCCTGAGTTTCCATGGCTTTTGCTCCTTGTGTCTCCCCTGCCCCAATGATGTGTCCTTCGTAAGCTCAAACCCGTTGTCTTTTGTCACATTTTGCCCACCTCTGAGCAGGGAGGACAAGCTCATGAGCAGCAGAGAGCCCTTAGGAGGCAGTGAGACTGAGGCAGGCTTTCAGCAGGGTGTCAGACGCTTTTCAGGGTAGAGACAGTCCCTGGAATGCAGCAGACTACTCAGGCCTTGGGCAAGTTTAGACTCATGTTGATGCATAATACAAGATGGAGCCTATCAGTTGATATCAGACTCTTCCAGTCAGTCACAGGGTTGGGTAAGCATGTATGCCATGCAAAACAGGAGGTAATGTAACTACCAAATCAGAGTGATATGGAAAGGTTTCTTGTCATTCCTGGTTGACTGTTTCATTGTGAAGTCATTCTGTGGGCTTTGGGTGTTGAGTAGGGGGCAAGCACCGCAAATAACTGTGACATTATTTTGGAAAAAGGGAGTGAAGTGGAGGAGAAAAATAAAATATTCCATCTACAAAAGCCACAATAATGCAAGACATACACTATCTAATTGGAATAACTTCATTTTATTCAGCATTTGTTCCTTTGTGCCTGGGTCATTCCTGAGCAGTTCAAAGTGCAGGACTGGAATCTAGGAGGTCTAGATTTTCTTCATACATTCCCAGTTGCTAGCTTATTGTATGTCCTCAAAACTTAAATATTTTTAAAGGGTAAGACAATCCATAGGTGAAATGAAATAGGAGTAACATTTACATGTAGAAAAAATTACTTGTGCTACCATAGGACTCTCCTGTTTCTTTCCCACCTGCCCAGAGCTAGTGGTGCCAGGAATCTGGTGCCCAAGGCAGGCTCCAGGCAAACCAGGCCCTTCTCCCTGGGCAGCAGGAGGTCCCTCCTCATGGCAGTCCTCTTGTGACCAGGGGCAAAGGGCGCTGCAGGCTTGGGGTGGAGGAACAGACCAAGCCGTCCCGAAAGCGATGCGTTAGAGTGCCTGGCAATACACTTAGCCTTGGAGAAAACCCAAGGACACCGCTGTCTGGGATGGGATGGCTCCAAGGGACTTATCTTTCTCCTGGAGGAGAGGGTGATGGCATAGGACAGGCAAGGAGCATGGCTGGGTGGAGGAGAGCTGCCGAGCCTTGGAAGACCTCTGGGGGTCATGGGATGGGCACTCGGAGCAAGGAGGGGGGCGATGGAGAAGGCAGCTGCAGGAGATGTGAAGGAGCGTGTGCCCCGAGGTGCAGAGGAGGCTGAACTACGGGGAGAGGTGAACTCAGGCCTCGGGGGCTCAGTAGCGGGTCCCGCCGCAGAGCCCCACCAGTGGCGGCTGCAACAGGGCCCGGCTCCGGAGGGATTTAGGGGCCGGAGTCCCGGTGAACGAGACGGCGGCCGGGCAGGGCAGGGAAGCCTCGCCCGGGGGCGGTGGCTCCGGCGGGGGAGGGACGGGGTGCGGGGCGGTGCCGGGCACAGGAAGCGGAAAGCGGCAGCGGCAGCAGCGACGGCGGCCGCCGCCGGGGAAGGTGGCGGGGAGCGGCGCGGCGGCGGGTCGGGTCGGTGCCGGCAGCGGCATGGGACGGC
>VYXD01013277.1:922068-972313 GCA_013397195.1 Hylia prasina | reverse complement strand
CGCACGGCGGGCACGGCTCTGGCTGCCGGAGCTCGCCTTGCAAGGAACCCGTGCGCTGTTGGTGCGAGAGGCTCCGCGCCGGTGTGAGTGCTCCGCTGATGGTGCCCTGCCTGCCCACGCCGTGTAAAACAAACTGCTCTGTGTTTGGGCTCATCCCGCTGCGCAGCACGGGAGGGGGTGCAGAAATGACGGGAAGGAGAGCTGCTGCGAAATAACACAGAGGGTTTGGTTTTTTATTCAGAAGGTTGTCAAGGTGGTGAACTAACCCACCAACCCTTATGCCAAGGGCTGAATTCTTTGAATTGCAGAGTCTGAAAGCATAAGTGACTTGATGGCAGGGTTTTCGATCTGCGGAGGCAGGTGGGCAATTCTGTGACTGTTTGGAGCAGTGGGATTTTTTGACCCCGGGTTTGTCAGTAATGAACTGCCCACAAGATCTGTGCAGTTATAAAGAGTTAAGAAATGGAGTCACGCTGGCTGGAAGTGCAAATTAGGATGTTATGAACTGTGTTCTGTGATATCATTGCCTGTGAGCTCAGCTTGACTTCGAGGAGGAGAGTTGTGGAGAAGGGAGCTTCAGCAGCACTTTGCTGCCTTTGAAAAGCTTCGTTTTGACCATGCTTGGCTCTTTTCCCCCACTGGGGTTTGGCTATTTAGCAGGCCGCAGCTAAGAGGCCGGTGTTGGCTCTGTGATCACTACAGTTGTTAATTTTGAAAAATAAATGTGAATGGAGTCTTGTAGAAAGTCTCCTTTAAAAATGTTCCGTATAGCTGAAGTTTTGGAATAATCCCAGGCTGTGCTGGAACCAGGCAGGCGAATATCTAACGGCTCACAGCCACTGACCAGCAGCTCCCAGTGGTTGCTTCTGGCCTTTTGTTTTTGGTTAGTAGTGGCAGTTCGTGGTGGCTGTTATCTTATGGATATGTGCACCTGGAGAGGGCTTGCTGCCATTATGAGACTGGGATACACTACTAGGAAAATACCACCAAACGACTGCTGTTGTCCTAGCAGAGCTGCATGGTGTGTTTTTGCAGCCTGCCTTCCATACACACCCACCTCTTGGAACCAAAGCAAAGGATGGTGGATGGTATCACAAGTGTGGCTTTGCTGCTACAGGACTTGTGCTGCTGTGTGGGAACCTGAGAGGCAGACCAGAGTGGAGGACTGTGATGTCCAGTTCTGTTGGTGGGAAACAATAAACTCACGTTTCTCCATGTCTGGTACGGTCACTCAGAAGAAGAAAATGAATCCGTGTAAAAACTCTTAGTACTTCTTTTAATTCCTCATTAGCCTGTAGGTCAGAGTTTTCTGACTTGGGTCAAATTAAAAATCAGCAGTTATTTCCTCAGGGGTCAACACCTTTGCCCTCTCTCCTTGCGAGGACAGAATGGCATTGGACTTGTACAGCTTTGAGCTTGAGGGAGATAGAGACTCCATACTGTGGAGTCATACTGTGCGGTGTATTGGAGATGTGCTCAGGGTCTGTAGACTTCTTTTTTATTCTAAATTTAAATAGAAAATGCTGGCAGATATGCAGTGTCTTAAAGGAGGGGTGCTCTTTCAGTAGAGAAACCTTTTGCAGTTCATATCTTTTAATGCTAACTCAGTATCTAAGTGCTATGGCTAAAAGTAAGTATTGAAAGTGAGGCACAGGTGCTGCCTGCTGGGATAGGCAGAGTCCACGGTGTCTTGTGAGACTCTTTTCTCCGTTTGTTTCAGTACAGTTTTAAATGTCAATATGGAAAACTGTATTCATGTGCACAGTACCAGGTGCTCTGGTGTCCTGAGGTTGAGACCACGATACCTTGTACCACGTTGCATGGCTCTGGGATTAAGAGAAGCACTGGAATGTCTGGCAGCACAGAACAAACCCATGAGTGAGGAAGCACAAGCTTTCACCAGTCTGACAGGATGGCGCTGAGGTGTAGTTTGCATGGCAGTCTTGGATGCTCACTGTGCTTCAGAAGCTTGGACAGCACAGATGTGGCTCGTGGAGTGAGCAAAGGACATCCTCCAGGGAAGTGCTTCACAGATGGGCCCCATGCAGAGAGCTTCCAGCTGTGTAACAGGGAGCAAGAGGCCGGGGGTTACTGCTTGGAAACGCTGCTCACTTGGGTGGTGATTTTGCCTGGGTATTTCTCTTGTCAGTTGCTGTGTTTTCAGACCTGTGTTGTTGCATGTTCTGATTAAACAGTGGATTGCTTCAGTAAATCAAGTGTCTTTTCTTTCTGAAATATCCATGTCGTGGACTAATGGTTTTCAGCTTTGGGGCTGGAAATTCCAGATCTGTGAAATCTTTCTGAGGAGCCTCTGAGAAGCAAAAGAAAAGAGAACCTATTGTTAGAGGGCTTGCATTTGCTGACTAATAAAGGTTGGTGTTTTTTTTAGAATGAGGGACCTGCAAAGCAAGAGCCGCCACCATAGAGTAAAAGCCCTGGTTTAGTTATATATATATTGAAGGCTAAGATTGACCTTATTTAATGACATGCAAAAATAAATACAAATATTTTAGAAAAACCTTGTTTCCCAAAGCCCATTGCCCATTAAAATTGGAAGTCTTGGCTCTGCAAGTAGATTAGCGTGGATGAACTTCTGTCCTTGCAGATCAAGTTGCTGGATTGGGGCCTGCTCAGGAAATTCAAAAGCAAGAGGTTCCTGTGGCATTGCTCATAGGTCTTACTACGTCTGCAATTGAATGTAGCAAGTTACGCAATTTCTCGTTTTCCTGAAGTGAATAATGGGAATGTGCTGCAGCAGTGCTGTGCAGCCAAGCCAGTGCCAGAGTTGGAAAAGCTTCCTCACTGCATAGCCTTAATTGTTTTTACTTTTGAACCCTCAGTGCTTGAGGTTCGGTGTGTTTGATTTGCAAAGCTCTTCGTTTCCCTAAATGAAGGGAAAAAAGATTTCTCAGTGCAATAGCTCGTGGGCATCCATTACCCCACAGACAGCTGGTGCTGTTTAACAAGTGAGGCTGAATTGTGCACACATCCTCACGGACACTTGTGGCTGCTTGTGCTCCAGATGGCACTTCCAAATACATAAAACTTCATGAACTGACTGGTAAACCAACTCTAATTGATTGCAAATTTTAAACAGAGCAAGATTGAAACTCTGCAGAGATTTCAAAGATGAGCTGCTCTGGAGTTATTTGCCTCAACTTCACAGGGGAAAATCCATTGGGAAAGCATGGGATGTAAAAGGGAGCTGTTTGCATTTGCCTTCTTTGATTTAAAGATGTAACTTGCTCTTTTAAATTTTTCTTGGGCTGGGAGCCAAATTCAGCTCTCTTGAAGATGATCACAAAGCAAACTTCATTGGAAATAGGATTGGGCTTCCAGTGTTGAAAATAACAATTCAAAAGAACTCCTTTTGAGCTTTATGAGCATATGAAAAGAGGGAGTTACAGTGAGTTGTGTAGCTGTGTAGAAACTGTAATTACAGTGATCTCTGCGGTATTCAGGGGTAACTACATTTCTTCACTGTCATGCAGGGTGCGGCAGTCCTTGCCAACACAGGGTCCCAAAATTTACTTTGGGGTGCCCTTACCATTGTTTTCCATCTAGTACTTGGCTTCTTTCTGTCATCAGTGAGTAAGGGAAAGGCAAAGTGAGAGTGCTGGCCCTACGGGAGCGAAGTTCTGGGTGTGCAGTTTATACAGTTGTCGTGGCGGAGCAGAGCAGGCATTCCCATCTCCCCTCTAGCTGTTCGCTTGTGCTGCTATTCACCCTGATGTTGGTTTTGATGTTTTGAGCTGTGCTGTGAACTAGGTCACGGAAAGGATCCAAGACAAAAGCGTGGCAGGGGGGAGAAAAGGGATTTTTTGTTTTGTTTTCCAGCAGTGCTGTTTGCTTGCTGAGAATTGTGTTGACACAACCGAGAGTGGTGAACCGTGGTGCGGAGGTGGAAGCTACTTACACCAGCTTTCTTGTCAACGCTGAAATACAGTGCAAGTGTACCCTCAGGCCAACAGAGCTTTGTTTCATGCAGGGCCAGAAGCTCTGCAAACAGACCATGCCTTCAGTGGAGTCCTGCGAGGTGTAATGATCTTTTGTGAAGCCGTTTCGACTGGCTACATGGCTACATTGGACTCTTGAATTCACACTTTTTTTGTGAAGGGATGAGGCCCCAAATGATGGGGCTGCTGCGTTAAGCAGAACGATTGTTCTTGCCCAGAGGGGTAGGGTAGGAATCATCATTAACAGTGATTTAGTGGTGGAGGTGTGTAAAGACTGTGCTCAGTTTGGATATGGTTGTGTTACGAAGGACACATGTACAGTTTGTCTTCTCTAAGTCTCCTCAGGCTATAGTAGTGGGCATTCTTGGAGTGGTGGCTAATCCAGGGTTGACTTCTGTCTATGCCTTTGGAAGAGCTTCAACCCAGAGATGTAGTTTAGCATGTTAATTGTCTTTTGGTCCCTCCCTTACCTCTTTCACACTAGTTCCAGAAGATTTTCTGGTGTAAGGCTGCCCTGCCTTCCTGCTATGTAATAGACCAGGAGGTGGGTAACTGCCTTGGCATGGCCGTGAGGAGTGTGTGTTTGGACTGTGCTCCTCCCCCCTTGACTGGGAATGGTGTCTGTCTAGCAATCCAGGCTACCTTCTATCGGACAAATCGAGGAAGCCTTCTTGACAATCAGTCTCAGTTGGGTGCCAGGCAAAGCCAGTGGTCTTCTGCTTTTTCCAGCTGAGGTTGGGCATATATATTTTGTTCCTGACTGCCCTGTGAGTGCCTTGACAGGAAGATCTATTTCGCCGCTGGTGTATCCAGCAGCTGGGGCAAGGAGGAGGTGCAGTCCCTGCGTTCATCATAGAATCATTTAGGTTGGAAAATACCTCTAAGATTACTGCTTTTGATGGTGATCCAGGAGACTTAATGTTTTTTGGGGGCCGCCTTGTTGACTTTTCACAGAGCTGTGTCAAAACCGTTGCTCTTGCTTACACAGAAAAGGAAAGCTGGCATGATCCAGCCTGCCCTGATGTTCCTGTGTTGGTCTTTTCTGCCTTATGCCCAGCACTGCCTTGCTTCACTCACCATCGAATGGGCACTGCTTGTTCATGGTTCCTGCCCAGGCAGCTTATGCATTTCCACGGCAGCCTCTACCTGCAGGAATGTTCCCAGAGGCCTCCAGAGGAGTACCATCCTATGCTGATGGGGTGAGGGGGGTCAAAAGAGCAGCTCTGTTCCCCGTCCCTGTCTCAGTTGATTCTTTTACCTGGGATTTGGGGGAAAATTCTCTATGTGGTTAGAGGAAAAGGTTGAGAGTTTATACTTTCCTAGAGGGCTAGGAAAAATACATAACCCTTACTGATGTATGCCATCAGCTCTCCTTGCTTTTCCTATTCCTGTAATGCAGTGGTATGTATCTGTGAAGGTAATGGTTGTTCTCAAAGGGACTCCAGCAATATCACAGTGGTTTAAGACTACAATAACTTGTCACCTTTTGTTCAGCTGAGGGTTTTTCTGGTCTGTGGTGCCTAATGACTGCAAAGTCCTGTGTAGCCATCTCCTCATAATGCTTTTTGAATGTAGGGGGGGTCGTGGCCTCTCCCCCATTTATCAGAGAAAGACAAACAGAGAAAGGATTTTTCTGTGGTTGCCTAGCAGGACAGTAGAGGTAAAAATCAGCTTTAATGAGTCACAGCCTATTGCTGGAGCTGTAAGGTACAGACTGTGTGCAAATCTAGGGAGTTAATGAGTGTTAACATCACATTCTAGGCTGGGGGATTTTTCTTCTTGTTACAGTAATGATGCCATTTTCCAAACTGTCTTGTGCCTTGGCTTTATGTTTTACTGTATTTAAATCCATCCTCATTCCTTTCCTCCGGAAATTGGGCCTTACGGTCCCATCCTTACTTGTCCTTTCTGTATTCTCTGATGCTTTAAAGTTTTCTCGAGGCACAATATGTCCTTAGAGCTTGGGACTCCTGTACACAAAAGGTCCCCACGCCTTTCTGCTTTCCAGCAGCCCTGGAAAGCCCAAATGCTGTGCAAATGCCTGCAGCTCTGGATGCAGTGGGGGTGCTGCTTTACGTGGTTGCAGATTGCACTGCCAGCCAAGGATCCCTGTGGGGAAGAGGCTTCCTTCTTTGGCAGCACTTGCATGCTACGAGCTTTTCTGGAGGTGTTAGTGGAGGAATCTTATGGCTGGCAAGAATAGTTAGCCAAAGCAGGATTTCTGTTGTTGTCCCTCTGTCTTTGGGGAAGGAGAGGGCTGGAAGTAGTGATTGCCTGTTTTATTGCTGACAGCTTTGAAAACTGCTGTGAGCAGAAAATTACAGAGGGATCTAATTTAATTTTAAAGTGATCTTTTGCCCATTTTGAAAGCACAGCATGGCTTTAGTCCTGTGCTGGCTGGAGGCAGCAGTTGCCTGGGCAGAAAGCATATCAGAGTGCTCCTGTGTGCCACAGAGTGCTGGGCTCTGCCAAGGTACCTCGGTCCATAGCTGCAGCCCTTCCCTCTTCCCTATTTGCATGTGTTTCCCCAGACCGGTGATTAACTCCTTAACTCCTTTCCATTTCTCCTCTCACCTAATGCAGGATGTGGATTTGGAAAGTGGGATGATGTCTACCCTTCCTTCCCGCAGGGCTCAGGGGTTTTGACATGTTGCTGTTGGGAATTGTTCTAATGTTGCCCTGCTCCTGTTCCAAAAAACATGACCCTCTTCTGCCCTTTACAGATGTGACTTCAGCTACTGTTCCAAATGGAAGTACATTGCAAGAAGCGTTGGCCCATATAAGCTAGACATGATCTCTAATCGACTCTCCCCAGTGTTATTAATATGTGTGTATATATAGAGATGAGTTTTCATAAAATTCAGTTTTTGGGGCCCGAATTAGCTTCTGGGGGCAAAGGTTACAAAGAGAAGGAGGTGTTCGTAGTGCCATTTATCGTATAGTAACTAATGCCTGTATAATGGGCACACCTTGCAGTTGTGAAAACAAAGCCGGTTCAGACATGGTGGGCTGATTCTCTCCAGTGTTTCTCCTAGGGAGGTTGCCCTCACCCCCACCTCTTCCCCCTGTAAATAGGCTCTAATGCTGCTGTTCTGAATCTGGGGTTATTTAGGCTGTGTGTCACACAGCAGAGTGGTGTCGAAGCCAAGCCTGGTCCTTTTTCTGTGGGTGACTTTCGGTATGTAAGGCTGCTGTGCCTTCTCCCAGTCACTGTCTCTACCAGGTGACCTAGACTATCTCTTCCAAATTTTTGGATGAATGGGCTAAACTCTGCAAAACAGATGCTTTGAGTTCATTTAAAGCTCTTCAAATGCATGTGTTTCACTAGATCAGAAAGAGAGGTATTGACCAGGACGGGCTTGATGAGTATGGTATGTGTCTAGAGTGAGGTAATTCCTGCACTTGGAGTGATGTCTTGCTTTGCTTAGAGTGCAGTTCCATGCCTGTTTCTGTTTCTTAGGTCGATTGTGAGAAGCCAAGCACCCTCCCTCCCCTCCCCTCTGATCAGATTCCTTTTAAATGAAGCTCACTCAATCTCCGAGGATGAGATCTCACTGATGACTGGGAAGCAAGGAGTACCCAGGAAAGCACTTTTACCACGGACTTCACCTCAGGAGCACCAGGAATCCATCTTCTAAATAAAATCTGTGCCCCTTCCGTGCAGACCCGATGTCTGCTGCAATGGACACAGAATCAACATATTCGGGATACTCCCACTACTCAGGTCACTCCAAAAAAGCTCACAGACAAGGGTAAGGAAATGTTTATTTTTAATTACTTACTGCTCTAAGTTAGGACATGTCCTATGGGGAAAAAAAACTGTAAGCCAGGGTAAAATCAGTGGGCCCAGGTCTCAAGAGGAGATACACGTGGAAAATCCTCGTGGGGACACAGTGAAGAGACTGGAAGCTGATAATTCAGTGATACTCAACCTGTTGGATGAGTGCTGGGGTTATGTGTCGCCAAAAAGATGTGTGTAGTGCCAGCAGAAAGAAAAAATCACCTAACTTCCGTCTTAAAGGGTGAAGGATGAGTACAATATCTGGGGAGAAGACTGTTAGGCTTCCTAAACTGATAATTGCTCGTTGTCTTCTGATGCCATTTCTTTATTCTGTAATAATAAGGTTTCCTGCCTCTCCCCACTCTCCTTCAGGCTACTCTGTTAATGGTGTGTTGAGGTTTTTTAAAATAGAATTTGAGTGGTACTTGAGTCGGCAACAAGTCCTTTATCAGCGTTGATTGGATTAGAAGTCAGGCTTTTCTGAACTTGAATAGCTAGTTCTCTCTGTTGTGGTAGTTCAACAGCCTGAAAACCCATCTGCTCTGAAACTTCTGATGATTTGGAAACGGTTCCTTTTCTCCCTTTTTTCTACATCATCCTTAGTTTTGCATGTAAAATATGTGCCACTTAATGTTTGCAATTTATTACTGAGCTGGTCCAAAATAATTTGGCAGTTCGGAAGCAATTATCCTGTGTGGCTGGAAAGACTTCTTCCATGAAGTCTCTTTGCTCACAGTCCAGTTATTGCGTAAAACATCCCTTGTTTGCCCTTTTTCCCCTTCTTTAGCATCCAACCCCCAATACAGATTGCCCTTTTAAACTTAGAATGCTGCGTGGGAAGATGCTTTCAGATTTCCAAAAAGTAACATAAAAATCCTAGAGCCCTTAAACTGGAAAAAGTGTCATTCCATGAAATGTTTGGGCTTTGGTAATTCCAAGAGAGAGGCAGAGCTGGGATACTCATGAGGGTTAAGCCAGTCCCTGAGCACAGCGAAGATTTCCAGTGCAAAGGCTGCTTTCCTGTCCATGTGGGAACGGGGAGGAAAACATTGGTGAGCAGATTGGTAGGGCTTAATTCATCTTGAGACTTTCTCTCAGATGAGAAGCTGTGAGGTCTGCAAGGGTGCTCTGGAAATAAAGACTGGCCTTGTACCCTTGATGTTCTTGCTTTCTTTGTGAGAGGTTAACTTGAGGTTATTAACCAGTGGAAATAAACTTCACCAATTATCCAACAGTGTTGAGGTCAGAGATGACAAGACTCTGCTTTGCAGGAGCTAAAGCTCTATTGATTAATTCCTTATGTTAACTGGGCATGTCCCTGCAAGACACTTTCTTGTAGGTGGAGAACTGTGTAGACCAGTAAATTCCAAGTGGAATTGCCAGTTGTTTGGAGAATGCAGGCTTTCCTTTAAGCACAGCGCTGATGGAAGCTGTTTTAGGAGAACATGAGGTGGTGGGCATGGATCCCTGTCCTCCCCTCTGCTATCACTGAGGGGGTTGTCTGTCCCAGCCTCCAGGCCGTCAGCTTGTCTGGGCAAGGTCCCTTTCCACCTCCTCCAGAGCTTGTTTTGTTGCAGCCTACATCTGTGTTCATCAAGAGATGGACAAACTTGACTGAGCTAATGCTTGGGGCACCTGTTGCAGGTAGAGCTGCAGCACATTTCAGGCCTTTTTCCAGAGAATAACCGGTAATGTTCTCCTCCTCTGTTTGAAAAAGGAGCCGGGACAGACACAAATCTCCCCGAAGCAAAGATGGCAGTAGGTCTGAGAAGTCCGTCACTATCCAGACGCCGCCTGCGGAGCCGCTTCTCGGGAATGACGCCTCCCGGGCAGAGGAGGGCCAGGTAAGGAGGGCATGAAAACAAACGAGGAACAGAGCATGTGGCTTACTGGCTCATGACTAGGGAGAAAGAATTGCTTGCATGATGTATAGTAAGAATCATGGCTCATGGGTGCCCTTTATTTGTGCATGCCTCAGCCAAGGTCTCAGTCACTTCTGTCTTGTTCTGAGGGTGTTATTTCTGAGAGCACCAGTGCTGATGTGACAACTCCTTGGGCACTAATTGGGCTGTCTCTCCAGTGTGTCCTCTGCTAAGGTCTATAGAATCTATAATCTATAGATGTTTCTATAGAAACATCTGTTTCCATCATCTCACTGTGCATTATTCAGATCAGCCCTTTCACCTGTATGTGCATATCAGTTTTTACCCAGGATATGCTCCAGGCAATCGTGTAAAGTACATTAGAATCAGGATTCCAATAGGGAAAGGATTCAAAAACTGTAGAACTAGTGTGAAATAGCTGTGAAGGAGGGTGAATTCAGAGAAAGCTTGCATGTAACAATGGGTTAAATAAAAACTAGAATAATGCTGCATTTGGGTTGTATCTAGGGTGGATCCAGTGCCCTCTCTGCTCTAGAAGGTGATGTGAAGGTGCATATCCATTTTCAAAGAATAGCTGATGGCACAAGACATAGAGTGCAGGATGCCTCAGTACCTCCTGTGCTGTGGGGCTCCACTTCTGCCTTTACCAAAAAAAACACCTCAATGTGCAGTTACCAGCCAAACTGTGTATGGTGGTACTTGTACCAGTATTTGTGTAGCTACTGGTATGCTCATTTCATGCCCTGTAATTTGGTATTTTGTAATCAGATGCTTGTTTTCATGAGTCCTGGCTATTATTTCAAATAGTTCTAAAGGCACTGGTGAATTCCTAAGTCCTTGCTTTCATGCAGATCTCCTCGATTAAAGCCAAAGCTAAATAAGCTGATGTGTGAACCAGACTTCTTTCCTAGGGAGCAGAGTGTCCTCAGTAAGGTCCAACAACCACTAGAGCTTTAGCCTCACATTTCCTTTCCTGTGAGGAAAGGCTGAGACAGGTGGGGTTGTTCAGCCTGGAGAAGAGAAGGCTCTGAACTGACCTTATTTTGTGGCCTTTCAGTATCTGAAAGGAGCCTACAAAAGAGCCAGAGAGAGACATTTTACAAGGGCATGTAGTGATAGGACAAGGGGGAATGACTTTAAAGTGAAAGGGGGTAGGTGTAGCTTAGATATTAGGAAGAAGTTATTTGCTGTGAGGGTGGTGACACACTGGAATGGATTGCTCAGAGAGGTTGTGGATGCCCTGTCCCTGGAAATGCTTCAAGGCTGGGTTAGATGGGGCTTTGAGCAACCTGGTCTGGTGGAAGATGTCCCTGCCCATGGCAGGAGGGTTGGAACTGAATGATTTTTAAAGCCCTTTCAACCCAAAGCATTCTCTGAGTCTATGGTTCCATATAAATGTACTTTTTTTTTTTTTGCATTAGGCTGTAATCTTCTTTTTCAAAGTGAAAAAAGAGTTGTAAGGGCTAAACTGGGACTAGGTTGCATGTTGTCTTCTGGGATGTAGCCTTAAGCTGCTCTGGTGTTCCTGTCACTTCTCTATTCTGCATAATTTTGCAGCTCATCAAATGGAGGAAACTATGCAGAACTATTTAATGCATAAACACAAAATAGCTGAAATGCTTACATTGCAGAGACGCTGTTAAAGAGGGCAGTGTGGTAGGAATATGCTGCCTTTCAGGACATACTACAATGCAGATACCTCTTCTGGGGCCTCTGCTTTGGTAAGAAGTGACTCAAAAAACCCCTCATATTAATTCAGGATGCTGACTATTTGTGGTTGGTCTGTCTCAAAACCGTACTGCTCTAGGCATGGGAGGCATTCATGTCTTGGAGTGCATTAGAAGTTAAATCCCTGGAGCTGGGAGTTGTTCAAAGTAGTTGTGCTGCTTCAGTCTGCTCCTTTCCCAAAGACTTTCCTCTGGCCCTTAAAAAGAAGTGACTAAAGGTTTAAAATTATGCCTGTCTCTTTCAAATAAGTTGTTTTGGTCGGCATGTGCAGTTGGAGAAGTCTGAGGGAAGTTGTAAATCCTATTAATGACACGGGCTGCAGGAAGATATTCTCAGGAAGAAAAGCAAAAATGTGGTTCTGAATGAGCATTGTGGCTACAGAGGTGCCAGGTGCCAAGCAGCAGGGCCACATGCATTGCCACTCTTTGGCCACACTTGTGGGAAGCATCAGGAGCCTCCATGTGCATGAGTCACTCCAGCAGCAGCTGTGAGTCAAATCCGTACATGTCGGTGTAACTCTTTGGCTGTGCCAGCCGCTGGAAGGAGCAATTGGAGGCACTGTAGCATGGGAGAACCAATGCAGACATTGTCTGATGTTAGCTGGGGAAGAAATGAGACTTTCAGAACACGTAATGTAATGTGAAACTTGCCTGTATGGTGACTGCATTTCAGGTAAGCCTCTTTGTGAGTAAGTGGCTTCTGACAATGGCCTGGATTGTAATACCAGAGCTGCTTGGCAGTCTAGAATCCTCTAAACTGAAAAGCCCCATACCTGAAAATATCCTCCATGATCACCTGTAATGTGTTGGTTTAACTAAACTTTTATTAGATTGTCAGCTACTGAAGGCAGTGCTACTGCAGAGGAGAATAAAAGACAATGAAGTGGAGGAACTTGCTGGAGGCGTGGTTGCTTCTGTTACAGATGGAAAAATAATGTGTGAACATGTTTTTGATTGTGTAACAACAACGGGCTTGAAACGCTGAAATGAAAATTTCCCTTCCAGGTGCTTTTGTGGTGCAGTTGCACTGCAGAGTTTCTGGGTTGAAAGAATACTAGTCCTTGGCCTGGACATGGGAACTGGTGATTACTACAGTTTCCAAGACTTATGTCATGTTAATTCGTTAAATGTGCTGGAAGAAGAACCTCTGGGGGTACAGTGAGTGGCACAGAAAGCTGAGCTACCTGCTCTGCATTTATGGGCTTTTAGCACCTAATGTTTATAGCCACTGATTTGGACAAGTTGCTGTTGTTTCCAAAAAAGCTTTACTAATTGTTGGGGTTGGTTATTCACTATGTTTAAGGTGTTACTTTTGCTGTGTATTTTTTTTCTGGAACATAAGGCTGTCATAGCAATCTTTCCGGGCAAGAAAAATAGAACATCTGCTGGGAATAGCCTGATTATTGCAACGTTATTTCTATCTATCTCTTCCTCCTTCAGGATGACAACTGGGGTGAGACCACGACGGCAATCACAGGCACCTCTGAGCACAGTATTTCCCAGGAGGACATTGCCCGGATCAGTAAGGATCTGGAAGACAGCGTCGGGTTGGACTGCAAACGTTACCTGGGCTTAACAGTGGCAGCTGTTCTCGGACTCCTAGTCTTCCTTACCCCCATTGCCTTCATTCTGTTACCCCAGATCCTGTGGCGAGACGATCTGGAGCCTTGTGGTACTGTCTGTGAGGGACTGTTCATCTCTGTGGCGTTTAAACTCCTCATTCTCCTCATTGGGACCTGGGCTCTTTTCTTCCGGCAACCCAAGGCAGACCTCCCGAGGGTGTTTGTGTTTCGGGCCCTTCTGCTGGTCCTCATATTCCTCTTTGTGTTTTCCTACTGGCTCTTTTACGGCGTTCGCATCTTGGACTCAAAGGACACCAACTACCACGGGATAGTGCAGTACGCCGTGTCTCTGGTGGATGCCCTGCTCTTCATCCACTACCTGGCCATCGTGCTGCTGGAGCTGCGGCAGCTGCAGCCCATGTTCACCGCCAAGGTGGTTCGCTCCACGGACGGAGAGTCGCGATACTACAGCTTGGGACACCTGAGGTAGGTGCAAGCCCTTGGAGTCTGGTGGTGCAGATAAGTGTGGCTCTGCTGGGGCGTGAAGCATCGGCTGCTTCTTAGTGTGTGTTATTGCTGGTTCCTGAATCTTCCCCCAGAAGACTTCTAGAGTCCCTCCAAAGTTACCCAGCTGAATCTCCCTGCCCCCTCTCTGACTGTGGGAGAGGCTGTACCTGCAGCAGAGGAGTCCTGCGCGTTTCAGTAAATGAAAAACGCTGATGCCGTAACTTTGGGATGGTCAATGGGAGATGCCTGATCAGATCTTTAAGATCTTTCTCTGGGCTTCTTTCCCTGTCTCCTTACTGGAGGAGAAGCTCTCCTTGTGTACTTGGGGCTGCCTTGTGTATTTTGATTGTGCGGACCAGGCACTGCTTTGGGAGCAGCCTTCAGGCCATGCAGAGCATAACTGCTCAGAGACTCCTGACAGCAGGCCAGGCCATGTGGCAGGGGTGAAGGTTTTGTGGCATGATGCTCTTTTTGCCATTAGGTATAGATCAGTTTGCTGGGTTGGATGTATCTGGGAGTATTTGGGAGCTGTAGGTATGACATACTCATGCTGCTTCTACCCTCCTGCTGGCATTAGTGCTTCCCTCAGCAGCGGTACAAAAAAGGACAGGTGTCTGAATTGCCTTAGTTCCTGCGTCCTGCAAAGCTCTCCAGAAATCCCTTAGTTCCTGTGTCCTGTGAAGCTAGCAGCTGAGCTTTGGAGATGATTCCACAGGCTGAATGTGCACTTAAACATCTGTTCAGCTTATCCTGTCCAGACCCCAATGGCATGTGTATCTATGGCAGATGAAGAATCTCCCTGCTGCTGGTTTAAGTGGATGTAGGAACAGTCTCCTGCAGCCCTTAGCTTAGCAGTGGAATTGCTTTGAAGCAGATTTAGTGATTGAAGCTGAAGTCCATGAGTTTTCTCCTGGATCAAGAAAAACTTGAGACCTGTTGGGTAAATTAAGCCTGGACTCTGCTTTGTTTTTTCTCTGTAAAATGTGAAGGGGAGAGCCCCACTTCTGTAATGGAAGTGTGCCTGTTGACTTAATTAAATGTCTCTTTCAGGATTTCAAGGAATGTGCTAATATCTATTGGTTTTCTTGTGAAATCAGTCTTTTTGAGCTTAATTGCTCTGTGGTCAGTGACCCAGCATAACCTATATGATGAGAGAGATGGAAAGATGACTACCAGAGTTCCCCTGTGCCACAGTATTGTGTCTTGAGGTGTGATGAGGCAGTTCAATCATAAGTGAGTTCTGCAGAGAAAGTTTGGTACATGTCTGTATTTGGTTTGAGAGAGTTTGCTTGGTGGTAGACTGTGGGTTTGTGTTCAGAGGAATTTGACGCCTGCCGAAGTCTTCATGTCTGACTTGCCATTGGAGGCAAAGAATTTGCTTGAGAATCAAGGCCTGAATATTTAATAGACCATGTGTTAGAAACATGGAGTGTTTTTTCTAATTCTTTTTTGCAGCAGGGTTTTGAAATGTCTTGGTGATGCTAAGGCAGCAGAGTTGTAAAACCTGGGATAAAACCCGAGATGTATGAAAACTTGTAACTTCTCGTTTGTTGGCAAGCTGATTTCAGTTTTGTTTGGTACATTGAATGCAAGCCATGGAGCACATGGATGGTGCAGTGTCTGGTGTCACAGAAGAGTCTCATCAAGCATGTCTGATAATGCTAAATTAGTGTTGCTTTTTCCTTAGTTTGACAGATGAACATAATGTATATTGACATGTGTTTTGAAACCTGTGTGTCTTTCCATATTTACTGCAGCAAAGGTAAAGCTTTAGGTTTGATCAGGGGCTGGGTGTCTCCCAGCTAAGGAAGAGTTTGTCTTCTCTGTGTGTTACTTGTGTATAAGTGGTAAGAGCTTCTGATCTTGATAGAGTGTGGCTCCAATGTTACAAACTGTGTAAAAAGTGAATGTAGCTAACATCTCCTTTAGCTTCTAAGGGTTTAGGATTGTGAGATGTTTGTGAAACATGAAAAAGAAAAAAGAACTTGATCATCTTCACAGCATAATTTTGTGGAGTTTTCATTAAGGTCTTGTCATGCTTTTTGATGAAATGTTGGTCAAGATCACAAGGTGCTGCCTTCTGCCCCTGATTCTCTGGCTGAGGCAAGGGGCGGGAGTGGGAGGTCTGTTGATGGGAGAATGTGAAGACATGCTAGGACAGTCTGGATTTCAGGAAGGCTGGAGAAGCAGCCTTGTGGGTGTGCTGGAGAGGTGGTTCCAACTCTGATGGAGCAGGCACATATCACTTGCCTTTGGGCTCTGTTTGCCACCATTCTTGCCTTGTCCTAAAACTTTTGAAGGGACAAAAGTTCCCTGGAGAGGGAGAGGTTCTGAGCTGCCACCTGGAAGGAAGCAGCTTGCTTTAACAGGTATAGCAATCCGACTGTCTCCTAAAATCAAAGCCTTTTGTCTCTTCATGCTCTCAGATATCTTAAACAATCCATGTCAAATATCACCAACAATCCAGGGAGTCTGTCAGCAGTCTAGTGTGCTCTGGAGAAGTTGGTGGTGAGAAGGGACTCAAGACATCTTATATTGTTCACTGTTGCTTCTTGGAGTAGTTCTGGGTTTTTTTCTTGACAGCAGAATTGTTGATATCACCCTTTTTAATCCAAGATGGAACCTTTCCAGTTCTAGGTCTTTTCTGGTGAGGCAGAGGGAGCTGCTATGTCAGTATGAGAGCAGCATGTTTTCTGGGGGAGAAGGGAAGAAAACAATAGCTCAGCCGCCCTTCTGGCAAACCATGTTTGCAAGGCAGGGTACAGACAGGCTTTTCCACCCTCCTTGGCTCCAGATGTAGTAAAGAAGTTGAAAGTGCTGCGTTAGGTATTCCACTCCACCCCTGAGAGCCCTAGGTCCAGGAGGGTAAGCATATTTGGGAGTAGTTCCCCAAATTCATATTATAATCAGCCTATTAATAGGCTGGCTTGGTCCCATCCCCAGCACTTTGGCTATAACTTTTCTTCTGGGAGACTTGACTGCCAAAACGAACGTTCCCTTTGGCATTGATTCAGGAGCTTGGAGGGGGGAGGTAAAAATTAAATAGGAGTCTTGATGAGTGTGGTGCCAAGTCTCAGCTCACTGACTGCTCTGCTGCTCCTGGCAGGAATGTATGGGTAAAGAGCAGGGAGCAGCAGAGATGCGGGAAAGGTCAAGCCTGGGAAAATGCAGGAGGTTGGGTGGAAATGGTGGTGAGACTTTGAAAGGGAAACAAAAGTGGGGGAGCACAAAAGTAGATGACTTTTCAGTTGAAAGGCCAATACTTTTGCTAGTGGAGGCCTGGATTTGCGGCTTTAGTTTTTCCTTGTAAATAGGGATGCTGATGACACTTGTCAGCCAGAGTTCAGTACTGTCTTTATGGCTCAGAAACTGTGTAGGAAGGATCTTGCTGGAGAAACCCCTCCTTTCCTGACCATATTGCCTTCCTATCCAGTGAATACTCTTTCCCACCCTAGAGCTTTGCTAGTCAGGACAGCTCAAGAAAATGCATGTCTTGTAATACACGTGGTAATTTACTGATCTTTCACATAGACTGAATGTTGGGCTGCAGTATAGTTAGTCTTGGTTTTCTGAGGTTAGAAATGATTGAGAGTGGGTCCTTCTCCCTTTTGCTCATCCTTGCAGCAGGTATATGAGGAGCAGGGCTGTGATAGTTCATCTTGTGCTGGGCTGTTTAAAGGAGTAGGAGTTTCAGTCTTCTTGTCTGAGTGTTGTGGTTTACCCCAGCTGGCAAGTAAGTACTACACAGCCCCTCACTCACATCTCACTCTGTAGGATGGGGGTGAGAATCAGAAAAACAGGTAAAATCTGTGGGTTGCGATAAGAACAGTTTAGTATTTTAATTAATGTAAAATATAATACTAATTATAATGACAGTGATAATAGTAATTAATGAAGATGGGAGAGAGAGGGAAATAAAACCCAAGGAAGGCGAGTAATGCTCAATACAGTTGTTCTCCACCCACTGACTGATGCCCAGCCCTTTCCCAGGCAGTGATTGGTGGCTCCTGGCCAGCTGTCCTCAGATACACTGAGCATGATGTTCTGTTGTATGGAATATCCCTTTGGCCAGTTTGGGTCAGCTGTCCTGGCTGTGCTCCCTCCCAGCTTCTTGTGCAACTCATCCCTGAATGGCAGAGCATGAGAAACTGAAAAGGCCTTGACTTGGAGTAAGCACTACTTAGCAACAACCCAAACATCAGTTTACTAGGAAGAAAAGTAATGCAATCCCAGGGAAAACCAGGACACTGTCCTTTCTAGTGTGGGTTTGCCTTTATGAACCAGATGGCTAGGAAGCTGGAGGAGAAGCCTGTGTACACCTTTGGAATCAGGGTTCAAGTTTCGTGGGTGACTGTGAGCTGGTCAGTGTTTTTTTGTCAATCTAATCAAGAGAAGCTTGGTACTCAGAAATAGCAATTCTGTATGATAAAAATGTGCTTGATCATTCCCTGTACCCCTGTTACCCATCTCCATTTGCATGGGAGGTGCATGCTAAACTATGGTTTAAAAATTCAGGAAGGGAACAGCTGCTTCTTCAAAACAAGTACCTGTCTCTGAAAACACTGTACCTTCCCTGCAGGAATTATCAGTACCTTAACTGAGAGACTTGGCTTGCACACACTCACAAAAGAAAGTAGATGCAGGCATGCTCTGTAGAAGGAGAGCACATTCAGCCTGTCTCCCAGCTGCTTTGGGTATTTGTTGGACCTCTTGCTTACAAAGCTGATCTCTAGGTTGTCAGTATTTACTGATTAATCTGATGAGTGCTCTCTGGTCAGGCATCCCTTGGTGCCACTGGTACTTTGTTCACTGTTGAGGGAGTGTGTAGAAGGCTAAGGAGTGGGAATAGGCTTCTCCATATTCCAGCCTGTATTTGTAAGCCTTGACACCTGATCTTGTTGCTCAGATATGCCTCCCCATATCAAGAGTGCTAATGAAGAGCACGAGGTCAGCATTTGAACTGTACCGATTGCTCTTGCCTGGAGTTGTGTCAGCACTTAGGCTGTTTTAAAATCTTTCTACTCCTCAGAAGGAAAGCTTCCATGGAATACAGGCACCTTGGTTTCTGTTTCAAGCATGGTTGTGACCATGGGTTTAGGCAGTTGGATCTCTTCCCTGAGCAAGAGCTGCTGAAATCCTGCTGGTTTCTGGTGAAGGAACTTCATAGGTTGTGTCTAATTGCATCATTCCTTCATAGCGTGACTGACCCCACACATACACTTATGGGATATTTCTGTTTCCAGTGGGGTAGTCAGAAGGCACTGCAGGACAAGTTTTGCTTCACCGTAGTGCAGTGCTGTACCTGCCCAGCTAAATCCTGCTGGAGACACTCCAGGCTTCTTCCTCTCCCCTGTGTGCACTTTGTTTGCTCTGTGTTCCTGGGGACTTGAGGAATTACACTGACCCTCCGTTCTCCTTGGGGTTTCTTCAACCTCACCATCTTCTGTGGTGATTGCACACTGATGAAACAGATTGAGCTGATGAGTTTTTACCTTGTTCTGTGGCAAAACATTAACTGTCCTGCTGCTTTGATTGCAGGAACTTGCTAGAACAGCATGTTACACAGGCTTTGCAGACCAGCTCTGTTGCCAGAGCCTCCAGCCTGTCTGAAATTAGCCAGCCTTGTTCTTGAATACATTTTCCCTGTCCTGAAATCTGTACAAGGTGTCCTGATGCCCGTTTGTGCTACTTAGCAACACCCACCACCAAATGGGATGATCACCAGCGTTGATCAGTCTCCCCTCCCAAGAAGTTCTGGGATAGCTGGCTAAATGGGTGTTAATTCCATCTGCAAGTGTGAAGCTCCTGGGGAAACTGAGGGGTCTCCTCCAGAGCAGCTTCTTTGGCACTGAGAGGTGTCAGACTTGTGACCCCCTCAGCCCAGTGTCTCTCCAGCAGCACTTCACAAAACTGCCTTTACAACCACCTTTTTGCAACTCATCATCTCTGCAACTTCATGCAACTCATCTGGGCTGCTTTTCCATGCTCCCAGTCCTAAACTTGCAGAACTCGTTCACAGTGGGCAGCTGAGCATTAGCACCTTTCAAATACCTCATGCCATGAAGTAATCATGGAATAGGGAAGAAAGCTCTGACTTGTGGTTGAACTGATAATGATTTATATGGAAGGAGATTTTCAGCCACATTCTTAACCATTTTTAGTCACATGCCATACTTTTCCCCCCTGCCTGTGTCTGCTGCCTCACCTCTGGAGGATGGTGCTGCAGAGATAGGTACCTGTGGAATTGCAGAAGGGAATTTTCCAGTAGCCTCTGAAAAAAAACCAAAACAAAACAGCGCTGTTCCCTACCGAGCAGGGAGCAGTCTCCTTTGATGTTCCAGATGAGTTATGGGAATGGTGCCTTGTTCTGTTTTACAAGGGTCTGTTTGGTGGTGCAAGGGGTGTGTTGCCAGCAAAGTTCAGCTGGGACTTATGCTGTGGGTCGGAGCAACACCTCGTTAAGAGGCTGCTTGTTTGTGACAGAAGTGAACAGCAAACTCCAGGAATGGCAGGAACTCGTCAATAGAGGTGAGGGGAAAGGATGAACCATCAGTATTGACAACATGCACAACTTGTCTGGGAGTTTCTGATGCAGTAAAGTCTGTCTCCGAAGCCTTGGAGGGTGTGCTTTTCTGAAAGGAACATGTTTGCCTAGCCTCTTACCTTTCTGCATAAGGTTTCCAGATTTTACATAAAGCTTTTCATATGGAACTGCTCCTCCTTTTGATAAAGGGGATAGCTGGGGGAACTGAAGTACCCACATCTTTCTGCCCTTCTCTACTTCCTTCCTTGATCTGGATCCCTGATCATCCCCACACCCTCTGTGCCCACACCATCTCTCCCCGTCACTGGGAGGAGTGTGACCTGAGTGCACCAGACCTCCTGCAGATGCACCAGGCAGCAAGGGCAAGTGGTGCAAGCTGATTGTTATACCCTGGAGCAGTCTTGCATTTTTGGAATAGTTGATACTTTAAAAGCTTACAGGCCTACTTGCAGGTGTAGTGCCCGCTGTCAATTATTAACCCACATGGCCGGTACAGTGTTACTTGCTCCCTGGTGAGGAACTGCTCGGCTTCATCTTTCTGAAAGAAATGGAGTGGAGGAAATACCACTGGGTTCATCTGCAGGGATTTCCTTTCTTGTTGGCTTGTCTTTCAAAACCAACTCTGCCCAGAAGTCCAAGAATGGTATGCACTCCAGCCTACCCTGTACTTAGGGGGTTCGTCATGGAATTTCTGTTCCACCGCTGTCCGTGCCCTCTGAAGTGCCTGTGTGTACCACCCACAGAGACAGATGGCCTCCCTAAGCTGCCGAACAAATTTTGTGGCCATGAAGGTACTTTTATCTTCGAATGCTGCAAAAAAAATTCCACCCCCTCATCCTTTGACGTCTGTTTCTTGTGGTGAATGATGGAGTACAAATATTCTGCAAAGAAGTGAGTTGTATGCCCTTTGGGGGAAAAGAAGAGGCTCATGTTTTGCTAAGAGGACAAGGAATTGTGAATTTACAGTTCTCATATGGCACAACAAGTAAAGTCCAATAAATATGGAAGCTCATTCTTGACTCTACCGTGAAGAAGTAAGGAAAAGTTAATAGGGAGCTGCGTGGTAGTAATGGAATTTTAATTTTTTATTTATTTATTAATGGCTATAAAATTGAGGTCAGTATTTTCACTTATAACTTGATTGTCCCTCCAGTACATGCTTAAACGAACTTCAGTGCTTAAATTTCTTCTGTTCAGTGTGGGCCATCAGCTGACAGAGTGGGGAGAGCTATTCCCTGGCTGACAGGAAAACAGATTCCTGGCACAGCACTAAGGACCTTGGCCATGGTTTGGAGCTTCAGGTTGCTGGCTCTGGCTTCCATTCCTCTAGTCCTGGTAGAGGATTATCTGCATCCTTGCTGAGGCTGGATTTTTCTTCAGCTTGGAGCTGCAGGTCGTGTCCCAGTGGCCCCAGTGTTATTTGTAGGGTTGCTGAGTGCTGCTTATAAAATCAGGTGGCTCTTGCTTGTGCAGAGCTTGCTGGGGTGGAGCTTTGTGAGGGATGCTGTGTGGTGGAGGGATGCTGTGCAGGGAGGGCTGTAGTTTGAGAGCTGATAACCCTCGGTGTGCAGAGTTCTACTAGTGGCTAACATGGATGCTGCCTCTTCAGGACTGCCTGCGTAGGCTTGCAGGAGAACAACATTCCCAGGTGTTTTGGGAGGAATCCTAGAACAAGTTAAAGCTGCTCTATTGACTCAAAAGACAACCTCATTCAAAGTCTTGCTGCATTAATCCCATCCCCACCTGGGAGTCAAATAAGATATGGTCCTCTTTCCTGAGAGAGCATCTGACCAGGCAGCTGTAGGATCAAGAGCTGAATGCTGATGTTTCGTGGTTGCAGCATCTAAGTGTAAAGTCCTATCACAGTGCTGGAGCTTCGCTGTCAGTAGGAGCTTTGGACACTTTGTTTTTTCCTTGGAATTAAAGCTGTGCGTCTTAGCTTTGACTTCAAAGAAACACCCTAAATCAGCAACTAACCCCTTCTCCCACCCTCGAAAAAACTACTAACAAAAAGCCTCACCCTTAGTTACTTCATAACTATTAATGTAGCTTGAAGAATTCCTTGGCTAAAGAGTTGCTTAATTTGAAGCATGAACAGGCTTTAAATTCTCTTGTGTAAATGTGGACTCTTAGAAACTTCTTGCCATACCTGCCAGTTCCTGCATATACTTTTTTTTCATTTGAGGCTCAGACTAATCAGAGGCATAGCATGCATGTATGCTGGGAAGAGGAAATGCATCGTTGTTGTGGATTATGCTGCTCCCAGGAACTGGGAATGGTAATCCAGGGTCCCATATGTTGCTGACTTTGCAGGGTTTCTGGATGCAGGACACAAGCTTGAGCTGGAAGCTGACGGGTGCCCTGTAGCTCGGGGCTTGGGGGTGTCTGGTGTTTCATCCCTTGTCTGCACTAAGCTCCTGTCTCAACTTACCCTTGCATGCAGGGGAAGCTCATGATCTTGCTCCTAACTCCTGTGTCCAGAAGGTAAAGCATGCCTTGGTATTGTTCTGTCCCCCTGACTTGTTTGAAACTCCTTAAATCCTAAATACAACCTCAAGCGTGTAGAAACTTTTGAAAGAGGTTACACCTCCCTCAGAAATACTTGGTACACCCCTCAATTACATGAATGTTTGATCATCGTTCCACTTCACTTCTTAAGCTAATGGTGCTGCAGAAAAAAAATCCTGTCAGCAGCCTGATCCCTTCCTCACCCCTCCCAAAGAAATATGGTCTAGTTGCACAGCAGTGCAGTGGTGGAATTGGGGAACTGGTAATTTAGATCTCTGTTACCCATGTAGCTTTGCAGTTTGTGTGTGTATTTTTCTACTTGGATTATTTGGCTCAGCTTTATTTCTGCAGTCTTCATAACTACCCTTGTGGTGTTTAATGGTTAAAAAGGCTTGTGGCAGAGGAAAGGTTTGGTGGAGCTGAGGGAGCAATGGAGGATAGAATTCTCTCATGGCCACGGACTGATTTCAACTTGCCATTGACCGGGACCCCCACGTCCCTTTCCATGGCACTGCTTTCCAGCATCTCATTCCCCATCTGTCTTTACAGAATTGCCCCATCCCAGGTGCAGAATCTGTCACTCTCCCTTGTTGAAACCCTTCACATGGTTGATAATGGCCAAACCCTGTCATTTGTGCAGGTCTCTCTGCCGGGCCTCCCTGCCTTCAAGGGTATCAGCTGTTCTTCCCAGTTTTGTATCATCTGCAAAATTGCTTAGTATCCCTCCCAGTCCTGTGTCCAAGGCATTTATGAAGATGTTGAAGAGCACAGGGCTGAGGATGTAGCCCTGTGAAACCCTACTAGTGATAGGTCTCCAGTCCAATATCACACCATTCGCTGTAACCCTTTGTGCCTGACCCAGCTGCTCACCCATTGTATGATGTGTTTATCCAGCTGAATGCTGGGCATTTTGTCCAGTAGGATCCTGTGGAGACAGTATCAAAAGCTTTAACTGAAATCCAATAAGATTACACCAACTGGCTTCCCTTGATCAACTAGCTGGGTTACCTTGTCATGAAAGGAAATGAGTTTTGATAAGCAGGACTTTCCTCTCATGAAACTGTGCTGGCTGTGGATGATGACTGTGTTGTCATCACACTTTCAGGTGTTTTTCAATACCTCCCAGAATAATCTTCTCCATCACTTTACCAGGCACTGAAGTGACACTGACAAGCCTGTAGTATCTGGGATCCTCCTTCTTGCCCTTCGTGAAAACAGGGACAATGGCTGCTCAAAAATCCTCAAGAGAGGCTTTGTGATGACATCAGCCAGCTCTTTGAGGAGTATTACATGAATCCCATTGGGCCCCATAGATTCCTGCAGTCTGCAGGAGCCCTCCTTAGTGGGGCAGGGCTCTGTCTGCAAAAGTTTGCTCCTCTGCTGAGCCTTGGGGAAAGGAGAGCCTCTAGTCCTTGCTTCTCCTCCCCAGTCCATCTGACCTACAGGGAACCTGCCTTGGCCCAAGCATGGGGGATTGGTCTTGAGCACTTCAGGTCATGTCCTTGAAGATTCAGAGCTGGACATGGTGTACAAATGGATGGCAGCTTACTTCTATGGATTTGGTTTATAGTCATATCTCCAGGTGTGAGACTGGACTTCGTAAATTATTATCTGGCGTCATGCAGGTCTCCTTCCACAGGGCCCATTGGCCTCAACAGTCTGCTCAGCTGTGCAGATGTCAGCTGTAAGATTGACTTGAGTAGTGTCCCTCACTCTGTCAAATTGGTCATGGGTCTGTAGAATTGGGTGTGGACAAGTGGATCCCTTGGGACTGCTGGCAACTGGATGCAGTACCCACGGTGCCCGGGGAAGCCAACTTGTCCCTGCTTTGTCAACACCTGTGTATTTCCGGGGTTCCTGTGTCTACCATGCTGTGCAGGTTTGTGGGGAAAGCTCAGCAGCACCTTCTTCCCATCACCTTTTCACCTAAGTTGTCCCCTTTGTGTTCTTCTCTCACTGCTGTCCTTCCCAAAACATCAATTTGCTCAATAGATGAAGAAAGCCTTTCACAGCTTTGACTTTACTTTAGTGTGAGCAGATGATAGCTGGTGGTTTTCTTGTGGTTGTTTTTTTCCTCATGAATAAGCCAGATAGTATTCTGGTTGAATATCCTCAAGCTCCCTTGGGTCTACCCCCACCACTTGGCAAAACCATATCATGGGGACAAATGCTTGGTGTGCTAGCAGTGCCCAGATCGAGCTCTTGCTCCTCGATCCAGTAGCTTCTGCTCTCCAGGTCCAGTTAAACTACTAGTGGCTCCTGAGGGTGCTGGGTTGGGCTCGAGGTGTGGATGTCTGGCCAGGCATTGTTTCGTTTCCCTGCAGGTGTCTGGGACGTGGCAGATGCATGGCAGGGCACAGGCAGCTCCTTTGCCCCTCCTATTTCTTGTCTGTGTTGCAGCAGACCCTGGAGCAATGAGATGCTGGTAGCAAGTGTTCTCTTTCTGTTTGATGGGAAGGTAGTGCCTTCGCCTGTTTGAATGTGTTGTATGGCATCAAAGGGAAGTGGGTGTCTAGTTTGAGAGCTGTTGGGGCATCTGCATGTGGTTTTTGCTGTCTGAGGAACTGGCTGAAATGCAGCCCAAGCTGTGAGTGCCTGAAAGCTGCTTTTGTGCCCTGGCTAATCCGTGAGCTATACCATTTGGATTTAGTGGCTCTGCTAGGTATCTGGATGGTAAGTGCTTGACAACACCTCCCCACACATGCTGCTTCCCTTGAAGAGGTGGTCTTGGCTTAAGAGCATGTGGGCAGTTTGCTTTGGAGCCTGCTCTCCTGACATCTGCCTTCCTCAGCCTGAGGGAGGAGTTTGTTGCACCACGCGTTCAGGCTTTCACAAGTGGCTCTTTCAGATACAGCTCCTGGAGCTGCTCTTGTACACTCGCCCGTCCCCATGGATGGGTTGAGGCAACTGGAGCCAAGTGGCTTTGCCACAGGCTAAACTCCCTTGGCTGTTCTGTGAGGGGCTGGAAGGCAGCCTTCCCAGTTACCTAGGCTGACCTGCTGCAATAAGGACTCCTAGAATGGTATACAGGGAACCTGGAAAGAATCTTAGTCTCAGCAAGGGATTAAATCTTGTTGTTTTTTTTTTAAAGAGAGTCCTCTGCCTTCCATAGGAATCTCTTCTGGTGCTCCAGAACCTTCACTGTTTCTAAAACTCATGTTGGACTTTTACAGCTTCTTTTGTTTTCTGTCTGTTAAATATGATGTTGGAGGTAACAAGCATCCAGGTGTCCCTTGGCACTGCATACTGGGAAATGAGATGTTCACGGGGTTACTGAGGAAGTGTGGTGCTGTCACAGCATCTGACCTTGACACAGTGATTGTCCTTTCCTGGAAAATCACATTATTGGACCTTTTGGACCACTCTTTTGAGTGCTCTCCTCCTCTTCCTCCTCACTACGTATTACCAGTAGTGTTCTGGGGTTTTTTTCCTAGTCTATTATGCTAGCTGCCACCTTCAGCTGTTGGAAGTGGAAGGAAGGGCAGTGCAGCTGTTGGGAAAGCATCAAGTTTTGAGGTTCTGCCAATGAAGGTGACTGAGGAAAACATTCAGGCTGTGTGCTGGTACCCTAAGGATCAATTAACTTCCTGAGGTATCAGGCTTGGAAGTTTCTCGGAAGGAGACCTGCAGTGGGAGCGTGCCATTGGGTTTACTGGGGTTTTACAGCGGCTGGCTAAAACTTCATGCTCTGTACTTCTGTAGCAGCATCTTTTTAGGGCTGGCCTGGGAGTGCTTTTATAGGATTCCTCAGGAAGGCTTAAGTAAGTAGCTTGTTTGGTTTGTATGAGGTAAAGGAGTTGATTTCCCCCCAGCCCCCCAGTTTGGTCATACCCTCCTGTAAAATCCTGGTTTTTAAAAATGCTCACAGCTTCCCTTCAAAATGAAAGCACTCAAATGTAACAGCAGAGTTAGTTGTAGACTTGCAGGGATCCTTTTCTTTTTCACGGGTACTGAAGGGTTTTGACTAGGCTGCTTTTGAGGTTTGAGGAAAACAAACCCAAAACCCTGAAAATGAATTCTACTCCTCTCCCTCTCACAATCAGAAAATTTCTGTGTTGAAATCCCTTCTACGTCAGCAGTGAACTATTGTATTGCTCAGCTGGTGTGGTGATTCTGATTTTTGTCTTGCAAAAGATGAGAGTTATAATGTCAGTTGGAGAGTAATGTGTCTTGGACTGCGTAGGGCAGAAAAGGGGAGATCTGTGGTTAGGAACTGGGCTGGTGCTCTCCTTAAATTCACAGCTGTCATGTGTTGTTCAGATGTCCAGTGTTGGATATAGATGGGGACACACTTTAAATTCCTGTCCTTTTCTTTCATTGTTGGTGAAAAAGTCTGTGAGGGCAGAGAAAAGATGGGGACAGATCACTGCAAATGGGGGCAAACCTTTTGTGTGTTTGGGTTCCATATAAATTACACCATTAATGGGTGGATGTCGGCTTCCTTGGGGGCGGCAGCTGTGCTGCCATCATGCTGACAACCTGCTGCTTTTCTTCCCTTCCCTGATATAGGTCTGACCTTGCAAATTCTTTTCCCTGCCTCACCGAATGCCAGAAGTTGGGTATCTAAAACAAACTTGCTGTGTCCCGGTTGCCCGGTGCCTGTTCCAGGGAGGGCAAGGATCGCGCTTGCCTGCCTTAGCCAAGTGGAGATCTCAGTTGTGGTTGTCAGACAAGAAAATGTGGTTTTCCTTTTCCTAGGAGCTGCAGTCCTGTTCTCTTGACTGTACCAAACTGAAATGCTCTTGTAGTTATGACGATCAAAAGGCATTTTTTCTGCTCTGCTTGTTTGGCCACAGCTGCTGGAGAAGTTCCTTGTCTTGGCATTTCTGCTGAGATCTGGCTCGGGCTCTGTTTACTGGAGAGGACAAAACTGTAGCCAAGGTATTTGTGCTTCTGCATGACCTTGGTCTTCTCGGGAGCCTTGCTCCAAGGTGTTGCTTGGGAAGGACAGAGAGTACCAAATCCCTTGCATCTTGCCAGCTCTTGGCCCCTGGTGTGGTAGCACTGCCCAGGGTCACCTATCTGGGCAGCCTTTGCTGGCCTCACCTGTAGCTGTGAGAGGCAGAGCTGCATAGGGGATGGTAGTAATCCCTTCTGTAATCGTTTTCAGCAGGGATGTTGGTGTGGGAAGCATTTTGACTCCAGTTGTCTATTTCCAGTTTTATTTCTAGTTCTGGTGACTTTGCTCTGGGGAAACAGTCCAATATGGTGAAGGATCAGGAACCTGAGCCCTAACTCTGTGCCCTGGCAAAAGTGTATGAGAATGGAAAAAAAAAAGGGAGTTTTTTGGGAGGGAGATGTGATTGTAGGGCAAGGGAGGACAGAGCAGTCCCCTGAGCCTGTTGGGTGTGGCTGACTCTGCTAGAGAGTACAAAGTGCTGTGGATGAGCAGCTCAGTGCCCCAGGAGACCTTGGTATCTCTTGCAGTAGGCAAGCTCGATGCAGTTGTAGGCTGGAGACATCTACAGCAAAGAGGCAAAGCCGACTCTTCTTGGAAAGCTGTGTTGTGGAATCTTTTCTTAGCTTTTCTTGGAGGTGCCAAACTTCCCAATTGGCTGTGGCAAGTGTTTTAGGTGCCCAGAGACCTTAGCTTGTTTTGATACTGTGTCTGTTTTGAAGAACGTTAAAAAAACGTTGTTTGGAGGAGAGGAGTCTGTGCTGGGAACCATTTGATTAAATAACCCTAGGCTTCCTCAGCCCTCAATTAGCACAGCAGTCATCAAACCTCTGACTATCCCTGTGTATTTTAGGCGTGTGTGGCTCACTCTAAACCCTGATGCTGCAAGATCTGCATCCATAGCAAGAATGCTCTGGTAGCAAACAGCTCAGCTCTTTCTGGTTGTGTACATAGATCTGTTGCAAAAGGATGGGGGACTCCTCTGCCCTCAATGATTCTCTGCTGATGTTTGGTATAGTACCATGACAGGCTACATTTCTAGCTTAGCAGGAAAGCACAGAACTGCTAAAACCATGTGAGTGACAGGTGCACAGAGGTGTGGGTTCAATTTTTAACCTTTTTTTTTCCTCTCCTTGTTTGTTATTTTCACCAACCCTCTCCCACCACTTCATAAAACTCAAACCTCTTTTCCTGGAAACCACCAGTGTCCAAAGCCAGTATTTTGATGATATAAATAGGCTTCTTTCCTTGTGCTTTGCTTCGGTATAGTACTGGCCTGTTTTCCTAGAAATCCACTAAGAAAAGCCAATTTCAGTATTGGTGTAGTTGTGTCACAGAAGGCAAATACCAAGTCAAAATGGCCTCTGAGCTGCAGTGTATGGCAAGACTGCAAGTATTCAAACCTTTTGTAGCAGCAAGTACGCAGGCAAAAGTGCTCCTGACTTACCCTTTTGAGAGGAAAAAAAATAGTTGCTACCTTTGTGTCACATAGTCCCCTCCTCCACTTCCTTGGATGCCCTGTAAAAGTTAATTCATTACTGTTAGTAAAGGACTCTGCATTTCTCTGCTGCCAAATGCCACCGTGGTACCCTGTGCTTTTGCTGGCTCTGCTTGTTTGCTTTCCCTCTTGGCAGCATGCTGTGACATGGCCTTCTTCAGGGGAGTAAAAATAATAATGGGAAACAAGCAACCCTCCAACTGCACAAAATGCAAAGCAGCAAAGCGTAAGAGCCTCACTGATGCTGCCTGCAAGGAAAACTTTCCTGTAGGCTGCTGGATTGTGCAGGGGGTTTTCCTCTCGTGCCATAAGTTTTGAATCTGAACTGTTGCATGGAAACGCTTTTTGTGTCCTACTCTGCCCAGTGGCGGAGGTGGGGTTAGAACTAGATGATCTTTAAGGTCCCTTCCAACCCAAGCCTTTCTGTGATGATTTCTGCGTTTCTGTGCTACGCTTTGTCTGCGTTCTGGTAGTTTGCTACAATGCCTGGAATATATTGGGCTGCCAGACCCTCTCGATGGGACGATCCTCACCCTGACCTCTTCCACAGGGGTGATTAAGTATCGAAACTTTCTGTTCGTTTTCTTCCTGCCCCTCCCCATTCTTTCCAAGCGCTGAACAAAAGGAAATCCTCGGCGCAGCTCGCTGAAATGCGGGGTGAGTGAATGCAGTGACCGACATGGTGCTGAACTCTGCAAGGAAGCTGCTTCTCCAGACATGGCCTGCAGGAAGGCAGCCAGTTCCCATTTTCCCATTCCCGCTGGAGCTGCCGTGTGGAGAGGTGGCTTCCTGCAGCCGCTGCGCCTTGCTCGCAGGAGAGCAGAGAGAGGGTCTGCCCTGCGCTGGGAAGCCTGAAAAGCCTGGATTGCTGTCGGGAGACTTCCTTGGTGCTTGTTTGTGCCGTGCCTGGTCGGGGCGCGGGTTCTTGTTGCTTTGCAGCGCCCGTGTGGGGCAGGGCTGGCTGTCCTGCACCGGGCAGGGTGAGGCTTCCCCTTGATGTGGCTGAAGAGGTTGGGCAACACAGCCCAGGAGGCTCTGATTCAGCCTTTTCCTTGCCCTTGCAAATTATTGTGGCCCTCTTAATTTACTTGTCTGCAGCTTCTAATTTTAGTTGGTTTTTTATTTTTTTCTGTAACAGAGAATTTGAAGATTTGTAGTTGTCTTCCTAACCTGCCATGCTTAGAATGGACTACATGGGAGACAGAAACGGGCTGGTAGAAATCCAGGAAACTGATGTTTATTACATTCTCTCCCGGAGAGCAGACCCCTCCGTGTGACTGGGGTATCTCCTGTGTGGGATTGAGCCTGTACTGGATTTGCATCAGCAACAAATACCTGAGCTTTAATTTTCAGGGCAATGATCATTGCTTGCTGCAATATAAAAGCTTTGCTGTGTTTGTATTTTGAGTGCCTGTGCCAATGAAGTGGTGGGGAAGGTTATTTAATGAGGGGATGGAAGGGATGCTAGGTGGGGAAAGCTGGCATCCTGATGATAATGCTGTCGGTGGGGTCCAGGGAAAATGTGTGGGTATAAAAATAAATTATTCTCTGCTGTGATGCATTGTGTTTTGTTCTAATAGAGCTAGTTGGTCAGTGGAGCTCCCAAACATTTCCCACTGCTGGGATGGAAGTTCCAGTGATGTTTGAAATGAGTACAGTGTATTAACAGAGAATAACTCTGTTCATTTTCATCTTCCTGTTTTTGCGTTGGTCCTAGTTTTCCAAACACTGTGTTTTGTGATGAAATTCTATGGAGTTTTATCTTCCTGGGAAGCAGAGATGGAAAAACTTGATCATGTTTGCAGCCAGAAGGGGGAATGTGTGCTGCAGCCACATGATTACTTTTATGAAATTTTGTTTGTAGGCTGCAACAAATACACAGTAGAAATCAGAAATATGGCAGGGGGAAATAAAATGGCTTTCACCTGCTCTGTGTCAACATATATGTGTGTCTGGCAGTGGGTCAGTCTGTCCTACTTCATCAAGGGAAAATTGTTTCCTTGGTTATCTAGTGGCTCTTTATCACAGATTAGTAGCTGAATGCCTAAGTGGAGTTGCTTTACCAAATGTAAGGTGAGGAATTTTGAAGGAGTGGCACCTGAAAGATAAAGCTTCTTTGAGATGCTCTAGCTGGATCCAAAAGACCCCTCCAAACAATCTTAAGGATGGAATTGGCTTCAGAAGCTAAATTCATCTTCTCAAAGGCACACAGCAAATGAATGGTGATGTACTGACTGATGAAGCTACTCAGTGAACAAGTCTGCGTTTGTTCTTCTTTCTCAGAATCTCTTGAATGGGCTGGCATCTGTGCTTAATTCACTGATCAGTGGGAGTGTGGCAGCTGTACAGTGAGGATGGTGGGGAGTGTGTGTGTTTAAATTACTTGGGTGTGATGCAGAAGTTTAATATTAGCACAAAGCAAGGAAAATTTAAATTGCTCCTCCGGGAGCACACGCAGAATCTGTGGTAGCGCTGAGCACTGAATTTAGAGCTTAATTTGTTAATGTCTTATTTTCCCACGTTACAGTCCTTGTAATGGTTTCTTCCTATGTTGTAACATGTGTGAGAACACTTTGTTGCTTTCCTTCGGAGAGGCCTTGTTGGGAAGTGCGACCTTTCCAGTTAACTGGCAGCAAATGTGTTGGCAATTACACTTTAATTTTGAACCCACTAAAATTATTTTTAGTGTGGGTCCTTGGCAAACTCCAGCTGGCTGAATGGGTGATCTTGGTGATTTGCCAGTCGTGTGCCACGCTGGGACACAGAGCTAGAGCAGCGTGGAGAGAGCTGGGTCCTACTCCTGCGTTTTTAAGTGCCAGAGCTTGGGCTTGTTTTGAAATGCTGCCCTATTTGTTGGTAACAGTGCCTACAGACATCTCTCTCTCTCTCTCTCCCCCTTGTCAAAATGATCGCAAAGGAAGATACCTCTGGGTCGAGCCTTTCCTGCTGCTGGCGCGTGTGTTTCTTTTGTTCCCATGTGTCATCGTTTTATGTAGAGGCATCCCTTCAAAGGGATGGAGGGAGTGCCACTGCTCCTCATTCTGTCCCTAGCCGGGGATTTAACAAGCAATGCTGAGGTAATCCTGGCAGCCCTACTCCTCAGGCAGCGATCTTATCTTGCTGTGAAAGCTGAAGATCACGCTCTTGTCAGTGCGGGGATGGAGGAGGTCTGAGGAGCTGCGAGGTGCGGCTGGAAATGACACAGAAGGAAAAGCATCCATCCTGAGCTGGTCCCTTCATCCAGGCTGGCCAGCTACAGCTAAACCCATGTGGTGTTCTGCTCTTCAGCCCCAGCAAGGTCTCTGTAGCACAGTGATTGTACTGCCGAGGTGGGCTGAGCTCTTCTCCTGTGATTTCCAGTGCTGCAGGCAGCCTAGTGCTTCACTTTATGTGCTGTCCTTGTTTAGGGATTTCCTGACATCCTCCTATTGAACTGAGGGCAGAGATACTCATCTTGCATCTCAAATGAAATTTCAGGTCCTAGAGAGAGTAATTAATGTTCTGTTTATTGCATTGTCCTGTAGGCATGACAGCTCCAATCTGAGTAGTATCACTTTCTTTCCTTCCTTCCTTTCTATTTTTGTTTTTAAATATTTTATGAAAACTAGAGAGCTTGCTTCAATCTGAGAGGATTTGTCTTATTTTACTTTTTCTTCTTTCCCCAGCATCCAACGGGCTGCGCTGGTGGTTCTGGAAAATTACTACCGAGATTTCACTGTCTACAACCCAGCCTTGTTAACAGCCTCCAAATCCCGAGCGGCCAAGCACATGGCTGGCCTGAAAGTCTACAATGTTGATGGTAGGTGAGGTAAAATGTAGTCTCTGAGACTGGGTGGGATGGGGAAGGGCTGGGTTTGCTTTATGCTTTGTTATGCACACATTCTCACCTTTTTGCTTTGCCAAATCCTTGTCTCTTGCTGGAAATCTTCCTAGCAGTGCTGAGTTTGCCAGTTCCAGATGACTTTACAGATGCCTTTAGCCCTCAATAAGGCTTTTGTCTTTGCCAGGTGAAATGGCCACGTTTTGGGCCAGGCTTAATTGTCATGTGGCTTGACACTTTTCAGTGTCAAGCAGCCTCTGCTTTTTGTCACCCTTGGGTCATCTCTTTAGTTGTGATAGTACAATAAACACAACTTTTAACTTAAATGAGTTCCCCAGTCGTTTGTTGTGCTGCTTTCACATGCAACCTTCAGGAAAGTGAAGGAGCCACTGTATAAGCAGCAGTAAAGTGATACTTAACAGCCTGCAGCCTCAGCACTAAATGAGCTATGCCTGGCTCACCCATGGCCATGGAAATTCAAACACAGATAACGATTCCCATTGAGCTTTGCCCTAGTACAAACAGTTTTCAGCTTTGGGGCTTTAGAAAAGTGCATGGATGAACTGACCATGGATATGTGGATGCTCAAAGCAGTGAAAACTGGACTTAATCCTTTGACACTCTTAAACCCTATCCGTGAAAGCCACACTTGTTAAGCAGGGTGTGCCCAGCAGCCTTCATAGAGGTGCACATTCCTTTGGGAGAGTCAAAGTTAAGTAGCCAAGCTTTTATGGTGAAGGATGGCTGAAGTTGTATGACAGAATGTGGTAAAGGCACAAGGTCCTGCCCATGAATTTGTTAGTACTGAAAGGTTTTGAGAGCTGGGAAGAGGACACTGAAGGGACCTAGCTGGGCAGGGTGGCTCTGTGTGCATGGTGTGGAGACTGAAATATGAAGAATATCTGTCATATGGAAAAACGTGAGACATGGTTGTTTTACTTTCAACAAAGTTTCCGTGCCTTGTGGGTGTGGAATATTTTGGTTTTATTTTCCTTTTTAATTGGTTGGTTTGTTTGTACTTTCTTCATTTTTGGTGAGTTTCAAAGACCTTATCTTAAGGCTTCTCCAACGTCGTGCAGCACTCCTGAGTCCCTAACATTAACTGGAGGTTTAGATCCTTACAGTGAGATGTTCCCATCCTGACAGAGGAAGAGGGAAGTGAGGGAAGGGGAAGGACAGGTTGCCCATCATGTGTCTTTTGCTGCCTGGAGTGATGCTCTTGGTTGAGTTGTGTTGGAGAGGGTAAGCACCAATCAGACATGCAAACAGAAATGCTCTCAATTTTTCTAGAGGTGAAATCATTCATTGCAGCTGCTTGCTCTCAGTGAGGTCTGGGGTAGGGAAGGTGAGTGCCTCCTGATCCCACAGGTGTCTGTGCACTGTTCAGACCCCACAGCCTGCCAGGTTGACTGAAGTCTGCCATTCTGGTTACTGGCTTGTCTTCTCCTGCACTGCCAGTATCTCTTCAGGAGCTGGCTCTCTTTTCCTGCAGCACCTGGGACTCCCAAGTGGGAATGACAGGGGGACTCCCAAGCTCAGAGAAAAGACTGTCATTCTGGTAGTGTGAGTGTCTCAGAAGCTGCTAGCTCATGAGGCTTTGCTAGAAGAGAAGGAACCAAAAGCAAGCTGCAGATGTGGCTGGCAGGCCTTTCCAAGTGTCAAGCTTGTGAGCATGCCAGGGTCTGGAAACTCCTGCCTTCCCTTCTGGGGCAGTACCAGTTGCCTGGGCTGTTTTCTGCTGCTTTGTGGACATGGAAATCTCAGGGTTAGAGGCATGTCCTTAAGAAGATTCAATCCATCTTACAAAAGAGAGTGTAGTTCTGGCTGCAGCTTACCCTGGCAGCCTGACAGTCTCTTATACCCTTCTTGTAAAGAGACAGTAATGCTATTAAGGCAGCCTAATTTGTTGACAGCTTTTGTATTTGATACTGCAGCAGCCAGGAAAGAAAAACATATTGCTGTAATCTCTCTTATGCAGAGTTCACCTTCAAAACCAGGATTTTCATTGCCAAGCATAGTCAACAAGGCAAATTACAAATGTAACCCAAATTTCGGAGCGAGTGTCTCCCTTGAGTCATATCCTCCATTTCAGGGCTGTCAAACAAAGTCTGAAATGGTTAGACTCTTAAGCTATTTGTGTGAGCTATTTTCCCACTGCTGAGTTTCAGGCTTCTGTCTTGGAATCTGGTTTGGGCTTTTTAGGAAAAAAATTAAAAAGAGTTGCCCTTGCTTGAGCAGAACAATTTTGAGCGTGTCTGTGCAATTGGTTTGCCTTAACCACTGCCAGCTGAGAGTGTGGGCATTTAGAGCAGTTTGGCACAAATCAGCTCTTGCTGGCTTGGAGGCAGTCCTAGGTTACCACTTCTCTCTGGGTAGACCCACTTCTGCCCTCTGTCTGGATAGAAGAATCTGTAAACTCTTCTGGGGCAGCCTTTTTCCTCTCCCCACCTGAAAACCCAGACCTGAGGGCTTCATGGGAGAGTTGCAGAACTTAGTACTGTATTTTAAGGTCACTAGTTAAGGTCTTGTAGTAGACAGCTCTGTGGACTGACTGGGTGTTGCAGAGCAGATTGCAGCTTCCCTGTTCCTGTGGCTGTCTTGGATCTGTTAACAATAGCGGAAGATCTAATGGCAGGTGCAGCTCAGAGTGCTACTGCACAAATAGACCCCATCTTACCCTACTGTGGGATTGCTGCTCTAACAGCATCTGCCCTTCTGGGAAACCCTGTGCTTTGCCTAAAGGTGATCCTACTGTTCCCTGCATCCTGTGTCCCCTTCCTGTGAATAACTGTCTGGAGTTTGGTTTTCATTTATTCATCCCCATGTCTCATTATGTTCTTGTGTTTGTCTCTCTCCTCTTTCCAACTTCTCACTTTTTGTGCTCTCACACTGTCTTGGTGCTGAAATGTGATATGCTCCAGCTGCTCTTGCCTTCAAACTGAAAGCATATATAATGGGGGGTAAGTTGCATCCTTGGCATGTTCACCTCACTCTGCCTTTGTGTATATTGTGTGAGACCCTCCATCCCAACTAACTTGCCTTGTCCAGAACACCCTCTCTCTAAGCCTGTGCCGCCTTGCAGGGTTTCTACCGGAGCTCCTGAGGACCGGGGAAGGGTTTATAGGGTTGTCTGGGAAGGCTGGAGCCCCAGAGCACTTGTGACACCGCCGCGGGGTGCTGGCCTGTCCCAGCCCCAGCCCCGTGGCGCTGACACCGCCTTTGTCTCCCCTGTGCCCGTCCTTGCCCCGCAGGCCCGGGTAACAACGCGTCGGGGCAGTCCCGGGCCATGATCGCCGCCGCCGCCCGGCGCAGGGACTCCAGTCACAACGAGCTCTACTACGAGGAGGCCGACCACGAGCGCCGCGTGAAGAAACGCCGGGCCAGGTAATGCCACCCTGTCCTGGCTGCTGCTGTGAGGCTCGGCCACACGGGGCTTGCCAAGCCTGGAGGGTGCCCCCAGCCCAACACCAAGGGCTGGCTGTAAATCTGTCGCAGGGAGGAAACTTGTGGAGCCTGGCTGCACAAGGGATGGTGACAGCTTGCAAATGGAATTATCCGAAGAACGTGCATGCAGCTGAGCTCCTGTATAGGAGGCAGATAAGCTAATGCAGTGTCGTGGATTAGGGAACAGTCCAGTGCTTGATGAGTCTGTAGTTACTTGCTGTAGGAAATCCCATTATTTTTGCCCATGCCCAGGCTTGTCAGCTGAAGTAATCCTGGGACAGGATCAGTGAAGTGCTTGGTGTTGCCCATTCATGGGTGAGGAGAATGTTTGTGTTTGCAGGTTAGTGAAAGGGATGATTTGACTGGCTTTCAATGAATTGAGGAGGAAAGACTTGACCACAAGCAGTTACATTTTATTTTGGAATATGAATATGTCTTCTGCCAGTCACACTTAGGCTGCAAAGTTGATGCTTTCTTGAGGTGGCCCAAGACAGTGCCTCTGTTTGCTCAGGAGCCTAATTGCAGTCTGTAGTTAGCATACCTAACAGTTTGAGGCAAGTCACTTGTGGGCAGGCTCCCCTGAACTGAGCTGTGTTTGGAAGGAATGTGTCATAACTGCAAGGAGCTGGCTTGTTTTGAGTTTTCTTTTGGCAGTTTGTTTCACTGGGAAGGTGCTGGCACTACATCCCCTCTTTGGCTGCTTCACTCTGACCTATGCTCTATAGCCTCTGTCTTTTAGGCTCTCTTCTAGCCTCAGAGCAATGGGAATTTATACTTGCCCTTCTGTGAAGTGCAGCATCCTAACTTGGGCACATCTCCCGTGCTTGCTGAGTTTGGTTAGAACAACTGCTTAGTCAGAGGGAAACAAACCATCAGTCGCTGGATAAGGCCAGATGTTTCAGGCCAGGAGTTTAAAACTGCTTTCCACCCCCACCTCTCCCATGTCGAATTAAACAAAATGGGCAAAGGTCAGGACTTCTCGTGCTGTTCCTCACGGACAGTCTGAATGCAGTATGTTATACCTCTGCTTGTGGTGAGGCAGCTGCCCCTGGCTTTAAGGTGCATTGGATGTTGAGATCATTGCAGACAGTCACTGGTGACTTGAGAGGAACTTAAGTATAAAACAAGTCCTGTCTGAAGCAGCCACAGGGTTCTTTTAGATGGCTGTTCCATTATTGTTTTTTCCCCACTAACTGTGGTGCAGCCCCTCACTTGCAAGTTAGCCCAGGACTAAGCAATGAGTGTCATAAGACATCTGTTCCCCTTTTATGGTGTGGTCTTGGTGTTTGCTCACCTGTGCCAACACAGGAATAGTTTGCAGAAGATGCCTTTAGCTACAGTGTTGGGAGTGAAGATGGAGGAGTGTTTTCACCTTTGCTGTTCATGGAGGGGTGCAGGGCAGTCATTGGGCAGCACGAGCTCTGCACCCAGCTGGTGGAAATGGGAGCAGACTGCAGCTTGTGAGCACAGAGTGTCTCGGAGCAGGCTGTGTCCTGGGCCACACTGGGCTGTGGTCAGCCTCCCCTGAGCCTTTGCCTGTCTTGTGCTTCGTGCTGCAGCCCTGTGTGCTGGGACTGCTGTACTCACACATACATTAAATGCAAGGGCAGCTGTGTCTTGTTTGAGTCATATCACTGATGTTTCTGCTGTGCTGGGAGAGCCAAGTCCAGTGCTCAGAACTTTGCAGTCTTGATCGTTGTTTATAGCCCTCAGTTGCTGGATGGCTTGGGCAAGGAAGGAAAAGCTGCTGTCTACCCCTCAGACTGTCAGTAGAGAAGATTTTGTGTAAATTGGTGGCAGGCAGTGACTTGATGGCTGGTGGGAATAGGAGGCTTGTAAATCCTGACTCCCAGGCTCTGCCTTAACCACAGACCCATCCTACTTCTTGTTATGACTCTTGCTGTCCTGATTTTTTTGCCACAGGCTCGTGGTTGCAGTAGAAGAGGCTTTCACTCACATCAAACGCCTCCAGGCAGAGGAGCAGCAGAAAGCTCCAGGAGAGATGATGGACCCCCGAGAAGCAGCCCAGGCCATCTTCCCCTCCATGGCAAGAGCTCTGCAGAAGTACCTTCGCACCACCCGCCAGCAGCAGTACCACAGCATGGAGAGCATCCTGCAACACTTGTCCTTCTGCATCACCAACAACATGACACCAAAGGTAAAGAATGCTTCCTCTAATGCTGCTGCAGGAGGGAGGGAGAAGGGGATGGCACATCTGTTCGTGCAAGGAGAACAGAATGTTCTCAAGGGAGGTGAGTGAGGGCTTTCATAGTTGCTCCCTGTGAATTGACCAGCGTGGTGTAGATTGCTCCAGGTCTTGAAGGGAAGTAACATTTCCTCCGCAGCATCTTCTGTCTCTTTTTATTTGAAAGTGCCTATGAGGTATTTGTTCTTGAATCCAGTTCAGCAGTGGGAATGCTTAGTAAATGTTTGAAAGGGTGGCTTTGAGTCACAGAAGTTTTCCCAGCTGGTTTGTGGTAGCAGGATGATGCAGGTGGCAACCTGCAACGGATCTTTTTTGGGTTTCTGCCCTCTCTGCCTTGCTGCATTTTGGACTGCTAATTATTGCCTAAATCTCTGTCTCTCTGACAGTGTTTCTAATTCATGAGCTGCTGGATAGAACACAGTTTGGTGCTTTGTGCCCAGAGTGTGGCTGTTGACTTGCAGACACAGGGAGGGACTTAATGATAAGGGAAACAGGTCACACAATTCCCCTCCCACCCTCTACCTTCCCTTCTAAGAACACCCCACGGTCCTAGGGAAGGGTTATTCTTGGACGTTCACCCAGGACTTACTGCAGTGAGAGCAGAAGTGCTGTCAAGAGATGGGGCTTTGCACCCTCTCATTGTGAGCCACCTGGGACCTTGCTCAGGTATGCAAGGGGATTGCTGCTGCCATTAAGATTGCAGAGGGACTTTAAAATACAAGCAAGGTCAAATGGCATTTTGTGTTCTGTTTTTAGTTTTGCACCCTCAGGCTGAAAACATGGAGACATCTGTTTACCACCTTAGCTTGGTCTGAAGGAGAGAGCCAGCTATCCTGTCTGACTGTCTGGGACTGTAGTTTCGGGGCTGATAGGGGAGAAATGACCTCTGCTCTACCAAACTGCTCCCAGATGGCTGTGCTGATGGCACAAGTCAGGGCTATAACTTTACGGGTTTGCTGGGATGGACTGAAAGAGGATCTCCTGATGTTTGTGTCTACTCCTGGGCCTGAAAGGCTGAGAGGGACTGGGGAGAAGATGTCTTCTGAAGTGTGACAGCTGAAACAATTAGCTGCATGGCAAGCCCGTGCTCGCGGAGCTGTATTTGGGGATGGGAAGCGAGCAGGGCGAGCTGTGGGGCTGGTGCTAATGTGTGTCCCGCTCTTGGCAGGCATTCCTGGAGCGTTACCTCAACCCAGGCCCAACCCTCCAGTATGACAGGGATCGCTGGTTCTCCAAGCAGTGGACGCTGGTCAGCGAGGAAGCAGTCACAAGCGGGTTACAAGACGGCGTCGTGTTCGTCCTCAAGTGCTTGGACTTCAGCCTTGTTGTTAATGTGAAAAAAATCCCCTTCATCAAGCTCTCAGAAGAGTTCATAGACCCTAAATCTCATAAATTTGTCCTCCGCTTACAGTCTGAGACTTCAGTCTAAGGGATTTTGAGGGTGGGTTGTTGGGAGATTTTTTTTTTTTTTCAATATCGTGCTTTTGGGTTTAATTTCCCCAATGCTGACTGAAACTGGCAGATGATGGACCAGTAGTATTTGACCATCTGCACTTTATTTGGAAAGGGGAGGGGGGAGTTGGGATATCTTATCTAGAAAGAAGTATCTTAAGAGGCAATAGGGCAACTTGGCTCAGTTAGCTCAGCCTTGGAGACAGAACAGGTTTTTTTTCTTTGCCTCTCTTTCCAGGCATCCTGTAAATCTCACGCTCTCTTTCTCTGCACAGCTGCAGTGTCAGAGTTGTTGGAGCACTGCCTTACACCGTGCATGCCTGTGCCCTTGTGTCTCTGGTTTTGCCACCTCTGGCTGCTCCTGAGGGCTCATTTCTCACGTGTCCCCCACAGAAATCTCCTGGAACAGGATGCCACAGTCCCTGCTCACTTGGGGAAGAGGGGATAGCAAAGAGGGGGGGGGCAGTGGGAGGGGACTTCTATTCTTTGTTCTTCTGCTTCTCTCCATGTGCCTCTTCTGTCAGTGCTGGACCTCTATGGGCATAATAGGATGGTTTCACCTTCTGTGAAATCTCTTATCTTGAGCTGGATCAGCCCATTCGCAGCTCTTCAATTTTTTTTTTCTTTTTCCTTCATCGGTGCTTGTTGGTGAAGTTGTTCTTCATGTCGGAGCTCCCTGTTCTCTCTCTCCTTCTCCCTCTGTCCTGCTTGTCGGCATCTTTCTCAGGCACACCCAAGGCTTCCTGTTCCTGTCTCCTCTGTCTGGCTTTCTGAATGTGTTTCTCCAGGCACTGCCGCTTCCTTTTGCACCTGCAAGGGCTGTGTATTTGCACTGGGACAGCGTCAGAAAGTAGCTGGCTCCTCCTCAGATAAATCACAGACCCTCCCTACATCTGACAGCCTCTTTGAGGGGAAGGGGGTGCAGGCAGGAATGTGCCCCTCCCTCTCTTGAAGCCAGCTTCAAGTGCGTCTGGAGAAAAGACGGGCAAAAACACTTCCCTCCTTCAGGAGAGAAGCCAGGGAAAGGCTGACCTCTGCCCCATTCACTTGCTTTGGAGAACTGTTGAGCTCTGGAAACACTGCAGTGAGTCCTTCCCCACCGTACGCCTTCAGCTGTAGCTAAGAAATACCAAACAATGCCTGAATGTTGAAAACCTGCCTGCCTTTCTTGGCCTTTGCTGTACTGTGGGAGTTTCTGCTCAGCGTTGGGATCTGCTTCTGAGAGAGGCAGTTTTGTTTGTGAGCCTGCCTTTGCCCACCAGTGCAGCTTACATGTGTGAATTTAATCACCTGAGTTTGGAAGGTTTGTTTTTAACAGCGAGCCTAAATCTGTCTGAAGTCTGATTGCCAGCACAGAGCATGGAGTGACTGGAGCCAGCTGCAAGGCTGGCAGACCTGAAGGTCCGTTGAGATCCATGTGAATGTAAATGATAAATTCATTCTGCTCAGTCTTTTGCCATGCAAATATTCCTTATCGGGCAGGATCTGGCCTGCCCTCCATATGGATGTCTTAAGGAAGAAGGCCCTAGTTCCAGCAGTGTGTAAGTCAGTGCCTTTCATTGCCAGCCTGCACAGTCTTCTGAGAAGGGCTGTGGCAGCCCCTCCTGTCCCTTTTGGCCTTTCCCATGGCAGGCTGGCTGGTGCCCACCACAAGCTGGTGGGAGGGAGCAGCCACCTTAGGCAGGGATGCTGGGGACAGGGCAGGAGAGTCCATCCTCTTCCAGCTTCAGCAAGCGGTGGAGATACATGTCCCACAGCACCTGTGGATAGTCCTCTTGGGATCAAGGGAGCCCCCTGGTGAGTGAGGGTCCAAAATGATGATTCCCCATCTAAGTGACACCTGCAGTTTCCTGTGCCTGTCTTAGAAGCCATGGTAGTCTCCTGGATCCTTTGGAGTGCATGTGACGTACCAGACATGGTTGTAAAGAAAGTGGATGGCATGGCACATGATGGGATTATGCCCTTTGCCCTGAAAGAATGGGAAGCAGGTAGTGTTTTCCCTCATCTAAGCTCAGTGTTTTGAGTTTTTTGGCAGATCAGGCTTTCTGGTAGTCTGTATGGGGACTCCCTTATTGACTGTGGCCTTTGCAGTGTTTTACTTTGAAAAAACAGGTTGCTTTATTCCTTTAAAAGAAAAAAATATAAGGAAGGAGAACATGCAGTATCTTACACTTGGCTCTCCTAAAGATGTCTGCACGCGGGTTTTATGATGTGCATAACTAGCAGGGTGGGAGAGACTGGGAGTGGCTTGGGAGCCTGTGGAGCACTTCAATAGCTGTGTGGAGGCTACTACCTGTGGCTGAGTTGGCTCATTTCTGTGAAGCCAGAGCAAGAACCACCTTGCTGGGGGCTTGGTGTGCCATGTATGTGAGATCACCTTGTCACAGGCACATCTGCAAAACTTTTTTACTTTCCCAGGATTTCCTTCCCCTTTCCTTTTCCCTGTCCCATCAGGAGGGGTTGTCTGACAGTATCTGCTCAGGAAACTCGTGTCTTAATTTTGTCAAATCCTTTAGCACGTGGAGAACCAGACGGAAGCAGCATGTGCTCAGTCTGGGTCTGCTTCTTCATCTCCGTGCTGTGGTTCAACACTGCCTTTTCTGCCTGCTGCCAAAAAGGACACTGTCAACAGGGGCCAACTCCTACATTAAATGCTCTTCCCTATATCAGCAACACGAATGCTTTGCCTGATGAAATCTGAAGGAGAGGACTCAGTCAGATGGTCTCTTTAGAGACGCAGTCTGCTTAGAGGTGAGGATGAACTGAAAAGGGAATCATGATTCCTGGATATTCCCTGTTCTGATATTTTTAGTGACATTTTTCAGGGTCTCTCTTCCCTTCTCCATGGAAAATCAGGGGACCACTGTCATACCTACCTCACTGGAGTGTTGTGAGGCTAAACTCAACTTGCTTTCAAGTGCTTTGAGATCCACAGTTGGATCTGTGGCATCTGTAGGAATTCAAACTCTATAAAAAATACTGAGTGGTGAGTGCGGACTGGTTTGTTTAACTCTGTCTATAGCCAGCTAATGAGTAAGAATGGAGTCATAGGGAATGAAGCTCTGATCCAATTCCTGCAGCCCTTACTTCTGCCTAGCTTGCCAAGAGCTGAGCATAAATACAACTTGCAGGGTTTGCCAGCCAAGTGCAGGCTCTTCCTCCGAATGTCTGTCCTATCCTGCACTGTCTCCTTGCACATATTTTCCTTCCTCTCTTCCAGTCTGGATGTTTGTACCTGGTTGGGAATTGTGGGGTGTTTATTAGAATTCAGGTGCTTTTTTAAGACAACCCTGTTGGTGATGGAGTGGTCAGTGCCCTCTTGGAGATGATCCTTGCACTGGATGTCCTTCACGGGAAGCTGAACCATTGGATAAGGTGCTGTGCTGCCCAGCCAGGAGTGGTGGTGCCCCACTCCTCTCTTCCATGTTGGCACGTTTCCTGTAACTCAAGTATGCTGCTCAGATACTTTAAAGGCTTTGGGTTTTTTGCACTCAGATTTGTTGCAGCCTAAATCCAAAGCCGCACTGAGATCTTGCAAAACCAGATGCAGCTGAGACTTTCAAATGTTCTAGAGCAGATGGAAATGGCTGTGGGATTCCATGAAGGCTGGCTTTCTCTTTCCCCGCTAAAAATTGAAAGATTTTAATTTCTTGCAGCTTCCAGGAATGTAGGGGCAGATACTTCACTTAACACTTGGCCAGTTCTGTAACTGGGCATGGGCAGGTGGTGTTGTCACGTCTGTCAGCCTCTCACTGCCATGTGGCTTCAGCCTGGGTGCAGACTCTGTGAGACTGCCCTGGGTCTCAGTGTCCTTTCCCACACCTGGAAGCTGAGCAGGCAGCAGTCTTGGAAGTGTAAGCATTGTAGCTCTCCCCTCCATAGCGTATATGCAGGGCTGGGAGGTGCTGAGGCTGCACTTGGGAGCTTGGAGGCAGTGCACAGTAAGGCTCAAGTTTGGAGATCTGAACAAATCCCAACCTTTATGAAGACTCCAAACCTTCTCCTTTGGGATGGGGCTCTTTGTGCAAAGCCTTGGGAATCTGCTGTTGCTGAGTACAGCCGAAAGCTGTAGGGAAGGAATATCTGGAGCTGGTCCTGCCCAGTGTAAGTAGCTTTGAAAGGTCTCGTTTGAGATGTGCTCTCTTCTGACATGCTGCTGAAGAAACTGAAAAGATCCATGACTTGCTAAACATGGAAACCTATTTAAGCCAATTTCATCTTGCTCACCAAAGCTCGTCATTCTGCCCTTTTCAAAGGATAAACAAAACTCTTGCGGTCTTCTGCAGCAGTGCTGTAGTCTGGTCCCAAGCTGGCTTCTCACTTGGGCTCAGTGCTGCCCAGCCATGTGAGCTGCTCACGAGGTGTGTGTGCAGGTGTTTTCTCATTCAGCTTGTGTGTGTCTCTGTGCTTTTCCCCCTCTAGTGTGCACATTATACATGTTTAAAGCCTCAAGCCAGACTTGGTGGCTTGGTGTTTCGGCTGTCCTTAAGAAGGAAGTGCTCTTGGAATTGAGCTGGTTTTAGAAAACAAACAAAAAAAGGAACCCCCCCAAATTTGTGTTCTGAAAGAGATGGCTTTGGGCCATGACGTCTCCTAGAGGAGCGTGCATCCTCCTGCGTTCAGGCTGCTGCCTCCCATCGATGATGACCACAAGTTGCCGTTTCTGACAGCCGGGAGCGGTCGGATCGCTCTGGGCCAGTCCCGAGCGGGGCCCCGCCCGTCTGCAGCCCTCCAACAGACTCCATGTTTTATCCCTGGTGTGCACGGAGCCCTGCGGGCAGTGGGCAGCCGGCCCTGCCCTGGGTGTGCTCTGCCCCGGGAGGGGAGGGATCCTTCCTTCCCTCTGGCTGCTTCCCAAGCACCTCTCACCAGCACTAACGATGCTTGGGGGTATCTCCTGTGTGCACAGTGGGGAGATGCTGTGGCCACTACCTGAACAGGCATAACTGTGAAGGAATCTTACACTCTTCTGTGCCTGTTTTGTTGATTCAACATTATTGTGTCTTGGGGAAGGGGGTGGGAGCAAAATGCCCTTCCCCCACCCTCCTTTATCACTGTGTAATACTTTTTCTACACACACTGTGTATAGTAAGAAGGGTTTTGCCAAGGTTTTCTAATTAATAGACACTAACCAGCATTTCTTTCTTTTTTCTCTTCTTTGCACATGTGACTTTAACTGCAGTGGTACATGGTCTTTCTGTTCTTTTCTAATCGTGAACTTAAGTAAGCAAATTCCTGGTGTCTGTGACATTAATGCACTGTGGGTTTAGCCTTGTAAATTGTTCTGTTCCAAGCTGAGTTCTCTTAAGTTATAGCTGGATGGGGTTTTGTTGTTTTTTAAACTGAAACATAAAACTGTTTTACACTTTGCATATTTTGTACAGTAAAATTCTGGAAATAAACTGAAACCAGATTTGATTGTTCCACTCCTTTCTCTTACCCTTTCAGACAAAAAAGCTCTTCTGTTCTTCGAGCAGTCCTTAGCTGTGGACAGGAGGTGCCCTGCAAATGTGTGGTTTAGCTTTTTGGAGGTTGTCTTTTTGTCACCCTCATTCTAGGCCTTTCTGGTCTGCCCTGCAAGTAAAATGCAAACTCATTTATCACTCCTGAAGGAAGACAGGTAAGTGACTGCTTTGAACACCTGAAATCTCAAATGATGGGGAGCAAATGCAGCTGGGGAACTGGGCGGTGGGGGGGCACGACTGGAGTGGGAACAGGTTTTTCTGCCTCCTGTGTTCTCACAGTTTGCACACAAATTATGAAGTGCAGGATTCACTGCCGCGTTCCTTATTTGGCTCTGGTGGGGAGGAGGACTGGTGAGAGCCAGAAAAGCCAATGCTTCATGTTTTTGTGGATGCAAGCCTGTGCTCTGCTAAAAAACGGTGCAGGGATCTCACCTGAACAGCCTCTCTGGGCTTTCCCCACCACCAGTTTCCATCTCCAGCACACCAAGAGCTCAGAAAGATCAAGCAGCTGTGCCCAGGAAATCTGGGAGCAGCCTTTTTGTCTAGGTGTTCTTTGGTGCCCACTCTTCAGGCAAGCCCAGCCCAGCTGATCTCCTTGGTGGCTTCAGCTGCTGGAAAAATCCACGGGATGCTGCTCTTCAGTGAAAAAGAGTGCAGCAGTTATGAAGATAAGCAGCACAGACATAAATGCTTGTGGAGATAAACAGCCACGTGGGTAAATGTCTGCTTGTGGGGAGACAGATGTATTTGGGCTAGAGAGAGCTGAACTAAGGCCCGGGAGGAAGCAGGAAGGGTGTGATGGGGGTGTGCTCTGTTCTGCCTCTTGCCCTCCCTTGATCTCTGCTTTTGATCTGTCCCCCTCATCCTGCTGGTGCTTGGGCAGTGCCCAGCCCTGCACTGTTTGCAGGTCAGCTCCCAGAGATGTCCAGGGAAAGGGAAAAGAACTGCTGCTGCCCTGCAGAGCCTGAAATGGGGGTGCAGCTGCTGCTGGTCTCCTCCTGCCCATCAGAGGAAGACCTGACTTGTTGGACTGGAGCTGTGGAGGGAAAGGCTCTGTGGGAGTCGGCCGCAGGTGTGTCATGGGAAGGTGTAAGCAGCCGGAATTTGGCATAAACAAGACACTGGGCTTGTCAGGCTCGTTCCAGGCTCTTAGCCTTGAGAGCTGTGTCTTTACATGTGAGTTCAGCACGCTCTGTTTCATTTCTGGGATAGTGCTGATACCAAATCAACACCTGACTGCTGCCAATTGTGGTGCTTTCTGTCCTGCTGTGGGCTGTGGAAGCTGATGGAAGGAACAGGCTTTGCTAGAGGGACTAGTTCCCTTGGCCTTGGCCCAGAGCTCACATATCTGAATCATAAAGGGCTGTGGTATGTAGCTCAGCAGAAATTAGAGCTGAGGGAGCTGATCTGGTTTGGTCAAGTCTTTTCACTGAAGTTGCACAGGCCTTTGAGGTGTGATGGAGCCTCAGGTGCAATGTTGGGTTACGTGTTACAGACCCAAACCTCTGACAGAAAGGGGATGGAGGTTTTTACTGGAAAAAAACAAGCACTTGGAGGGACCTGGCATCCTGAACCAGAGGTAGGCACCTTTGGTTGAGGGACATATTGGAATTGAGGAGGAGATGCTTCTCTTGCAGTGCCCTTCTTGACCGTATGGGCATAGGACGCTGGCTTCCCTGAGACAGCACAGCACCAACCACTGCTGTGGGTATTTGGTGGCTGAGCTGTGGCTTAATTCATATGAAGATTGATTGGCTCTGGTAGCTGATGTGACCAGGCCTCACAGCTGTGGACACTGAGAAAACATGAGCTGTGGGGAATGAAGTAGAAATCTGTGGGGCAAAGGGCCACATGTAGCCAGGGCATAACAAATGAGGCAAGAAAGGGATTTGTCACCTTCAGCAACTGGGTCCAGAGCCTTGCTTGAAGCACTAGCAGCACCTCACCATGTGATACTGTTAGCTAAATTAATAGTTCAGTGAGACATTTAGCTGTGGAGCTCGGCCAGGCTTCAAACCACAAAACATCTCCTGGTGCAATGAACTGGCTCTGCTGTGTCAGCCCCAGCTCTTGACTCCTGGGAAGTACAGGAGGGGTTGAACTCAAGGGCTTCCAAGGGGTCCTGGAGCTCGGGACAGGTGGGGTAGGTGCAAGGGAAGGGGATCTCTCAGCAGGACATGGTGTCACACAACAGTGTCCAGGAAGGGAAAGTGTATTGGGAGGTGGCCAAGCAGAGTGCTTTGATTTGTCGTTCAACAGGACTCCTGAGTTTATGTTGGATTGGGAAGGGGATGGATTTAGGTTACAGGCATTTCCGGTACTGACAGATAATTCACTGGGGCAAGGGCATCCATTCCCTTTTCATCCATGTGCATCCATGGACTGCTGGGTCAGGAGGTGCTGAGAGAAAGGAGAGCACTGAGCACATCATGTCTGCAGAAACAGGGATGGTGTAGTGGGGTGATGGCACACACATAGATCATTAGCTGTGGACAAGGTTACTCGAGTTGTTTTACATCCCTGCTGTGAACTTGTGTACTAGTCTGACACGGTACTAGGAAAGTGGGGAGTACCTCAAATGGGAAAAAAGCTGTTTTCCTGTTTGTCCCCATGTCCCTGTCCCTCTCCATAATGAACTTGTAAAAGGTTGTGGGTTGTTTGGGTTTTTCCCCTGACCACTGCTCACATCACAGTCTGTGTTTGGGTTGAGGCATGCTGCAAAACTGCTAGTCTACCCCAAAGCCCTGAGCTGATCTTCCCTTCCTCCAAAACCTGGGCACCTGAATGAAGACGTCTGTACAGGACTTGGGGCTTGCTCTGGTTCCAGCTCAGTTAATGTGAACAACCTGGGGACCCCAGGAGCCCTCCCACAGGGCTCTGCTGCTTGTTGGCCTCCCAAGGCCCGTGGGTCCTGCTGGCAGGAGGAGGACAGCAGGTGTTTGCTGCAGGGACCACAGCCAGGACAGAGGGAACAACCTGGGCTCTGCGTGGGCAGCACTAAGTACAACTTAAAAGGGGAAGGAGGAAGATGATTTTTACCTTGTGGATGTGCATTTGAGGTAGCTCAGTGCATCCACTTTGCTTATGTATACAAATATGGAGCAAACAGCAAAGCCTCAAGAGAGACAGTAACACAAGGCAATGTGAAGTCAGTGGAAGAGACCTTAGAGAGTAGGGTGTGGGTTTTCCCTCCAGCATTCTTAGGAACATGAAGGCACAGAGATTTAAAAAAACTGAGACACCACAAATTGCTCTAGGCATGAAGCTACTCTGTAAACTGAAACGTTTTAAGTCTCTTCCAAAGGCAAGAATCAGGCTACAAATGCTTAAACATCTAGTCTTGGTTGTCTGTCTTTTTTCCGTTTTATTTCTTTTCTTATTATTTATTTATTTTCTTATTATTTAAAAAGGTAGCAGAAATGAAAAGTGGATGTGTGGGGAGAAGGGAGATGTGTTTGACAAAACCCATTTGATTCAGCCTTTTTGAAAGTCTTAAAAGACATTCAGATTGTTATGGCTCTTTGGACCTCTCTTCAGCATCAGTCAGATGCTGTGGGCATGTTTTAGAACAGGGCACAAGAAGAAGCTGATTCTATCTGGGCCACAGATGTGAAATAGATCTGCAAACCTTTTAGCTTCTATTTTGTAAAAGCTCATTCTTGAGTACTCATAATACCAGATCCTACAGCTGATTATAATTTTGCTTTGTAAGTGGTTGTGAGAAACTGGTTTAGTAATTCAGTAACTAGACTGTGGGAAGCTGTGCTAATTCCTTCAGCAACTTCATTTTGTGGGGACTAAAATGTTCCTCAGACATTTAGCTACTTCTGTTGTTCCATAACCTCTCTCTTGGTCACTAGCAGGAGCAGGACTTTGAATGTTGAATTCAATGTTAAAGCAAAAATCAAAATCTGACACCAGGCAAATTTCAGGGCTGCTCTCTGGCCAAACATCACTTTATTTTTCCACTGTGTTACTGAGGGAGGGACCTGATTCAGGCTGGGCTTTCTCCAAATCCAAAAGCACATGAGGCTTAAATAGTCCGTGGCTATTTAAAGTGATTTACCACGCACGACCAAGGGAGGGCTCAGTCAGGACAGCCACTGGTAGTCTCCGGCAGGGAGGTGGTTCTCTGGCTGCTGTTCAGCGTGGGATACCCCCTCCAGCAAACTCAGCTTGTTTAACCCCCAAGGCTTATTTCTTGTATGTGAAGCCATGACACTTGTCTTCTGCTCAGATGGTGTGGTGGTGGGATTGCTGGTGGCACTGGGTGTTATTGGTCTCTTCCCACAGGGAACAGCAGTCAGGGCTTGCTTGCAGGGTGGTGGTGCCTCATCTAGATTTTGGGACAGTGGGAAAAGAGGTCCACCAAAAAATTCTGCTGTTTCTGCCCAGGCTGGTGAAATGGCTTTTCCTTGAGTATGTCCCACCTGTCCCTCCTCAGAATAAAAGCCAGTGACAGCCTTGTCCGGATATCTTTCTCCTCAGAAAGGAAACCTTGTCCCTCCTCGTGTTCAGAGCTGTGGGGATCCAGCACAGGCAGTTTGTGGCAGAGGTGTGAGGGAGGCTGCTGTCTCCCTGGGGTGGGGAAGGGGCAGGGAAGGGCTCTGTCCTTCAGAGACCCTCAGTATCCTATGCTGTGGGGGTGGGATGAGAAGAAGAGGAAGACAGGCTGCATAGAAATGGAGAGAGAAAATAAATTCAGGGAGCCACTGAGGGTCAGAAGACTAGTAAGTCAGGAGGCATGAAAAGAAGGTGAAAAAGCTGTTTTCTTGTTTTCCATAGCATTAGGGACAATGCCCTTTGAGTGCTTTGCTGATCCCCTTTATGACAGGGGCTTGGCAAGAGAAAGTGCAAGTGGGGGAGGCACCGGAAGGATCTTTGCTTCCATGCTAAAGGCAGTTTGTAATCTGATTCCTGAAATGGGTCTTCAAGCTGCAAGGAAGCTCTGTAGCCTTTTTTTTTTTTTTTTTTTTTTTTCCTTTTAATACATTT
>VYXD01013277.1:872398-922045 GCA_013397195.1 Hylia prasina | reverse complement strand
TTTCTTTTCCCTTTAAATAGCTTAGCACCGTTTAAACCTGGCAGAGTGTTCTGGGAGCTGGGCCAAGACTCTGCCCTGGGCCCTGCCCCATGGTCCCCATTGTCATCAGATGTCATCTTCTGCCAAAGAGATGTGAGAGTCATGTCACGGCTGTCCCCCAGGGATACTGACCAGCCAAGGAATGCTTTGCTAGAGGTCAGTGGGACAAGGGAGAGGGGAGAAGGCAGGGGATGCTGCAGTGCAGTGGGTTGACCCAGAGTCTTGGGTGTCAGGTAGGACACAGTCCTGCTGGCACAGCTCATTACCGAGGTCATCCTGCTGTGCTCTGCTGTTTCCACTTTCTAGCAGCTGGCCTTGCACTGCATGGCATGGATGTACCCAGGGTGTGAAAGCAGCCAGGCGGCAGTGAGCTTTGCCCCAGAGGGCTGAGGTGCTTCTTGCCTGTTTGCCCATCCTCCTCTTCATCCCCCCAAGTCCAGGCATCGGTGTGCAACTGGCTGTGTGTGGGACTTCCTCAAAGCCAGAGCTTTGCTGCAGTGGAGAGGAATCCAGATGCAATCTCGGTCTCTTTTCACATGACTGTCAGTCAGTGACAGCTGGGAAGTGATATGTTCCTGTCTAATTAATTATTTTCCTGGGAATAAAAGGCAATGTTTTCTGTTTGGTCTCTGTAATGAATCAATCATTCCTTTAGGTATGATGTGCAGACAGACATGGAGAAGCTGCCGGTGTCCCCGGCTCTGTTCACTTTGGTGTCTGGCTGAGCAGCTTCATTCTGGGATGGGAACCAGCTGAGAACTCTGGTTTCACTATGGGGCTGTTCCTTTCTCAAGGGAGACAGGAGACCCATTGCTCCTCAGAAACATCACAAAAACTGCTGACCCTGAAAACATGGAGTAATCTGCGATTTCCAGAGTGACTCCCTTGTCCTTTCCTCCTGCAGTTGACATAGACTCAGAGCACTTTTAGGTTCACAGAGCCGCTACGTCAGCAACTGCTGCAAAGGCAGAAACTTTCTCCTCCATGCTGCAGTATGAGAGCTGTTGCTCCTGATGGGTTTCCTTCTGCCTTAATTGTTGTCCATGAGAGCACAGGATGGGCTGTGGTACACATCCCAAACAAACCCCTTGGCTGTGCCCTCCAGCCCTGTGTCTGGGGACTGGGAGGAGGTGTTGCATAGCTTGGTGTTCTGGCCACATATCACATGTTAGGAGGGTCCTCACTATCACTGGGGACAGGTAAGACCAAGTTTTGGAGTACTTTGGGAATTAATTTTACAGTGGTGTGTTAATGGTCAGACTCAATGATCTTAGGGGCCTTTTCCAACCAAAATAATTGGATGATTCTGTGAAGAAACTGATCAGCTTGAAGCACTCGTGGTTGGATGAGGGCAAAATACAATTCTTGTCTTTATGTGTATAAAGACCTTTCCATTATGTCTAGTTAACGTGCTGGAGCAAAAGAACTATCTGTGAGGAGACATGCTTGTTAAGCACTCGGTGCTGCCCATGAACACAAATTTATATTTTTATAACAAAGGGGTTTTTTTGTAGATTCCTCATCCAAATGTGCTGACTTTTTCTTCTCAGTGTATAGTGGGCAGAGTTAGGCTGGCTTTGCTTCTCAGGGCCACCAGTACCCTTCAAATGCCACGTGTTCCTACTTGTGACAGAGGAGCCCAGGAGCACCTGGGCCTGGGGTTCTGTGTGTCATCCCCATACCACTGTCTTACCCATCCCTGCAAGCAAAACACTCAAATTCAACCTGCCATCTCCTTCACAAGGGGCATTGCATCATTCAGCAGTTTGTTTGTTAGGATCTTGGAGCAGACGGGGTGTTATGGGTAAATGGGAAAGGCTTTGCTGCCTACCCATCCTTATTGCTGCAATCCTTCCTCTGTGGCAATGCTTTCCTAATTTTTCATGTGATTGTCCCAAAAGATGGCAATAAACAGTTCCTGTTGTGGGCAAAGACAATGATGAGAACTTTAATGGTGGACTGAGGGAAGAGAGAAAGGGCAGCCCCATCCCTGGCACCATGAAGGAGTGGCAGCTGTAGGATTAGCTCTTTCTTGCATAACTCAAGGAAAACTTTCCATAAACCACTGGCACCACTCCCCAGTATGAGTTCAGCCTCTACACTTCTACATTAATGATTTCTTTTCCCTCCAGAGGTCTGTTGCTTTGAAGTGTTTAAGTGCCTGTGAAACACCTGTGCACTTGAACATGCCCCTGGTGCTTTTTGCAGGGTCTGCCTGCTCTGCTGGGGGAATCTGTGCCTCTCAGACCATCTAGAGTGAGGCACTTCAGAACAGAGGGTCATCCACAGTGGGAGAGGGCCACACAGAAGGCACTCAGGCAATCGGCATGTCTGTTAGGAAAGGCAGTAGAAGAACTTTTCATTATTCTTCATGTTTGGAGTGACTGATGAGGAGGTGCATGGCCAGTGCAGCCAGTTACCTTATGCAGGGTGAAACTGGGCATGTTTTGCTCCTGGGAATAGCCCAAAGGTAAAGATAAGCTAGTTCTTTTCTCAGGTCAGTAGTTGTCCCATAATTACAAGCCAGAGGCCTACTTCTGCCTCTTCTTGCTCCTTACCAGTGTGGGTGAAGGAGACCTTGAGTCCTACTCGCTCCCTCTCTGAGCTGGGATCCTCCAGCAAACCTCTTGAGGAAAAAGCAGAAGGAGAGTGCTGGGCACCCTGTCGGCCAGCAGAGAGTAGGGTGTGAGGGGAAGAGAGGAGGAGACCTCCATGCTGAGAACACTCTGAATTTCAAAACTTTTGAAAGCTGTTCATCATGCCAGAGCAACCAGTTGATTGTTCTCCCAAACAAACTTGGTTCATCCTCCAGGCAATCACAAGGAAGCACGGAAGAGCAAGTGGTTGACCTGGGGGCTTTGCTGCCTTGTCTATTCTTCTAATAGGCTGTATCTGAAAAGCACATGTTGAGGGTTTGATGCTCAACAAGGAGCTAATGGCCTACAGTCATCTACCATGTTAGCACAGTATTCATTCAAGTGCATAGAGACAGAGAGAAATCCAGCTATGTGTTGTTTATACTGGCATTTCCCACCAAGGGGATATGGCACACATGGGAACATATCAATACTTCAGCTTTTTTATACCAGTTTCAAATTTCTATTTCAGCTAATGTAGAGAAAGTCAAAGAAACTGATCAACAGGCCGGAAAAAAAAATCTATAAAATCTTGCTTTGCAGTTCATCTGATAAAGGAAATATATAGTGTGTAAACCTTGTTTCTCATCAGGCTAAATCACATTTGTGTAACTCTGATTTTTCTGTCCCTTGCGTGGTTATTTCACCTCACATCATGTACCTCTGTCCTAAGCCAGTATAAGGATGGTCAGACTGGGTTTTTTGTTTGTAGCAAGAGAGGAGTTGTATACACTACCTATGCTAGCAACTCTGAACAACTGGAGAACATCTTTATAAATGTATTTATAAAGATAAAACCATCTCCAAACCCTCCATTCATCGCACTATTGCCAAACATAAGAAGCTAAGACAATTGAAATCTGCCAGCATGGGAAAGCAGGGAGACCTAATGCTGCCACAGTGACCTGCACATGGATGATGCTGCACTCGCCAGGGTATAGACCCTTAGCTTTGTGAGTGACCCCCTAGACTGCAGACTGGTACCCTGAGATCCTTCTCAGCCTGCAGTCAAAAGAGGTTTCTCACATGGGATGTCTGAGTCTCTAAGCAGGGATTAACTGTGCAGCAAAATAATCAAAAGCCAAACAGCTTGAGGTCAGACTGTGCTCACACCCCAACGCACCTCATCCACTATCTGTTTGGATAGATAGATGTGTTCCCTCCCAACATCTTGATCATGGGAAAAGATGCAACACAATGAAGAGTCAGCAAAAGTTGGAAGGTCATGGGGAATAGGAATGCTTCAGAGTGGGCTCCTATGGATGTTTCCATTGACTTGGCTCTCATCCATGACCTTCAGGCTCAGGGCTCTGGATTGGGCTCAGGGCTGGACCAGCCCATCCACCAGTTCAGGAACTCGTGAGCTTTTGTCTCATATCAGGCCTCCTGCAGTGACTCCAGCTGTGGCCTGAGCTTTCAAGAAGAGGTTCAGACAGGGGACCCAGCATTTGGGTTTGCATTGCACTGCCAGACAAGAATATCCTGTCATTATGTGGAATCACTGAAAACTTTAATAGCATCCCTAAAACCTCCCTCCCCTCCCAAAGCATTTTTCTGGCTCTTAGCATGTTAAGGAGTAGCTACAGACTCCTGCAGCAGAACTTGCAGGATTGAGTGGTCTTGGCAGAGTAGCTGCAAAGGGCATTGTGTTTAATAAAAGGGCTAAACTTTACAGTTAGGGTTTTCCCTATGTCTTGAAGTGAGATTTGGTCTTTGGATGTTAAGTGCTGGGCTGATGAACACAGAAAATACAAACTGGCTCCCTGCGTCCCTCTGGCAGCAAGCAGGCAGGCACTTATCTCCTGCCCTGGGACACTCGGGGCAGATTCCCTGCAGATTCCTACTGTCCTTACTAAGGAGGCATGATTGGCAGTGGTGCTGGGTGCCTGCAGGTGCTGCCCTCCAAAGGGGCAGCCCTGGTGGCCCAGCACCACTGGGAATCAGGCGAGGGCAGGGGGAGCGGGGCCGGGGGAAAGAGGAGCAGCGGTGCTTGCTGATGCTCAAACATAGGTCTTCCAATGGAGGGACCTGCTGCAGGGCGAGGGCTCTCGGGCCCCACAAGTCAAACTGCACTGAGTCACAGTTAGTCATCATCGTCATCATCATCGTCATCGTCGTCGTCGTCATCATCGTCGTCATCATCATCATCGTCGTCGTCATCATCGTCATCTTCATCGTCGTCATCATCTTCGGTATTTATCTTCCCAGAAAGCACGTCCTCTATCCAGTCCTCCAGCTCCTCGGCTGTGGGCAGGTCGTCATCATCTCTGATGTCCATCCAGACGCTGTCAGCCTGTGGGGACAGGTGACGAGGGGTTAGCTGCCCTCAGGGACACGGGGAAGAGGTGGGGTACGTGGCTGCTGGGGGGTGAGGGTTGGAGCACGGGTGGGATGCAGGGCATTGGCTCCCTCTTTCTACAGCCTGTGGACAAGCTCAGCCAGAATGTCTCCGCCCATGCACTGGGATCACCACCTCCCCCTGGCGTGCTGCTGTGTCTGACCAGGGGCAGTGGGGCTGCTCAGCAGGTTTACAGGGGTGTGTGGTGCTGTGTGCCCTGACGAGATGTGTGCTTGCTGCCTGTACCTATGAGCAGGAGCGCTGCCCACCTGATGCATTCCTCACTCTGTCTGGACGGTTCTGTAGACTCCAAGTCTATATAAAGAGAGATCAAAGAGACCTCCACCAGCACTCACTGCATCACCCTGGTTTGCAGGACATCACAGTGTTTCCCTCCTTCCATCCAGAGCCCTTCTGGGACCTCTTTCTTGGAGCCTTCACAACCCCCTGCCAGCATCCTTTATCCCCAACCTGTTTTACAATCACCTTTGCCTCAGGACCTTGCTCTGTACTCTCCATGTGTGATAATGGTTCCTGCTCTTGGAAGACCCTTCCCTTAAATCATCTCAGCCATCTCCCATGCATGGCTGAGATGGTACACTGTGCATCTCAGCTGAAGAGTGGTGAGAAACACCAGTGCCATGGGCTACAGACGCCCCTGGTCTTTCCCTCCAGCTGTCATTACTCCCATAAACCAAAGGGGATGGGAGAATTCAGTAAGAAGACAACGACAAATTTGTGACTGTTACCCAGGGACAGCAAGCTTTTTTGGTCTCTGAGGTCTAGAAATAAAAGTTTTCCTCTCTGCTTTGCTACAGGTTGCTTGGGTAAATGCCTGCATAAGCTCCTTTCCATTCACTCTCTCCCTTCCATAAAACAGGATCAGCCTCCTATTTTGCTGAGGCACTTTGAGGTTATCTCATTCATCATTTGATGCTGCAGAAGTAACTTCACATATCAGAAGATAACTACCAGCTTTTGCAAAGGCATCCAACTCCTTTCCCTGTCTGTGGTACTTAATTCTCTTTGATTTATGGCTTGCTTAAAAGCCAGACCAATTTCTGCTCAAGAAAAGCTGTGTCTCCCATACAATATTTTCCTCCTAAATCACCAAAACTGTAATAAAAAAGAACCCTGGAGAGGCATACAGCTCTTACTTCACTCAAATGTTCACATCCCTAACCTCAGGACTGTTCGTGTGGCAAAAAAGTGACACTTTTAAATAATGGGAGAAGGAGTGGCTCCTCGAGAAGGTGCTGTGCAAATAGGCAGTGATACTTTGCAGGCCATCATGGCCTTGGTGCTGAGCCACAGTCACCACAATGTGATGAGCCAGTTGGGGCTGCTGGGAACTCTGGTGTTTGCATTGGCAGGTTTTTACAGAAGTGATGGGGTCATGAAGGTTATGTCCACCGAAGCCAACAGCAGTGTTTATTTTCACTCTGTTGTGTAAGTCCCACTTTGTACCTGTGTAACTTGGCTGAATGCAGTGAAGTAACACTGAAATAACAAAATGAGCTCAGTGCTTGTTTTAGATATCACCCGCCAACCTAGAACTTCCTTAAATCTCTCTCGAGAAATAAAAAAAAGGGCTTAAGAGGAATGAAATAAAACCTGAAAATACTGTCATCAACAACCTGAAACATTTACTATATCAAAGCCAGATAATGTGTGCGTTTTTACAGGTCTCTGAGTGGCTGCTGAATAATAAGGCATATATTCTCACCTAATTCTGCTTTCTGAATGATTCTCATGCTGCTAACGATACAACTTCCAAGAATTTCCATTGACTGCTGTTTAATGTAGCTTTGACGTGACGTAAACATGACCAGTCACAGTAAATATAATGAAGGGAGATACTGTATTAAGGGCTAGTATTAAGGGCATAAGACTGAAGACTTGGGCTCTCTTTCTGGTTTGTCCATTCATTTCTCTCATGACCCTAGGTGACAGGTGCTATTTTGGCCCTTTTCCTTTTACCTCTCCCTTAACGAGTCTGCTAAGAAGCATTAACTCACTGACTCTTCGCTCTCTAGGTGTCTGCTCCATGGTCTGGCGCAGTCCTGCTCTATTACAGGCAAAAAGCTCACATGCAGCCAGGGCTGAAACTACTCTGTTACTGCCAAGTCAGCTTCTCAACCCCCTCGGTGGCAAGATCCAGGGGCTCTGCTTTCTTCATGACACCACTGCTTTGCCTTCCCCACCACGTCTCCCATCTATAGCCTCGCAGCATCTGTTGTAACAGGAGGCACAACCGTCCAGTTGCACAACCCTTGCTGTCCCTCTTTTTTCTCCTTTTCACAGGAGACAGGATGTGGAAGCTGGAAGCAAGGTCACTGTTGAGCCAAACCAGCAGCCAGCCCCACACACTTGTCCCAGTTTGAAGTCCCTTGCTGCTCTCTTCTGATGAAACATCAAGTTCACTTATGACTCAAATTTCAAACATGAAGTCAAACACCAATTTACAAACACTTCTGCAGTGGAGAGATTTCTGCTTTCAGAGACACATACCCACACAGGTTCATTTTAAAGAGATTAAAACAAACATCCAGCACTTAAACATTTAAAATAAACTAAGGTAGTAGGTGAGCCAGGCAGGAGCATGCTGCATCACGGGCTCTCTGATCATCTGGACTGTCATTGTCAGAAAGCAGAAAGAAAGGTTTCCCTCTGTATCAGGGCTGTGAATCGCGTTACATTTTACTCAGAAGCTCTCCTGAGATCTCTGCTGGTGAGAGTCAGAGGGGTGCCTCTCCCACCTGCCTTAAAAGGTCAGAGTGTGTGGGCAACAGGAGTCAGTCTCATGGCTTTCTGGCTTGAAGGCAACCACAGTGAAAACAGTAGCTGCTAGAAAGTTGTCCCAGTAGCATAGCTGTGGTTGCTGTGGGTACTGTTGCCCCCTCAGCTGTGCAAAGTAGCACTTGCCTCTGCAGGTCTCCCTCTGCAGCTGCTGCCTGTGGGATGGTGTGGAAACCTTCACTGCCACCAGGTGTGGGGCAGGCAGGTCTCCTCTTCCCACCTAAATCCCTCCAACAGTACTTGCACAGCAGTGGCTGAAGGGGACTAGGGCCTGGATGGATCCCAGTGCACCCTCCTTTCCATGCAGGATCCCTTGATTACCAGTTTATGCTGTCCTTCTGTTAAAGCTGTGTATTTATTTAGTCAAGCTGTGCAGTTTCTCCCTGTCATCTGTTGGGGACAATCTTTCCCTCCTACACTCAAGCTGTGCCCTTTGCTTCTGTGGAAAGAACAACCTCCTTTTTCTCCTCTTCTTCTCCCCTAAGCATGGCTTTCTTTTCCCCCTACACACACTTTTTCTCCACAAAGGCACCAAGCTGTCAGAGCAGGGAATAGACAAAGGTGCATGCTGTGAGTTGGGGTGGAAAGGTAAGACCTTAAAAACAGAACTGGGCAAAGCCCTGAATCCCAGGCCATGGAGGCTGGTGCTGTCCTCAGCAAATGTGGTTTGTGTGTGATTTGGCAGCAGAAACTCACTCAGACTAAAGCCCTCAAGCCCATCCTTGGAGGTGTCAGAAACCCTGAGGCAGGTGTTACAAACTCCTGGTGAGTTCTTCACATTTTTTCCCCAGGGGAAAAGCCTGTTCTACCCGAACTTAACAGTGGAAACCCCACTGATTCCAGTGTACCTCATGACCCAACCTTTCCAGCACCCTAATTTTGGGATCACTGAATTTTCTGAGCACGTGCTACTCACGTCTGTGACGTTCACCACCCCGATCTGTGGTCTGAACAGGTCGATCTTGAAGGTCTTCTCCCAGTAAGTGATGAGCTGCAGGAGTGAGACACAAGGCTCAGACAGGGGTGTTTGCAAGGCCCCCTTGCATTAGTTCAGTCAGCTGGGCTGTGGAGTGAGGATGTCCATCCATGTGTGCATGGGAGAGAGGAGAGGCTGAACACAAGCTTGGGCTGCCACACGTGGCAAAGGGAAGTGCCGACTCCAGAGATGTTCCCAAGACAATGCCTCCTTGGCAGGCAGAGCCGAACAAGCAGCTTCCAAGGGGGTGGCCTGTGGTCCAATTTCCCATCCTCCCCTGTCCCAGATTCACTGGAGCAATTCCTGCACGCATGTGTGCACATGCACACCCCCCCACACCCCCTCATGCCCATCCTATCCATGAATTAAACCAAGAAAGGCAAAGAGCCTCTGCCACTCACCAGAGGAAAGTCATCAGGGTCAATCCAGACAATGCTCAGGTCAGGATTATCAGTGTTGTCCCTGGCAACCTGCTTCAGGATTTCCAGGAACTCAAAACCATCTGAAATGATATATGAATCACTGCAACTCTCCTGCAAATGCACAGGCACTTTTTGCTTGTGGGGTTTCCAGCTTCCCTGGCTCCCCTATGCACACAGGAGTTGTTTATAGTTCTCATTAAAATGCTCTCTCCCAGCGCTTTCTTTTGATAATAAGGCTTTTAATTTCAAGCATCCTCCTCGGGTATGGAAATTAGTTACACATGAATTAAGCCCCATAATCCTTCCGTGGAGTGGAACAATGTCACTATTTTCTTGTGGTGAGGGAGGAACTGAGCCCCCAAGAGGCCAAAGCTTTCCAATTTGCTGACGGCTCTGAGAAGTGCCAATGCCACGGCTTTTCAAGAGTTGGTGGCTTCGGGTTTCCTGCATGCCTATCCCACACCCAGCCCTCGGCATTCTCCCAGAGCCACGTAGCAAGATGTGGCAGAGTTCAGGAGCGAATCCTGGTAGTGGGGTGGAGGGAATGACTTTTTTTTTTCCAGGCAATCATCCATTACTATCCAAAATTTGAGTCCTGGCTAGCACACCTGCTAGCATAAACACATAGAAGCATCCTGGCTCCCGCCCCAATAGGCTGGGGCTCCCCATCCTGGCCAGGGTGCTAGGCTCCACAGTCAAAGCACATAAAAATATGCTTTCTTGAAGGATGGAGAGTCACACAAGGAAGAAAATGGCCTCCTACCTGGGTCATCTTCTTCAGCAAAGGCTACAATGTGGATACCCTCCATGTCATCCTCCTGGAAACAACACAACTATTACTGATGGGCCAGGGAGGGAGGACAGAGTCTGGGTGGTTCCTGGAGATGAGGAGCAGTGGGATGCCTCGAAAAGGACAGTTACAAAGGGAGGATTGACTAGAGCTCCACTGAGAAACCAGAAATAGGAGCTGAGATGAGGCTGATGCATGAAGATATTTAGTGCTGAAGGGGGTAGGTTAGGTAGTGTTGCTGAAACTCTTCAGATAAAAATAAGGTGGAGCACCATAATGGCAATGGCAAGGGAGCTTCTGATGATGTGAGGCAAAAGCTTCTCTGCAGAAAAGGTCAAGGCTTTCTAGCACAAGAATAGACGTTCACCCTTCATGCCTGAGGCCACATACCCTCATAAATTTTCAGCTCCCAGGGGATGGTTTGCAAGGAAACAAATATCTGCCACCATGCTCAGCCCCAAAACATGCTCCTTTGGGGCTCACAATTGCCTCACAATATGAGAGGCAAGGTGGCTCATTTGGGCCCCTTTTTGGAGGTGAAGTGCCTCTGCTTTAGGTGAGCAGTGAGGGAAATTGAGTGGGGGGTCATTTCAGGGCTCCAATGAGTGGAGGACAAAAATTGCAGCCTGGTGGATTACATTCCTCATGAAACACATGAGGAATGATATTGGCAAAGGCCAATGGATCTGCTGGCCAGTTCATCATCTGCCTGCTATGAATGTCATCTCTGAATTATCCCATGGATCGGTTTTGCCTTCCTCACCCGCTGTCGGTCCCAGTTTCCATTTCAATTGGTTTTAATGCAAGAAAAATTCCCATCTAAATGCTAATTTCTTTTCCCTTCTGAGCCCAGAGGTGACAAAGCCACCATCAAATACTGAAAGGGAAAATGCCCTCTGAAAGATTAAGTGGAAAACATTATTTTTAAAAACAATAGCGGATGTTCAGCCTTTGTGGACGTCTTCAGGGAATACGTTTTCACCACGACATTCTAGGCAGATTTACTTGGGATCCAGACCACTTATAGCTGACAAAATTTACACTGTTGCTTTTTCTTCATATTTTCCAGCAGTATTGTCAGACAGCAAAATAAAAAGTGTATATCTATATGTCATATACAATAACATGTATATACCTATATAATGCAGCTCTATTCTGGACTATGAGGCAGCAAAAAAAACTGGACTAACTCCAGTGAAGGCAGTGAGGATGTTGTGAACTTAAAGTGAGATCAGAATCCAGCCCCTTGTCTTCTGTAGTTTTGAGCCCACTGCTCATAGCAGAGGCAAGCTCTGTATTCCCAGGCTGCTGGTTGAGCAAGCATCCCACTACTGGGAATTCACACTTTTCATGAGGCTATTTTAGAATATGGTCAGTATGAAAGTGAAGCCATTGCATGTGAAATTTGGGTCTCACTAAAGCTCCATTAAAAACCTTGGTGGGGCTTTGGTGGATCTTGGAAGCTGTGTTCTATACACAAACTGTATTTCAAAACAAGATGAAAAGCTATTTTGCCTAAGTGACTCATAACTCCTGGTTCAGTTTTATTACCTCTTGCCTTGCTGTATTAAAGACTCCCAAGGTTTTTGCCACTTTGGAGTCCTGCAGCGTTTCATGTTACACAGCCAAGAAGGGGATATCTGAATGCTGTTATAAATGTGTCGAGTCTTTTGGAAGAATGACTGCACCTTCCTTAGTGTCTGTAAAGCACCTGTTCAGCTTTGTTTTTCAGCATTCATCTGGCACTTGAGAGTCCCTGACTAGCTTTTAACATCATATTCACTCACAGTGGAGGGATAATTTGTTATACACAATTTTTCTTTCATTTTCACCCTTCTCTTCTTCCCCATCCCTGCAGACCATGAGAGTCCTCTGTGTGTGATAGGGGTCAAACTGTGGGTTAGTTCTTCACAGCTGCCGATTTGCATCTTGCTTGTACTGTGAGAAGTGCAGTCAATGCATGATCTGCTTTGAAATCTGTATAATTAACTGTACTGCCTGCCTTCACTTCCATTTTGAATTGTACAACCACTCTGGTACTTTTACAAAAACATGTAGTGACAGGATGGGGGAGAATGGCTTTAAAATGAAAGAGGGTAGATTTAGACTGGATGTTAAGAGGCAAATCTTTACTGTGAGGGTAGTGAGGCACTAGAACAGGTTGTCCAGAGAAGTTGTGGATGCCCCAGTCCCTAGAAGTGTGCAGGGTCAGGCTGGATGGGGCTTTGGGCCACCTGGTCTAGTGGAAGGTGTCCCTGCCACAGCAGGGGGTTGGAACCAGATTATCTTTAAGGTCCCTTTGAACCCAAACCAGTCTATGATTCTGTGAGTTTCCATGAGACCAATCTCCATAGCTCACCCAGCACGCAGGACACAGAAATCACCCCAGCAGCAGCACTGATGTCCCTTAGCTGAGACAGAGCATCCTCGGGCAGGATCACTACACAGGCCTCACATCTGCCTGGCACACTGCTTAGCTTTCATTCTGCCTTCTGTGAAACAAGCAGGAGCCAGCCCAGCTCTCCATCACTCCTGCACACAGCATTTGAGCACCCTGTTTGAACTGAGGCACCAGGCACTGCAGCTAAGGCTTTCCCTTTTTCCCAGAAGAGAGGGAGCAGCTTTGCAAGGAGGGAAAGGTAATGTTTTGCCCAGACAGAGGCTTGAGCTCTTGAGCATCAGTTGCTTGTTGGAAGCTGGTAGGGGACACAATGGTTCCCACATGTGCTTACCCACGTCTCAAACATGTCCTCTGGGCGCAGCTTCCTCAAGGTGGCCCTGAAAGGAAGACAGAAATGCTCTTTGAGGACATACCCAGCACTGCCACACATGCCACTGTCAGCATCACGGGAAAGGTCACCATGGCATGCTTGGCTGGTGGCTGGAGTCAGCCACCACATTCTGAATGCAAGAATGGGGGCACTGTAGGTCAATTTATGCCTTTATTTGTGGTGATAAAACCCTGCCCATGGCCCCATTGGAGTCACTGCAGCCACTGTTTCTGCTTGGGAAGATGAGACGCTTCTCTGTGCTGGGATGTGCTGATGAATTAGTCCTACACATGGTAGACTGTTCTGTCTGTGCTGAGAGCATGAGACAACATTCACTTTTGTTTTGGAGTCCCTGGGACATGCCTAATGGGCTCTGTCCCCCCTTTCTCCTGGTTTCACCCTGGCATAATTTCAGAACAGAAATCCTTCTCACCTCTGCTGAGGCAAAGAAGACGGAATAAACTCTGGGAAGGAAATTTGGATCCTAACAACCACTGACAAGAAAATTTAAACCCTAAGACTAGTCAAAGAAATTTTTTTTGAGAAGTAGTTCATAAAAGAAAAAAGATTCATAGCAAATATATTCAGATACATCTGTAGCAGGAAGCCTGTCAGAGAGCCTGGCAGGCTGAGAGTTTACTGGGGTGTTAGAGAGGCATCCAAGGAACAGAAAGCCATAGAAGGCAAACACAAACCAGCCTTTGCACATCTGCTTGCTGTAGGTATCAGCTGTTTGGGGAGGATGCCCCAGCAGAGCAGGTCTCCCTGGGTGACCTGCCCCAGGACCTGCTGCAAAGAGAAGTGTCAGTCTATGAGGTTTTAGAACAGATTTGTAGGAATGCCAGAACCAGGTGGAGTAAGTGAGATGTGTAACCTGTCACTTCAGTTTGCCTCACAAACAGAGCAATGGAAAAAAGGGAACGTTTTTTAGAGGTTCCTAAAGGACCTGAGGAGCCACAGAACTGAGTTCCAGTTAGATCAGAGGAGGGGAATCTCCTGTGGATTAATAACATTGAATATCATGGAAATGAATGGCCAGTTTTCATGACAGAGGAAATTACCCAATTAAGATTCATAGCATATTCTTTGGTATGATCATATGCATAACATATCCTCACATAATCTGAAAAAGATGGGAAATAGGAATATGGCAGCATTTGCTTATCATATCCAATTCTTTAGCAAGCAACAAAGGCCTGACTATGAGTTGGTACAAAGGATCTCCTGTGACTTGAATGTCTGCATGATAGACAGACACATAGCAAGTAACACACTTGCAGAAAACCAACCCTGATTGTACAGGTGCAGCAATTGGTTCTAAATTAGTTGTAATTAATTATTGCCTCTCAGGAAAGGGGCCCAGGTGTCACAAACTGAGAAAGAATCAGCTCCAAAGGAAAAAGGCCAAAAGAAGGTCGCAAACAGTTGGAAAAAGGAGTAAAACATATCATTATGGCAGTGGACAGCTACACTGTGAGCCTCCTCAGTGAAGTTATATGTAGTTCTGGTCATCCCATCCCAAAAAAATGATATGGACAACTGAAAAAGGGACTTGGAAGCTTGGGAGTGGTGAGTGAAGGTATGGAATGACCTCTATTTGATGAAGATTAAATAGAGAAGAATTCTTTATTTTGTGAAAAAGGTTACTGAAGAGGGTTTTGGCAGGTATTCTGAAAAAGTGGAAATGGTAAAGAAAACATGAATAGCTTAGAATATGGCCGAGGTTCTAATAATGTCGAGGTTGCAGATTTGATTCCTGCACAGGCCATTCACTTAAGAGCTAGACTTGCTGATCCTTGTGGGTCTCTTCCAACTCAGAATATTCTGTGATTCTCTCCCCATAGATTATCTTAAGTATTAATCATTGTTCCTCTTAAGACGAGTTAATAGGTGCCCAGAGAAATTATTAAGTAGCAGGTATAAACTAAACAAGTAAGAATGGTGTTTTGATACAATGCATATTTTAGCTGCTGAACTTATTACAATTTGGTACATTCAGCATCAAAACAGAAATAAGGTAAAAATAGCTATAGACATTGAAGAAATAGTCACTAAACACAAGAACAGGGATACAATTTTTGAACCAGCAAGTCCTTTCACTGTTGGTGGTCCAAAAGCAGAGATGAAATCAGGTGAATGCGTATTATTTATTTAGGCATACTTGTACTTGGCTTTTAAGACACTTTTCTTCGCTGTTCTCTGTGGGAGAAAGCTGTTCTCTGCTCTTGGAGAAAGGAAACTCAGCGAGAAGGATCTGGCCACACCCATGTGTACTGATTGCTATGCTGACTCTGGGTACTTCCCTGTGTTGGAGGAGTGAGGCAGACGGGGTTTGGGTGAGAGAGAGAGAGCAGAATTCAGCCCCCGTGTTGCTACACCACAATTGCAGAGAAGTGGGGGTTCAACCCCAGCATTTTGCATGTGAAAGAGGCATCAACCCAGAGGACTGCACCAGGTAATTTGTATTTGTGCAACTGAGAGTGAAATCTGGGCTGAGACCTTAGAGTGGGAGTGATCACCATGCCCAGATGGACACCCATCTGTGCAGCCAAGGATGAGTCACCCCCCGGTGCTGAACACCGGCTTCCTGACCTTCTGTGGAAAGGATGAACTTTCCCCCCACAGCCTGCATCTGCAAAGGGAAGCCTGAGCTGGGACACCTTCCTGAGCACCTGCTTCAGCTCCTGTCTCAAGGTTGCAAAGGAAGCTCAGCAAATCCCAGTTTCTGTGCAGGGTTGGAGGAAGCAGTAGTGAACCCTGCCTGGGCACAGTAATGGGAAAGCTGGTTTTGGAAAGGCTGTTGAAGGCATGCCAAAGAGTCTGGGTACAGCTGATCAGTGGTAGCTCTTCCCAGTGATGTGGTGGGGCTCCTTCAGTGGGATGGAGAGATGGCAGTGGAGCTTTGCATGTTCGAGGAGGGATAGTCCATGTCTATGAAGAGAGAAAGTTTGCTGTGTGAGGGGGAGAGAGCCACTGGTCCTCTGTACCTTCCTGCAGGAAATATCCTGCTGAGCTGTCTGTAGGGAACCAGCACATGGCAGCTGCTGAGGTTGCTTCATTTTAATCTACAGATCATCTCCATGTCTGACTAATTCCAGCCCATGGCTTTAGGTCCTTTACTGGTGGCAAGGCAGGATGAAGTACTTCTCTGAAAGGCTCAGGATGAAATACTGGGAACATATCACTGTCAGTCCAGGCTTCTTCCCCTGCATGTTGGCAGGTTTGGGATTTCAGACATATGGTTTTATGGACTCCTTTAATTATTTTCTGGGCTTTGGCACCTGCAAAATACATGGCCCACCCCCTTGCTTCTACCAAGCACCACAAAACATCTTGAAATATCTAAGACTTGGGGGGAATTCCACTGCAATTTTGTGCTGGTGAAGAGTTTGCCTTATTAGGATAGCATTTAGATGGCTGTGTTTAATCAGCCTTCTGATGCTGCTGCTTGACAGAAGAAGCCTGGGGAAAAGAAAATAGAAAGGACTAAGGCCAAGAAGCCTAGAAGGTTAGCAAAGTGAATTGTGGGTACATGGAAGATAGAGGAGCCTTTCATATTTCAGAAAAAGCAGAGAACTGTTTCTGGTGAGTCTCAAATTCTGGAGATGATTTTCTGTCTGTGTGAACACAGATCTCCAGCTGAGCCTGATTTGAGATCCCCCTCTATATATATGGCCCTGCTTTTCTCAGACTCGTCTAGTCCCTTGATTGTCTGCTGAGAAATGCAGATTTAGGAGCAGCAGGTCGCCTGTGCCACTTTCCTGAGAGGTGTTTCTAAGGGTATAAAAATACAGCACCTCCAGGAAGTTGTTCCCCTATACTTAACCCTGTACTTTTACACAGGATCAGCCTCTCCGGTAACTTCCAGACTATTTTTATAGCTGAGTCCCTAAACAACTGTGCAATAAACCTGATTGCAAAAAGCACAAGCATCCACAGCTCTTGCTGGGTTGATCAAACACTGTAGGTGCTCAGCATCCTTCCCACATGAGGTTCAACACAGCCGTAACAGCTGTGCCTTCTTCTCTGTGCCTGTGGTCACCTGGAGCCTCTTAGTCCCTTGTGGTTCCTCTGAGCTTGGTCTGAGCTCAGACATTGCCTCCAGACTCATCTGACATCAGGAGAGGGATACACCCATTTGTAAAGCTATTTTTGGGGAGGAGGGGATTGGACAGGATTTGGATTTGGCTTGAGAGGCCTTGGAGAGGGTCATCTTCTGTACAGACCTAAATTAAAAGCATGGGCAGTTAGGGCATGGATTTCACTCTCCACTTCCTTCCAGCCTCACTGCTTTTTGAGAGAGGACTAACCAGGGAGGAGGAATAGCAGGAGGAGGGAAGCTGTGTTATCAATGCTCCATTGTGGTGAACCATGACTGGTGTGCAGATACTTGCACCTCTGGGAGTAGGAAAAACCAGCAATTTCACAGTTTCAAACCTGGGTCAGGAAATCATCAAAAGTGGTCATCATCCTAATTTTTTTTGAGAGCAATGCCCTAGAGAGGCAAGGTCACAATGACAGACACCTTAACCCACTTCCCTTGTCCAGGAGCATCCTGTGTGCTACATACCTTCTGTGCTCTCTCACAAAATCAACCAGCTCCTCCTCTGAGTAAGGCTTATCAGGGATGTGAACAGGCTCATCCATAAAGGGTTCATAGAAGTCCACCTCATTCATCTTTAGGCCTAGCTTCTTGGCAACCTGTTGCAGTGCAGAAGTCACAGGTGAGAGAGCTTGATGTGACCCTTTGCCTACCCAGAGTCTTTGCTGGTGGCAGAGCTGAGATCAAGGTACTTGCTCTCTTCTCTCAGAGCATGCACTCCTAGGGGTGGCCCACAAAATAGAAAGGATCTTTCCTTGTTTAAAAACCCACTGATGCTCCCTACACTGCTGGTGTCAAGCAGTGAGGCAGAGCAAAGCCACAGCCCAGGGCCTGCAGACATAGAGGGGCTGGGTTCCAAACCCACATCAGGATCTGCCTCCATGCTGCAGAAATGGCCTTTTATCTGGTGACAAGGCCAAAATATCAATGCAGACACCAACACCACAAAATCCAGGAACGCTGAAAATGAGAAGCTGAAACCACACAATAAATCTGGGAACATCCTGAGCTCTCAGAAAACAGGTGATGGCATATGTGAGCTACCATGAAGATGTGTGGATGCTTACCCCTTTGTCAAAGGTGGCAAAGAACTTGATGTAGGGCTGGAATTGTTCAGCAGCTTCTTCAAATGCCTTGAAATCTGGAAGGAGAAAAGGAGAATGAAGAAGATGTTTCACGGACAGCTGGCCACACTCTGATCAGCCCAGAAGGTATTGGGGAAGGACAAATACAAATTACTGCAAACTTCATCAGATGATACCCAATATTTCTTCCACCCTTCCAGAATTTGCAGAGAAGGATGATTTCGTGTGCAGCAATATGCTGTGCACTCCCATGGTGTCCAGGAAAGCTCCAGAGCCCAGCATGCCACGCTTAACTGGGGCTGAAATCAGCAGCTCTTGTGAAGCAGGTCCAGGGGTAGTTCAGACTGTGAACTACATGGAGTACCTCCAGCATTAAGGATTGCTGCCATTCCCTAAACAGTCACCAAAGTGTGATTAGGCATGCTTTTCCTGCTGCAGGAGGAGGGGGAGGGAACCAGGTAGTTTTTACTCTAACTGCTACCAGGTCCTCCTGAACCTCAGAGTTCAGGAAAGATGCTCTCAGCCTGGCAGGAGATTTTACAACAGGCATTACCCACCTTTCTTTCAGGTAGTTATTACTGAACAATGTTAGGGTCACAGAGCCCTGCCCAAGCTGCCCTGCAGCCCAATTTGAGAAAGATGAAGGGAGAGGTGGGTGGGCTGTGGTATTACAGACCTGGTGATAAGTGGCTTGTTTACATCGGAATGTCTGTCTTTCTGCTAAAGGCAGGACATGCCAGGGTGGGGTGCACACTGCCAGCGCTACTCAGATAGCACTTGGGGCTGGCAGAGGAGACTGCAGGGCTTGACAGAGAAATTCTCATGTGAGAATTTTTCTAGGCTTGTGAAAGTTGGGTTTGCCCAGATTGGTCCCTGAGTTGCACATCCCTCAGGGCATGGGACCAGCCTCTTCCCAGTCTTGGGGGTCAGCAAGGAGGAAAAGCTCAGTGTCTCTGCCAGGCTGCCCCAAAGGGCCCTGCTTACTGCTGCTGTATGTTTGCCACGGTAGTATTTGATGCGTGATCTCCTTTCTCTTCCCCACCCCCTTCCCTCCTTCCTTCTTTGATCCTTTGGGCTCATTGTTCACAAGTAGGGGCACTTTGCTCCTTGTAGTTGCTCTCTCGGTGTAACTGTAACCTCAGCTGATTTTTGGGTGAGGTAAACTCACTTTACTGCAGAGCTCCTGGATTATGGCCCTCTTCTCTTGCCAGCAGACACCTTGCAGAAGGGTCAGATGTTGGTGTAGGACTGGGCTCATGCATTACACCAGCAGAAGCTTGCCTGCAAATGCACTCATCCTCCAGCAATTTTGAGAGCAATGCAAATTTCACTCTGTCACCAGACACCACAACACCCTTCATGTTCATGCAGAACAACCAGTGCCCGGCCCCTACAGCTCCCAGGCAAGCTCCAAGGCCCACGAGGAACATGTTTCTTACGTTCTGAGTCTTCTCCCTTGAAGTAGCCAATGAGCTTGATTTCGTCATCGATCTGGTCAAAGGCCTGCAGCTCCAGCTTGCTGTTTATGACCTCCACGGGGTCTTCTAACAACTGCCATGACAAATGCATGTGGTAATGCAGTGATTTGCAGCACCAACCTATGCCTGGCAAAGTGTGTCACAAGCAGCCTGAGCAGGGAGAAAGAGGTCACCCAGTTTCTCTGCTGTTGGAAACTCTGCTTAGTGCTCTCTGCCTTAGTGTGAGGAGCTGAGAGAAGCAGGTCACCTTCAAAGGGAGATGTTAGTAGGTTCACTGCAGAGGTGGAAGCACTGAGAGGGAGGCTGATAGAGGACTGGGTAACCCAAATGAGTGCTGAGGGACCTATTGTGATGAGGGTTAAGGACTAGCAATTGCAGCTGGCTTTAAGGAGGACAAGAAAGAAGAGCAGTTGAAAGGAGCTGGTATGATCATTGTGAACATCTCTGAATAATTCCTGTGTATCTAAATCTGTATAGACTTTTTTCCAAGTGTCATTTGCTGGAAGAAGTCATTGCAAGGCATTGCCTTTGGAAAACATTAAAAGTAGCATGCTAGAAGGTGGCCAAACAGTGGTTTGGAGCAGTAGAAAGTCTGGATGTGAATTTTCCTGGCTGACCCTCCTCGTATGCAAAATAGTTTAAACCTATTCTTTGGTCCTACACATATCACAATGTTAATGAGGAGGTTGGAAGACCTCTCTGGCACTTTAGACTGTCATTGATCCAAACTTTGTTTCTCTTTTCTTAACTAGTTACTGCTGGTTAAAAGGTTCAGTCTGATTATTTTGCCCAGCAATAGTGGTATAAATCAAGTGTGCTTTCACTAGAAAGGAAAAAAAAGCAGGCAAGCAGGCCTACAGAGGAGAACCTCTGTGTTTCTTTTACTTTTCAGGTCAGGCTGACAAGGCACCAAAGACATGTCTGGTTTTATTTCCTTGCTTTGCCAGGTATTTTCCTTCCTGAGTGGAAAACGCAAACCCAGAAATCCTTGCTTTCTCTTTTTTTTCCACAGAACATGATTTTTCAGTGACACACCACGTGGCATAGCAAGCAAAACCTCACAAAGTGCCTTACAGCATCCTTGAGAGCGATGCTCCTGTGTGAGGCTGTGCCTCTGCTGTGCCCACAGCATCATGTGCAGTTTCCTGCTGCCATAGTGGTCTGAACCATGGAAACCTGGGATCCCACTGCTGCAAGGTCATGGCAAAGCTCTGCCCTGTCTGTGGCCCTTATGGGACAGATGCCCATTTCTGTCCCTGAAGCCACTTGCATGTGTTTTGGTCGCAATACCCAAAGCACACAGCCAGAGACATTGTCATGGGAGAGCTGAGGTCTGAGGGATTTGTTTTAATTCCCTGGCCATGCCTCTCCTCACTAGCGGTCCTGAACTGCAGTTGACCATGTAGGCAACCTGGCACCCTGGGAAACAAACCCTGCCAGCTCTGCTGCTCACCTTACCTCCCTTATCTGCATTACTGCATGGCCACTTAAAAAGAAAACCTCACTTCAAAGGAAACTGCAAAATGTTTTCATTTATAAAGCAAATACCATAGTTTTGGTCTATTGCCTCTCCTAAGAATACAATGTAAATAAAGAGAAGTGCAACATGTAGATATGGGATTCAGCATTGCTTTTGCATTTAGGCACAAAGGTGAGTACATCACTGTGCCCATGCACAAGATGACCCAAAACCATTTAGTTCTAGGACCCTGATCTCTCACTCATGGCAGTGCAATTTGGCAAGTTCACTGAAGAGGTGCTATGTGTCTAGAAATGGGCAAATAGTTTGCAACATAAGCCTTTTTCAATGCACTGAGCTCTTTTTAGTTGCTCTGTGAGAATTGTAGTTCTTCGATATTCTTTTTTTGAAAATAGGTCTTTTTTTTTAAAAAAAAGAAAAAGTGTGAAAGATTTTGCAAATGGCAAAGTGTTTGCACACAAGCTTGCTAACTGAGGTGGGTGAACAGCAGTCAGTTATATGGATTGTAGCTGACTTCCATTCAAATACTATGTAAATAGGAGAGAGGAGAGGTTGTCTCTAAGATATAAAGTATTTAGTGGCATATAAAGGTACCACCTTTCCTGGGAACTCATGGTCAGACAGGTATTGGGGAAGATGGCAAATTCCATCTCCACGAGTGAATAACAAACAGGGATGAAAATTCAAAGGTATACTTGTTTTTTTAGCAAACTAAGTGTTTGCAAGGTCTTCTCTGAGGGGTTTTAATGTACTCTGAGCTTATCTGTGCTTACATCCAAGAGGAATTCCACCAAGACATCTGCAGACAGTTCTCCATCAAATTCAACCAACCGCTCATCCTTAAAGACATAGAGACTTCCCTCTTCAAGCAAGCCTGAAAGAAGAAGAGAGTTGTTAAAAGCATGTTTCGTGCAGCGTGTCTTGCTTGTTAAACCAGCAATTCCTCCTGGGAAAATGCAATTGCCAGTTTGCTGTGTTGGTCTAGTTGGAAACAACCTAAGTAATCCCCTGACTGATGTTTCATGACACAGGAAAGACTTCAGCTAGACTGGTGCTAAATTATTCTCAAATGTTGAACTTTTCATTCAGGTCATAGTTTGGTCTCAGCTGGAAAAATTCTGCACTGGGAACTTGTTTTAGCTTGGCTGTCTATCTTGCAGTAAATACTGGGCTCTACCTGATAGCTCAGATTTTAACAACCTGTCACTATATGGAAAATGGATTTTGATTCAGGTTGTGCTCACTGTTCAGAGAAGGCTGAACTATGTGAGCATCATCAGTGACCTGAAAGTGAGCTTCAGAATGTCTGAGATTTAGCTGGCCTTCACAAAAGGGTTAGAAACCAATCATAGAGATACCATAGACCACAGGGTGACAGATTTCAATGCTGTATCATTGGACTGAGGACTGAGTGCCACAGACCTTTGTTGGAGGCTACAGAATCAACAGCACTGGCCTCCTGCAATGTAGGTTGGCAGGGTACCACTGGCCAAGGAAGTTGATAGTTCGTTCCTTCTTGGAGAGGCAGAAACTCTTGTCTTTGGTTTAGCTCCCTTTAGCACCCACAGCTTCTAATTTAGGAAAGAAAATTACAGTCCAGTATGCTTAAACCTTAGGTTAGTGGTATATTTGTGTTCTGTTGTATTAACATGACACAGTATTTCTGTATTGCTTTGTGGGCTGAAGTATGAAGGGACTGCCAGCCCCTGGAAGACAGCTGTGTCCAGGGGTGGGCAATGAGCAGCCTGCCACCTTTAGAGCAGATTTCCTCTTTCACTCTGGGGAATGAGCCAGAATGACTGGCACCTGACTGCCAAGCCATTGCAAGGCTGTGGCTGCCCCAGTTGTTGACAGGGGTCACTGTGTCATGGGGCTGATGATATTTGGGGGACTAGGTGTTTTCCCCATATGTTCTGGTTCTGCACTGCTATGTTAGTCCTGTCTCTGTGCAGGAAGAGCAGGAAGTTACTCCATGGCACCTATTAACAATTTCTGCACAGAAAGCTGTGAACTTACACCCTGTTATCATTGCAGCACTAGTGCCTTTTGTTTTCACTTGGTTTGGTTTGTTTTGGCGGACAGACCCTTTTTCTGGAAAGGTCTTGGCTTGTCTCTCTCATCCTCACCCCTACCCCTGATCCTGCCTCTGTTGGGGTGGGCAGGTGGTCAGTGTGCAAGTGCCACCATCATCCTCCCCATCCTAGTAACAACGGATGTCCTCTATGGGGCTGCCTGTTGGACATCACTACCAGAGATGGGACATTCCAGAGATGTCAGACCTGGGACTCACCTAATTTTTTGGCAAGCTTGGCATCCTTCTTGGAGTCCACCATCCCAAAGCCAATGCTCCTGGGCTCCAGGACCTGAGCTGCTAGCTGTGGGAGGAAGCAGGGAGCCCAACATCAGTAGTGTTAACATCACAGGGTATCTAAAGGGCATCATGCCCTGCTAGCATGACATGACAGACACAAGTGACCCATATTTTGCTGTTGAACAGCACCAACGGGTGGGATGTGTCACATGCTGCCTCTGCTGAGATAACCCAGAGGTCACAAGGGTTGGGTTTCTTCCCATTGTGTAGCAGCAGGGAGTTTGCTGGCACTACTGTGTGCTGTTCACTGCTGTTTGACAGTGGCCTCAGGACAGGGTTCCTGAGTGAACTGGGGACACGAAAGCAGGGGGGATGGCTGGAAGAAAGTCCTGTACCACCAGCACAAAGCAAAACCTGTTTCCTCTGTGGTGCCTTGGTGGCCTCCTGCAGGGGAGTGTGACATGGGCACCATGGACATATTAACTGGAAGTGCATGGTGCAGGCAGCAGTGAGTGCAGGACTCTGCAGCTTCATGTTTTCTTCATGAATGTGATGGGGTGGCCAAAGCAGGCTCCTTTTCCTGTGAAGTGCTTGAAGTCATGCCTCCTGTCCAGGCTTCAGTAAGCCCCCAGATCCTGGTCCTCTGTTTTTTTTAAAGAAATGCATCTAAGACCAGGCATGCTCATGTTCACCTTCTCACAGCTTTGCAAAACCACTGCACCCTCTTCCCACCAACTTTGATGAAGGGGCCTCTTGAAGATATCAAGTTCCTGCCTGTTTTGTGAAAATAGATATGTGAGGAAAGGAGAGACGCTCTGCAAGGGCTCTGTGGGTGAGAGCGACCCTGGGTGAGACCCTGTGAATTCTAAATTGGCTCCTAGAGATGCAGTGACCCTGGTAAATGGATCCACTTATGCACTGGATGACTGACAGCCCCACCACAAGCATACTAGAGACCCTACAAGGTAGTAGTGATGCTCTGAGAATGCAGCTGTAAGAGTCTCCTCCTCCTCCCTCTCCCTTCCTGCTGCACAAATGCCTCTGATGCTGATGGTCTTCTTGCTGTTCCTCCTCCCAGCCCTGCCGGATGGCAGGGGGATAATGGAGATGAGGGGTCAGGAGCCTCTGGGGCAGAAATGTCCCTATTAGGGCACAGCTGTCAGTGCTTGGCAGCAGGAGGCTGGAGGGGGGCAGAAGAAAGCCATGGCCAGAGAGATGGTGGGTTGATTTATGAGGAAGCTCCCCCCCTACCCCGGCTCATTTTGGCTCCCTCCCCCAGACTCAAAGCCAGTTTGAATGTCACCCAGCAGTGCTGCCACCATGGCCACGTGGCCCTTTGGCTCCCCTGCTATAAATAGCTGCTGCCTGTGCCAGGACTCTGTGAAAGTGAGCAGCAATTAGAGGCACTGGGGAGAAAAGTGGCGGGGCAGCCACCTTGCCTGTGCAACAGGGTGTCATGGGGCCAGCCAGCTCCCTGTGCTGTCAGCACACACCCTGTCCCTGAAATTCTGGGGGATGGTGGCAGGCACCCTGGGGATCAGGGCTCAGGGACCTTGCTTGAGCAAAAGGGAGCAATGGAGAATGTAGTTGTTTTCTCCCTTCCACCAATTACACATCCTCAGGCCTTTCCCAAAGCCCTCTAGGAGGACACCACGCCACCAACCACCAAAGCATTGCTTCAACTTTGATCCTCCTGCAGCCACCTGCCCTGTTGTCTTTAGGTGCAAATGCCAGCATGGGAGGCAAAAGGGGTGCCTGTGTTACACGGGAAACAGGGGTGTCAATGCTCTTTCCTTGCTCTTTGCCAGTGCTTTGAAATGAAGGTAAGGCTGGATGTTCAGGGCTTGTGCTTACGATGGACACTGCCTGAAAGGGGCCGAGGACTGGTTTGTATTTGCACATCCATTGATTAGGTTGATAAGGCACTGGTCTGATTTGGCATCCCATCTGGTGGCTCAGGCCACCTTAGAGCACCTGAGAGCAGCTGGAGCCCCATATTTTGCAGTGAGAGATGGACACTTCTCGTGAGCTCTCTAGACATCTGCAAGTGAGAGGTGGTAAGAGAAGAGATTTTCTGTTTCCCATTATGGGGATTTGCCCTGACTGGACAAAAGGATAGAACCTGTAGGATCATCAGCTTTCTGGGACATTGTCAGCACATCTCTGCTTGCTGGTGGTTGTGTACACCAGCAAGAGGTTCCTGGGAATCACCACTTGAGAGTCTGGCTGCTCTGTGACCAGAGGAAAGCACAGAATGGCCAAAGGAAGAAGACTTGTTCAGTCATGTCCAGTCCATGCATACTTGATTTAGTTACTTACAGTTATGTCAGCCGTGTGCCAGACAAAGTCAGGGCAGTTTAAGCCCAGTAGTTCTTGACTCCTGCACACAGGAGATGGTTAGGGTTTCTTGTGGGTGTTTGAAGGTCAGAAATATGCAGAAAAACTGCAACACCTGCTACAGACAAGTAGTTGGATGTGAGCAGGGATGTGTGCCAGAGAGGAGGCATTGATCAGGAGTCATGTATGTCAGCATGCAGCACACACAAGGTAGCTCTTCATAGGGGTGTGGGTGCAGCTCTGTAGCTGTGAGCATGGAAGCTTGCTGGAAAAGAGTAAAAGTGTCAAGAAAACATGGGTGATGTGATGAAAGCCTCTCTGTGTGAGACTGTGGGAGTGCTCGGTAGTGAAAAATGGTCTCAGTAATGCTGGAGGTGTCCCTGTTTGTGTGGCAGGGCTTGTGTGACTGTGTCTAGCAAGACTGTCTCCTGGAGGTGTATGTATGGTGGGTGTGAGTGTTTGGAGGTGTTCCTCTGAAGAGGCTCATCCCCAGAGATGTGCAACAGTTTGGGCATGTAGGAGAGTGCTTGTGTATGGTGTGTGAGTGTTCCTGAGGGGGCAGAGCTGGGAGCTGCCTCCTCTGAGGGGACCTTCATGCCAATGAGACAATGAGGAGAACAGCACAGCCTGAGCTCCTCTCCAGAGCAGGGTCTCACAACAGGGAGGTCTTTGTGCAACATGAGACTTTCGGAAGCCATTCCCACTGTGGCAGAGCCTGGAGGCAGGAGAATTTGCAGGATGTTTGTGGTGGCTTTTGCAAGTGCAAGCTATGCAGGGGTTGGGCATTGCTCCTGGCCTTGCTTTCCATGCTTTCCACTGCAGCAGGCGAGTCTAACCTGTGCGTAGGTGACGATACATTCCCACATCGATATTTGAACCCCAAAAGACAGCAAAATATGGAGTATGCCAGAGGCACAGCAGTTTGGCTAATTGCCCCCTACTCATTACAGTATCAAGCATTTATATATCCCCTTACAGTATTTTCTGATTCCATAATGCTAGTGGGATTTGAATGCAGATAATGTTTCTAATCTTGACAATCCTCTTGGCTCAGGACCTTGGGACAGAGGCATCTGTAATCTAAGAGCACAGCCCCCCCCCCTCCTCCTCCTGCCTTTAAATTCATGTTGCTCAAAGTCTTGGCCAGCCAGAGCTCTTGCCTTTGTATCAGCCTCTATCTCTATAGCATGTAATTTAGCTTCAACAGCTGCACAGAGACATGGAGGGTAGAAACAGCCCTGGAAGAACTGGACATAACAGACCATGCAGTTCCTAGGTAGAGCAGGAGCTTTGGGCTGTCAGAATGGCTGAGAATATGAGCAAAGAGCGCAGTAGGTTGTAAGTTCATGTCCTGTGCACATTTTGCAGACTTATTCTCATGTACATGAAGTCTTTGCAATGCATACTTTCTACCCATAGGATCCCAAGCTGTGCCCTGTGTAGCAATGGGAAAAGGAGGTTTAAATTGGGCAGCATTGCTCCTTTCTCCCATATCCCTCAGGTAATAACCATACTTGAATTTGGGTGAGCTTGAGGGGGTGAATGGCCCTGTGGGATGTGTGAGAGGTCCAGCCCAAAGTGAATTTAGAGTACTACCAAGTATGCAAGGACCTTCTCATCCTGGATGGTGTCAGCAGTTACAGGCACTCAGAATAATGGATATGGAAAGGCACAACTCCCTGCCCAGCATCTCAGCTTCACACCCACTATACCTATCTGAGCCTAGGTGTGATGCTGGGAAGTTCTGGGAGATTTAAGTAGTCCCATAGGGTCATTCTGAAATCCTAGGTTATACAGCAGCAGAAATATCACTATCTGCCTGACCATTCTCCTATTCCAGCTGCAGGCAGCACTGGTTGTGCCAAACCTTGCATTTGGTGTCACTTTTGCTGCTAAATGGCAGAAAAAAATCCCTCAGGGAAGGTTAAAAATGAGAGTGGGAGGGGTGGCTGCCTCAGCATGGTCAATTTTCATCGTGGCATTCTGGCCTGGATTTTATTCCCACTTCTCTAGCACCTGCCCAGAGCTCCCACAGACAGTAAGGCTCATCTTCCCCAGCTGCTCAGTCTGGGAGAAAGGGGGCTGGGGGCATTTGGGTGTCTCTGAAAGCTGTCATGAGTACACTTCTCTTAACCATGGGGAGCTTTCTGTTTTACTATTTAGCAGTGGAGGAAGAACAAAACTCCAGCAATGCAGGGAGAAGAGCAACAGGAGATGATGAGGAAAAGTCTGTCAAGCAATCTACACTCCTCTGCTGCTTCTCTTCTATTCTCTTTAATGCTGCAGTTGATGCTAGTGGTCAGAACCTGGTAGATGAAATGATGATGATTGTATATCCCAAAATGTTAGGTTTTTATTTTCAGAAACAGCAGGAGGAGATGGCAAGTTTTTAGTTTCTGTATTCCCCCAGAAGTTTTGAATCCTTACTGAGGACTCCTGCCTGTGCACTGTAGTTGGCTGCTTTGTTTGAGACATGGAGCAGTTTCTTGGAGAACAGACGCTGTTAATTTCTCTTTCCTAGTGCTGTAATGTCCCCACTAACACCCCCTTACATACCACACTAGTAATGTCTTAGGCTCTTCCATAATTCAGGCTGTCCTGAAGCACTGTGGTGATCAAAGAGCAGGGCCAGAAGCCTGCTGAGTAGCTGCCACTAGAAAAGTCACTTTGCTGACACTGGGGACTAAAGGAGAGTATGTTGGTCCCACCTTACTACACTTTTCCACCACCTAAGCTGCTTGGAGAGGTTGAACCTCCCCTCCTAGGGATGACTGCTCCTTGGACTAAAAGGCAAGTCCCCAGATATGGAAAATGCAAAGGTCACTCCCTCAGAGCTGGCTTTCACAGGTAATGCTTCAAAAATGCTGCCCTGGAGCTTTAATTGTTGCGCAGCCGCTCAGTGGGCAGACGTAAGGCAGCGTGCTCTTTGGCTGCCTCTCTAAAGGTTTCACATAGCTAGGGCTGTATTTTTATCTGCTCCTGGCATCCCTAATTTTAGCCAGCTGCAAGCCAAAGCACAGCCTCCCCAGCCATGAGCTTACCAAGGCTGGTGCCCATGCCGCCGAGCACCCATGGGTGCAGGGGCCACCTGCCACTGCTCCCAGCCAGTTGCCTGCTGGCACTCTATCACAGGCGTTTTGACAACTCAGCTGTGAAATTTGCATGTCAAGGGCAGGCAGGGACGTTTGTGTGTGTGTGTGTGTGTGTGTGTGATGCCCCAGGGGTCTGAGACTGGGCTGGGGCCACACCGGTAAGATGCTCTTTCCAAAACAGAGTGACAGTGTAGTTTGGGGACTGTCCTTGACAAAAGTGAGGCCATCACTTCCTGGTTCTCCTTCTGGCCTCAGAAAAGCTGCTTTGAAACTGTAGGCTGGCTGTTGCTGTGAAACCCATACAGGGCATAAAGCTGAGTGCTTTTAGTGGGTGCTGGAGGAGGGAGGCATGCTTGGTATTAAGCTTGTTCACCTACACATGCCCATGCCATTCCTATGCCTCTGGCTCTCAGGAACAAGCCAGATTTCTTCAGTTTTTGACCCAAGTGACTGTAAGCCAGCACCTCTGACATCCTGGAGAGTCCAGGATGCTGCAGGTGAGAGCTGGGAGCTCCCATTCTGCATCCACAGAAAGGATCAGCGAGGCAGGGCCCTGGGAGAACACAGTGGTCCTTGAGACAAGAAAGACCTTTTCCCCAAGGAGCGAGCAGAGAGAAATAAGAACTGAGGAAAGCTTTAAATATACACATCCCTCCTTGCACTGGGCTCGAGGTGTCAGAGGTCTGCTAGCTGATGGCAGTGTCTCCTGCCAGGGCCCGACAGGGTTCCCAGAAAAAGAACATATCATGTACAGCAGCTGGCCTTCACCGGAGCTGTGTCAGAGAGCACGCAGGAATGAGCACCATCAGCACTGCTCAGGAGGGAGCACTGACCCTCCGGGCTGCCGGGGAGGGAGGAGCGACTCCCTGGGAATTGAGTTCTTGGTTGCTGCTCGCTCTATTTCCTTGGGCAAGCGGGTTTTTTTTGTTGGTTGTTTTTTTTTCCCCCCCCTCATGTGTGTAGGTAAATCCCAGTGTGCAAAGGGAAAATAAAAAAAAGGAAGGAGAACTTGGAGCTTGCTAAGTCACTTCTTTCCCAGGCCATAGATTTCATGCCTGGTTGCCTGTTATTTAGGGACAGAGGCTGCAAAAGGACATCTTTGGTCATCAAGACTCAGAATCTTGTCATTCAATCTCTGTCACAAAGCAGTCAGTGTCCATTTAAAACTCATTGGACTGTTCTCCCCTTCCTCCTCTGGTGATTAGGGACTTTGTAGTTCCAGACTTGTTTTATTCATAGCCCATTTGTCCCTAGGCTTTTGCTGAAATAGCTCTTCTCCCTCCCGGGTGTTTAAAGAGAATTATCATATCCTCTTTCCATTCTTCCCCCAAATGAAGCTCAGGCATGAAGGAAGGACAGTCATGGGCTTTGATTAGCTTGGTTTTAGATGAAGGGCACTGGCAGACCAGGATCTGAAGTAAGGTCAGGGTGGGTGAGCATGGCATGGCCATGTCAGGATCCAGGGCAGAGAACTTGAAACGGTAAGTACAAACACCACACATGTCCACTGAGTAGTGAGTGTGAGCTCAAGCTAGCCCTTCTTGGGCCCCTCACTCAGGATAAGGCCAAGAAAAAAATTCTCCATTGTGAGCCTGGTGAGGCGCCGGAACAGGTTTCCCGGGGACAATGTGGATGCCCCACCCCTGGAAGTGTTCAAGGCCAGGCTGGAGGGGCCTTTGAGCAACCTGGTGTGATGACCCACCCTGAAGAGGAAGTGACACCTCACCTAGTGGATGGTGTCCCTGCCCTTGGCAGGAGGGTTGGAACTAGGTAATCTCTAAAGTCCCTTCAAATCCAGTTCATTCTGCATTTGTATGAAAGGCATCTCATTATACAAAAGTGGGACCCTGCCTCCTGAGAACCAGCCCAGCACAAAGACACTGGGAACCCTTGCTGGCACTTTTAGGGGAACCTGACTAGCATGGCAGGATGGCAAGACCAAAGAGGATGGGCTTTTCCACATTTTTCCTCAATTGCATTTCTGAAGGGAGGAGTGACTCAGAAATTTCTGAGTCTCCATGTAGCTCAAGGTCTTGCATAGAAGTGGCCTCAAATTGCACCAGGGGAAATTTAGATTGGATATTAAGGAAAAATTATTAGTTGAAAGGGTGATCAAGCTTGGGGATGGCTGCTCTGGGAAGTGGTGGAATCACCATCTCTGGAAGTATTTAAAAGACATGTAGATATGGCACTCAGAGATATGATTTAGTGGTGGGCTATGCTGGGTTAATGGTTAGGCTCAATGATCTTAGAGGGGTTTTCCAATCTAAATTATTCCATGATTCTATCACACCTACAGAGATTGTCTCTAACAGCTGGACTGTGATAAGAGCTCCACACGTCAGGGCCAAGAAAGGCCACAAAACCTGAGCAGACCTGGCCTTGCACTCTGCCAGCAAGCAAGCCTGAGCTCACAGGGGTCTGCCATGTGTCCAAGAGACATTTGCACTCTTTAGATCCTGGGATTACAGCTGGTTTCTGCTCATGTCAGAAGAACTCACAGTACAATCCTCTCCCCAGTCATAATTTAGCAGATGAGAAAGGTGCTTTTCAAAGTGCAGTTACGGCTGTGAAAGTGGGATCTTAGGAGAGATGCTGCTCATGCAGCCGGTCCAAAGTCACTACTGGGAACTGACAGAGGGACTTCAAAGGAAAAAGCATGGCAATAATAGGTAATTCAGCCTTGGAAATTATTTTTGTCATGCTTATACAGAAAGATCAAGGCACACAGTTGTCCCTAGATGTCAATGTGCTCATCTGTGAAACGGAGTTTTCTGTAACCTGTTTTTGTGACTGGCATATCAGTGAGTGAAATCCCCCTGAGTGCTACTGCTAAAAACCAGTACTCTGCTGGCTGTTGATTAGTTGAGACCTACTTACATGGCCTCAAAGGGGAAATAATCAGTGCACACCTTTTCCTTTTCTTTTCCTTCCTCCTTTCCTTATTTTTATATTAACTTAACTGTAGTGGAAGCCACATATTTTGAAGACATAGAAGCCAAACCCCCTCTTTCATAACAGGCTTTTGCACTGTAAGCTTCTGCACATACCTATCCACCCAGATGTCCTTCATCTCTCACCTTGAGAACTTGTTCTGTAGGAACCCAGAGAACTGAGAATTTCTGTGACACTCACTGAACGTCTTGTATATCCATATTTATACTCATACCTCGGCACTAAATTATGTTGAGGCACTGTCCCATAAACATGGCCATTTTCAAAGAAAATGTCTGAAATCTGAGTTTGTGAAGCAAACAGAAAAGGGTGCTTAAAGAAACAGCTTGGGTTTAGGTTTCTATTTTTACTGGTTGGGTTTTTTTTTTTTAAGACTTTATATTTATATACCTAGAGATGGGGATAAAGTAGAATCTCATCTCCTGGTTCCTATGGATTTTTCGGATAAAGTATACAGACCTAAACTGGTAAAACTTTATTCTGTGTTACATCAGAAGCAGAGAGATACTTTTTGCTATGTATTACATGGCTCTGAACTCTTATGGGAATATCTGCTCTCAAGAGAGTTCAAGACCATATGAGTGAAACTACCTCCAAACCAGCTGATCTTGTACTACTTTTTCCATCCTGAGCTGGAAGCTGCAGTAGTTTCAGCACATGGGAATAAATTAATTAGAAGGTACAGCTTACACACAGTTTAATCCTTGCCTTTTACTGGACGCAAAATCCTTCTTTCCCTTTCGCACCACAGGAAGATACTGGCTGTGTTTCCATGTGTTACAGAATTGGCCAGATATGTTCAGGAGTTTCACTTTGTTCTGCCATTTATTGCTAGGGGCTGGACTGATCCTAGGCCTCATCTAGAGAGGGGAGTACCACATCACTCTTCTCTTTCCTCTTATCAGACTGAATTGTGCTGGGGCAGTTCTCCACAAACTTTCAGTCCAGGGGCACTGTTGCATTGAAGGAACTAAAATATCTGGGCTTGATGAGCCTCTCTTTTTAAAGGATATTACACATGCACACAGATGGCAAGGAAAGAATGCCAGGGGAGCCGGGACTGAGGGAGTTTCAGCAGAAAGAGGATACCAGAGTGCACTGCAGGCAGCCTGCTATGATAGTGAGAACACCTCAGCTGCTGGAGAGAGCTTCTCAAGTGCAAAAGGAAAGCCCCTAACTCCAGTGCTCATTTATTCTTGCTACATGATTCCTAGAGACAGGGGCTGGCCCACTGGAAGGCCAAGCTCCCTAATTAGGAGATTCAGAGATAAGAAGGGAGAAGGTCTTAGAAGTGATGGTATGAGACAGGGTATTTCTGAATGAGCAGAACAGGTATTTCTCAGCTTCGCTGCTTTGATCTTTTCTTCTCTTAACCCTTCCTCATTAAAGCTGAGACCATTTAGGACAAGTAGCTTTTTCTTTTACTTCTCTGTTAAACCATTATTGTGATTGCTTGGCTGTTTCATCTTCCTCACTGTGCCCAACTCATGGAGAGTGCAGAGTTCTCACAAACATCACCAGTAGAAATGGTGTAGAAATGGCTACTGTTGTCTCTGGGACTGCTTGGATAAAACTCTGCATTGCCCTGTATGGAGGCTTTTCCCTACTCAAGGTGCAGGTGCTTTTCAGTAGCCAGTGATGCAGAGTGGAGTCAGAGAAGAAAGGTACACCAAGGAAAGGAACCCTTTAACCTGAGCTGCAAAACAGCCTATGCTCATTATACCTCTGTCCTGGGTTGTCTTCCCCAACTCTTTCCCATCTTAGCCAGAAAACAGCAGGCATCTCCAATAATGCCTTTGGCTATTTCTCCTGACAGACCAAACCAACAGCCCCCATCTTTCCAGTCTGGAAAGGGGCTGGCATCGTCACCCCTGGAGCTGTTCTCATGAACAAACGATGGTCCAAAGAAGCTGCTTTTGCTCCCAGAGGGGTTCAGCTGTCCCTGGACCCTGTTGTCACCAGGTGGCACCCAGCAGTGTCGGTCGTAAGAGCTGTTAGGTCTGCTTCATAATGATCATCACTTTCATTCCCCTTCTAAAATAGAAAGTGACGCTGGGCTGCGTGGGAATTTTTGATCCAATACACCTGGATACAGGGAGCTGTGCCAAATGCAATATCAGCTTGATGACATCATCCCTTTTCTGGTGATAGTGGGTGTACACCCTCAGCTTTCAACAGTGTCAGTCAGTCCTAAATGCTACTCTTTTTTCTCGGGAAGGAAATGTTTCTTATCATATCACTTCTTGGTCTGCTGTACATAGTTATTGTTTAGTAAAGTCTTTAAATAAGTGCTTAACTTTACTTATGTGCTATCAGGTTGTCAGTTTGATTTCCTAAGTAAATAAGAGCCTTGTGATTCTCTTCTCTCTCCCCATCTATCAGCTGCCTTCCCTAATGTTTTCTAGCTTTTCGCTCTTTCCAACCAAATTTTCCAGAGTCAGTGACCTCAAACACAATGAAGCTATTGCAAGTTTTGTGAAGAGCAGAGACTTGGGAGGGAAAAGGCTGAAGTGCCCTGAAAGAAGGAAATGTTGCCATATGAGCTCAACTCCCATGGAATTTCAAAGGACCCAGTTAAGAAAAAGAGTTCTTCACTCCTGGGAGAGGCCCCAGTCAGAGTTTGTTACTGATGAGCTACATATTTCAAGGAGCCATGGTAGATCTCGTTTGCTCTTTTCTTTGGTGTCAAAGAATTGAACTTTGGAATTATACATTTCTTATAAGGCACATGGGAGAGAAGCAGAAAGAGTGGCCTATTTGGAGGTTTTCTGGATGTAAATTCATTAAGCCCATGTGCTCACCATGCATGTCACCCATTCTCATGTCCCATGAGAAAATCTGATGTAACAACCAGCTCAGACATTTGCTTTGCTCCACACCTGCCTGTGTGTTGGATGGAGGCTCACTTTTATTCCTAAGGACAGAGACTGATCACTTTGTATGGAAGGGGGCTAAAGACAGTGTATTGCCAGGCTGTGAAAACAGCATGTCTCAATATGAAACACCAGGAAAACTGTGAGTAAAGTAAGATGGAAAAACATGAGGTGCTCTAGAAAGGACCATCCCTGTGCTGGGAACCTCCCAAGCCAGCTGGCAGGGAACAGTGAGGACTGAAGTATTTACCTCTCAGACACCTCCTTTCAGGTATAAAAGACCTTCAGCAGTCAAAGTCCTGGTCCCTCTACTGAAATTAGATATGTAAAGCCTTCCTGAGTGAACTTTTCTCAGGTTTGGCTGGAAGGAGAGCCCTGTCACTGCTCCTGTGTCTACAGAGCAACTCACTACTCTAAGATTTGCTCAAATTACAAGAGAGCTGGGTTCAGCTGACTGCTTCCAGGAATACTGATCCCAGGCAGTTCATCTCACAGGCAAACAGCCCACATCTCACTCAAGGAGCCACTGCAGACATTTCTTTCCTTCTCCCTGTGCTGGTGAACATGCAGTGAAGTCCGGCAGCTGAATGAGCTCTGACAGGGAAAATTAAGTGACCCCCTGTAACACTATGCATTATGGCCTGAACTGAGGGAGTTGAATGCTCTCACAAGAAGGAGCATATAACAACCTTGCCCACTCCTTTCATGAGTGCTCCCATGGTTGAGTTAGTACAGAAACTGGGAACAGTAGCACCATGCTGGCCTGTGTCCTATGCAGTATAAACATATCTTCTCTGTTGCGTTCTGAGACCCTCTCCCCTTCTGATTCCCTCTGGGTGGCAGAAGCAAAGAAGTGCTCAGTCTGCAGATTTCTCTTGTGCTTGGGCTTTCAGATTGCTGCTGTTCCTAGTCCAGGGGAAGGACTGTCCTGAAACTGTGATACATGCACTGAATCAGCACTGCAAGTGCTTTGGAAATTTTGAGGTCAAAGGCACAAGTGCCAGTTGATGTGTGGCACAGTTAGCTGGAAGCTGAGTGCTAGGGGACAGGAGCACTACAATTATGTAAAATCTGCTGCAGGACTAACCCTCAGTCTCTTGCCCAAGGTCACGTAAGAAGTCCATAGCAGAGAGCAATTGGAAACCAAATAAATCACCAGAATCCTAAGCTAATGTAATCATGGTTGAATCCAATCCTGAAAAATAAAAGCTTAAAGCCAGATTGTCTTGCAGCTGTTGCACTCTTGATATGGGTCATTGTTAGCATGGGCAATGGTGTCAAGAAAACTCAAACTGATGGTAGACATCAGACCATAGAGTCATGGAAACATAGAATGGCCTGGTTGGAAAGGATCTTAAAGATAATCTAGTTCCAAGCCACTGCCATGGACAGGGACACCTTCCACTATGCCAGGTTGCCCAGTACTCCGTACAATGTGGCCTTGAACATTTCCAGGGATGGGACATGCTTCTGTCAGGTTTCTATAAATATGTATCTAGTAACTGTTTGACACCTATCAAGCACAAAATAGCTATCCTATTAAACAACAATGTGATTATACTACTGACAATACTCATTCAGCTGGAGCTCAAACTTTTTTTTTTTTTTTGCCAAATGCTATTTGATCACTCACCTGCAGAAAGTAACCTTTGTAATTGCCTGACAGGTGAGTAAAATCTGGTTAGTTTTTGGATCTTTCTTTCTGGCAGTCATCAGGTTTGCTGGGATCAGCAGACCTTGAACTTGACAATGGACTTTTTTGGGTTCTAGCCCTCAGCAAGCGTATTTTCTTATTCACATTTCCTACACTCTCAGGGGTGCAATGCATTTTCTCTCTGGATCTGATAAGTAAAGCTGAAGTGTTTCTTCTGCACCTCTGAATTCACTTTCTTTTCAAATATGTCTTTTAGTTAAGAGGGAATATTTGCAAGCCCCTGGTAAGAAACATGCACCTAACAATCAAGGCTTGCAGCTGTATGATTCCCTAGATTACAGCTACAATACAAGAAATAATGCTACAAATCTACATTGTCACTTTTACCATGATTTATTTACTGAGGATTAATGAATCATTTGTTCACACAAGAATTAACAACACTCTTCTTCCAGCACACAAGTGAATGGTTGCATTAACAAACAGCTATAGACTGATTCCAAGAAGGCAACCAAGTGTCAGAAAAACAAAAAGGGATTTAATGCTGTACCAACAGGGAGGTTTTGAGATGGGGAGCTAGGACACCCGCTTGCTGCACAGCTTGATAAGGTTTCTTGGCTGACTGCTCCTAGTGGGATAAAAATGGGACTCAATCCAGAATACAAGTGGGATACTGGCTTGCACAGAATGAGAAAGGATAAAAAATTTCAAGCTATGGACTCAGGTGCTGAGATTTAGGAAAGCTCAGCTGAGCTGAGTTCGTGTTTCTGAGGTTCGCAATGTTACTTGCCATTGCCTGAGTTTCTGACAGATAATTCAGAAAAACTATTTCCCAGCAAACTGAGAAGAGCACAAAAGAGGCTTTTTCCTGGGATTTGCAGAATTCAGGCAGGGGCTAACTGAAATCCAATTAAACAAACTTTTGGATGCCCAACCTCCCCTGCATTTGACTGTCCTGTCTTGTGGCTGCTCTCCACGACTCTGAGCAGTGCAGTGGTACTGACCCTGACTGGGACATGCAGCGGCACTTACCTCCAGGACCATCTCTGTCATCTGGAACTGCTTCTGGGAGACCTTGTCAGAGCTCACAGGCTCATGGAAGAGCAGGCAGAGCATGTCATACTTCTTCAGCGCCTGCTTGTAATTCTTCTCGTTCAGGTCGATCACTCGGTCTTTCCCATCATAAGTAGGGAAGTTCAGTCCCTCTTCTGCCTTGCAGCAGAAAAGCAGGTAAAAACCTGCCAGGATCCAGCAAATTGCCTTCATAGGGGCACCCTTGGAGTGCAGCAAAGGGTGCGTAAATGTCCCCCTCTTTCTTAATTTGAGAAGAGAGGGAGACCAAAGACTCCAGGCGAAGTTTGAACAAAGTTTCTCTTAGTTTCTCTAAGTTTCTCTTTGCTGCTTTCCTAGTGTTGAGCCCGAACACTGCGAGGCTGGCAGGGAGCAGCAAACTTTGCTGTCCTGTACTGACAACAAAGAGAGAGACAGACGGGAGAAGCTGTCAGGCCAAGCCCTGGATACCTTACATAGCTGTGTCCAGCTCCCGTGTCATTAGGAACTCCATTTTTAGGAAGCAGTTGTTTCAGGCTAAAAATAAACCCTGCAATGAATAAAAAGGACAGATATGACACCATTGAGGGACTTGCTGGCACTCTGCATCATCTGAGAGAGAAGGAGTGGGCAAGAGGGAGGGAGTGGAAGATGTCAGTCCTTGGGAATACGCAGGCAGGGTTTGAGAAGGGACAGACTTCACTCGTACAGGGAACCAAGGCACAGGCTGTCCTACTAGGAATTGACAAAAATAGAAGGTATTTACTGCATTTATAATAAGGGTATCTCTCTTTACATCCCTTTGGGCATCACAGTGATTAGGCTTTTGATAACAGATTTCAGGTTAAACAGTTTCAGAGCCTCATCTGCACCACTAGAGGAAAAGTCCTGTTTCCTCAGCATCAAAGGAGGTGAACACTCCTGGGACTTCTTTCTCCTGCCTGAAGCACCGTTTGGAGCTGCTAGCTGACATTCAAGGCGCTTTCTGAAGCATATTCTCTGCTTGGGGAGCAGCAGGAGAACTGCTGGCCCTTGGACCTGGAATCCAAATGCAGAGGGAAGCTTATGTTGCAGCCTCCCATTTTCACAGCAGTTCCCAAGCCACATACATTACTGGCAACTGGTTAAACCTTATTATGCCAAGGAGGCTGATGGGTGGGAGGCACGTGCCCAAGCCAGTGTCTTGGGGCAGGGCTCTCCTCCTGAGGATGGTCAGGTGGCACCATCACCGCCAGCCGCCCTTTCTGGGACTGCCTGTCGGACTGGAGCAGGTTTTTCACACAACCCTCTTGCATTTCTCAGCAAGCTGTCCTGCATGTTCCTCCTTCCTCTTGTCCCAGGGATGGTGGCCAGTTCCTCCTCCTGTGGGAGCTCAGCACCAGCTGCCACTTTGCTGTATCAGCTGCACAGCGCTGCTGGGGGAGAGCAGTTCAGAGGCACAGTCCCTCTGCTCTTCCCCTCCTCTGACCACAGTGTCACCTCTGACCCATGACTGGCAGCAACAGGCAGGTGGAGGCAGGCCAGCTGGCCACAGGCCAGCCCTGAGACTGGCATGGATCCACTGGAAAAGGCCTGCTGAGGGGCTGGCAGAGAAGAGCTTGACAGGGGGCACGGCTCCCTTCCCCCTGCCAAAGTGATGTGCAGACAAGTGGCCTTATCAGGTCTTTTCCTTGCATGCTGCTCCCTCACAGCTTTGCTCCATCCACACCAGGGAAGAGAAGATATCCCTTCTTAATGCAGTTGTTTCCATTTAATTGTATGTCTGGGATTATTTCAATATTTGGGGCAAAAGGTGAGCATTACTTAGTAATTACAGAATCATAGGATCATTTAGGTTGTAAAAGACTCTTAAGATTGTTGAGTCCAGCCATTAATATAGGACTGCCAAGTCCACCACTAAACCATGTCCCTAAGCATCACGTCTACATGTCTTTTAAATACCCCCAGGGATTATGATTAGATCACTTCCCTGGGGAGATTAAACACATCTCCTTGGTGACTTAGGAGCACACGGTCTTTCACTTCCATGTCAGCTTTCACTTCCCACCTGAGCAGCCCACAATATACTGACTGAAATTCTCTGGGTAATAGCTTCCAAATCTGTCTTATTTCCAAAGCCTTTTCAGAAGTTCAACATTTGCTGGAAAATTAAAGTCCTAATGACAAAGCCTGAGCAATCTGGGTAAAAGCCAAAGCAAGACAGCCTCCAAAATACATTTCTTAGAGGCAGCCTTCAGGGCCAGTCATTTTTAGAGGGAGAGGTAAGTCCAAATAAGTCTGATTGCTTTTAGTGGGAGACACAAGACTAGTGTCACAGTGGGTGGCAATGGCTGGTTATGTTTATGCTGGGTGTTTAGGATGTAAAACACAAAACTGAGTTTATGGGATGATTAGGCATACATTAGCCTGGTTGCTTGCCTTTGAAGGACCCCCACGGATTTGGGGTACAGGAGCAGGCTTCACTGGCATCACAATGTGTTTTAAAAGCAGGAGCACATTAGACAGGGTGTGAAAATGAAACATTCACAGCTACTTCAAAAATTGGCTTATGAGGCTCCTGACCTCCTTTATTCTTGTAGATCTTCAGCAATTACTCCACTTTGATATTGCTCAAACTATTTTTGATGCACTTTTTCTCTAGTCTGAATAACTTTTTAATGTGCCTAAAAATAGATATAATCAAATTTTTGTTTTCTCCTCTTTTTTTTTCTATCAAAAAAGGAACAAAAATGCTTCTTATTCACAAAAATCGTTGCTTTGTTAGCCCTACATGAATCTTGTTTATCTGCTTGTGGCCTAAGTAGCAAATATTTGTGATTTCTAGGCTTCATCTCTGCAAGGGAAGGCGAATTCATCCATCAGACCAATCCTAGGTGTCGTGGTCACTAGAGAGGTTTTGAGTGAAGCCACCTCAGTGGGGCTGCTAGAGCTAAATCCAGTGGATATTTTCTGTGGTCTTCTAGCTGTAGCTGCATCTATATGAAATTCAACACACCTTGTTCACCAAGGCAGAAGTAACGGTGAAGGAACAAATATTTTGTTCTTCAAAGTCAGAACAACTGCCTCAATCACCTGAAATTCCTAATTCCAGTAAACTTTAGTCAAAGCAGATGTTCTTGCAGTCCTGCCAATATAGATCTGAAATCCTGGATTCATGTGATTTGTGTTTTAACAGCGGTTAAATACTTGAATCTGGGCAGAGCTGCATTGTTTTTTCCCTGGGGAATAGCAGAGCTGGGACTGAAGCAGATGCTCCCACAACCTGACAAAGGCCATAAATATTTTGCTTTTCTCTTCATCATCTCTCTTGGTGCTAACAGTAGCAAACTGAAATGTGCTCATCTCAATCCCAGGAGCAAAACTCCTTGGAATTTCAAAGCATGTCCCTTCACTCTCAGATAATGTTTTAAATTTGGAATTTTGGGCTAGGCTCACTATCAAGAAAAGTACAGACCCCATGCATTTGGGGGAACCTGAGTTTTGTTGAGGGCCTATTTCTACAGGACACTGGCATAAGTTTTCTCTTTGTGTCAGATCCTCTCTCATAGGGTAGGAGCAATAGCAGTTCCCCATGGAAGGGAAGGATGAGAGGAGCAAAGGAATTTCAGAGGCTTCTCTGTAAAACTTCCAATTTTGCACTCCTCTGTTCACTGCAAATACTTTGTGCTATCTTCCTGCATAGTCTCGTGTCTTCCTGATCCCACTGCCTGTGGTTTCAACACATGTGTTTCTGTGGGCAGTGTCACACGAGAGAATGATATGGTCTGAACTAAATCCTGGGACACTTGCCTTTCAGCTCAGATATCTCATTTCCTGGCAAAGCTGGCATCTGTTAGTCTCTGATATAAGCTGACTGCAAGGTTCAACCTCCCAGCTCTGATTACTTAACCATTGACTCCTTCATCCATTCTGTTGCTGCATCTTTTAGCCCTGCCTCAAGAAACCGGTACAATGCTTTCCCCCATCTAACTATCCCAGAGATCTTTCCCTGAAAGCTTTCTGAAGAATGAGCAGGTAGGGCTCACTGTCTGTCCACCCTGACAGGTGCCCACGTTGTTCAACCAGCCTTCAGAACAGGCCCAAAACTTGAGGCAAAGAAAGAGATAATTAAGAGGAAACACTTGATGTTGGTTTATTCACTACTGTTGGCTTTCTGAGTTCATCCATCAAGCAAAATCCTAGCTCCAGGGATTTAGGTTGCAAAATCACCCCTGACATTCATTGAAGTAGGATTTTACTTTATTTCTTCCAATTTTGTGAGGATAGGTAGTTAACAGAGCTCAAAACAGTACAACCACATCCCTTCAATTCAGGCTTGCAGTAATGGAGGGTGTGGACGTAGGATAAATAAAAATCTCCTTCTTCTTGATTTTTTTTCCCTACTGGCACTATAAGTTAGGGATATATACTTGCTGTTCCTCCCTCCTGGCCACTGCAGCCACATTCCATGCTGCTGTTCTCACCTTCACTGTCCTTTCTATCTCACACAATTAAAGATGTCCCCAGCCACTACTGATCCAAATGCTTCAGTGAGCCTTTTTTTTCCAGGGCTTCAGGATTTAGAGTTCTGCTTTAGCTAATCTCTTTACAAGCTTCTAAGACCTTGTATGTTTTGCAAGATAGGAGTATTCAGAAAATATGCCTTTTGCCACCAGCTAGCCAAGCAAGGTCACAGTGGGTAATAGCTTGCAGCGCATGGCTATGACCAGGGTGAGAGCCTCAGAGACACAATGAACCTTCCGAAAGAGACCAAGGGAACACTGTCATCGTGAGAAAAGCTCTGCAGTGTAAAAAAAACTAGTTCTCTCTCCCTTCCCTTCAGCTCTGAAAGGTTATAAGTCCTTCATGGTGCTTTGCATTGCCTGTACTCCAATGCAATCATGCCAGTGATGGCAGACAAGTACAAGGCAGAGGAGCTGTATCATTGGCACTCTCTTCTTTTTTTACCTGTTACAAACTGCCAGAGATCTTCGTAGTACCTGATAGTACTTTGACTGAGGTGTCTTGAGACCTGCTGTGTGGTAAGTAGATGCTATAAACCCTTTCTGACTCACAAGACACTGGTTTTGATGAGGAAAAACAAATACAGGACAGACAACAGCACTTCTATGACATTATATAGAAGTTGTAAAGGGAAGGTCAAGATGATAATCCAGGTGTCCTAACTCATTCTCAGACACACAGGCATTTCAAAAAAAATCTTGTGTTTTTTAGGCATTGTGTCCCCCAGAGCAAAGTTGTTCTGTGCCACCTTAGGGAGATCATTGCATGTCTCTGCCTTTGGGACCTCCTCTGGCACCTGTGACTTGTACATGTCAAAAGGTAATTTAGAAGGTCAAAACTGGGACTGTCCCAGAAGGACTGGCATAGTTACCCCTTAATGAGCTAATAATCCCTACACAGCAAGAAAGGATTTAACTAAGACATCATTGTGGCCAAGTGGAAATGTGCCCATTGGCATGTATTGAAATGGGAGGGAAAGAGAAAGAAATTAATTGAAAATGAAAAGTGTTAAGAGAAATTCTGGAAGGAGACAAGGCTGCTGCTTCATGCAGAGGTCTGACAAGGGACACCTGAGGGCAACCTGTTGTGGTGGTTGGGGAACCCATCTGGTGGACTGGAAAAGGTGGCAGAGAGTTTGCACCAGGACACAGAGGCAGTGACCTGCCTGCCCCTTCCAGCTGGGCTGGGAGCTCTGCCAGCCTGTGGGAGCAGGGTTGTATTTGTCCACATGAAACTCACCCTGGAAAAGGTGGAGAGGCTCCCTGGATGACTTCCTGCATGTAGCAGCGGGATGGGAGACTTGTGCACGTGATAGCCGTAGTCTGGTTAGCAAAATCTTTTTGCTTTGCTAGTAATCACAATGAGTTGGGGCCCTCCAGCTGTGACTCAGAACTATTCCAGTCATGCTGAAGAAAACAGCCTGCACAGAGCCCTGGCCACCATGCTGCCTGCAGTGGATGGGCTCCTGCCCATCTTCTCTTCTGCAGGACCTGGGAGCTAGAAGGGGTCTGGCATGCATCTGGCATTGGGACCTTCAACCTTTGTCTGATATATAAACTCCTAAAATATGCTGGTGTCAGTGCAACTCCCTGCACAGCAATTTTAAGCAGACTGATGAGAGGTCACTTTTCCCCCCAGATCCCTCTAATGCACCCTACTTCAGAAAAATCACCACATTATTTCACTGCCACCCTGGCCTGTTTAATGCCACTTTCTGCTGAGATACCACAACTGATGAGTTAAAGCAGTTGCCCCTGAGACACTGGCATAATGTCCCCTCGAGGGGAAAGGTGTGGGTAGGTGCTTCATGAGGGATAGGAAGTGGCTGTGGGTAGGAGATGGATGTTCAAGTTTTCCACAGTCACAGGCTTCCCACAGGGCTTTAAAAAACCTTTCCATGCCTCAGTTCTCCATGTGAACTGTGCCAGCAGGGTCCAGGGATGGTATGACAGACTCATAGAGATTAGTGCTTTAGGCACTGGGGCAGCTCTGGGCTCCTGAAGGTTTTGGAATCATGGAGAGCTGGAGAAGAAGATGCAACTGCTGCTGAGCATGTTTTCAGGAGAGCTGGCTGAGAAACCAGGCCAGGTATGTCCCTGTGAGAGGTGCTGAGATCTCTGTGAAAGTCCAGTGAGTCACAGCCAAGCCGTGAACCACTGTGAAACTTTGGCCCAAAGATGGTGCCCCAAGAACTGGGGTGTGAATGGTGAAGACTGAGTTCTCACCCAGAGACATCAACAATTACAAATAATATCATAATAATTTAATAATTAGTAATAAAGTAAAAGAAATAAACCACATGATCTGAAGCAGTATGTTCCCTTCTGAAAAACCTCAGGGCACATACAGCCTGGCCATTTCCATCAGTCCCCTGCCTGTTTCTTGGAGGAGATGGGATCACTGGACTCTTGCCCAGCCTTGGCCACGATCAGTATGTCTGAGCATGTGTCCCTGTGTCTGTCTGCATGCACCCATGCACGCCTGCATTAACCACTGGCACTGCTTCCACCCAGCTCTGTGGGGCCAGACTCTAAAAGAAGGATCCCACAGGGAGCACACCCATTTGGGGTGGACAGGTCTGGGGTGACACCTGCACCTCAGTTTTCCCCTAGCCACGAGAGCATCAGCATATTTAATAACGTCTTGATGACTGGAGGGGTGTTTAATTTAGTGGTGTGGCGCCTGCTGCTGCTGATGGAACTGTTCCCAGCAGATTTACACCTGTTTCCGTGGAGTGGCTGCTCAGCTCTCCTCTAGTCCCAGCCTCTTGTGCTGCCCCTCAGAACCTTCCTCCTCCCCTGCCTGGACAGTGACGCCTGTTGGGGCACAACTGACAGGCTGGGAAATGCTGGGGTGAGCTCACTGTGCTACCAGAAACCTCATTCTTTTAGAATGATGAGCCATACAAACTTAGCACGCTCCTTAATTTTGTAAGGAGACAGAGAGGATTTGTTTCTCTTGAATTTCTGCTCCATTTTTACCTTCTTCTTCTCCTCTGACTGGGTTCAATACTGTCTGGGATGGCCCTGAGTCTCTCTAAAAAGTTAATTCATCATGCTCGTGCATTTCTGGGGTGAATAAGTTTGCAGGTAGTCCAGATGTCTTCCAGGCAGTCTATTATGCATACTTTGGGCATGCTTTTTTTTTTTTTGGTGCCAGGCAAATCTTGCAAATTTTTCAATTTCTTCTATGTGAATAAGTCCTACTGGCAGCAAACCCACCATGGATGTTGGTATGTAGCTGGGGTACAGTTACCAAAGTGTTCCCAAGAATTCAGAAGTAATGACTCAAGCATCCCTTTCCCTTGGATCATTAAGTCAGCCTAGAAATACAGAGATCTGAAAAGTGTCCTGCTTGTGACATCTTTCTCTGGCAGCTTCAGGGTGCCTCTGCTCAAGCTTTTACCTGCAGTCACAGAAGAGAGAAAAGCTTCTCTACTAAAGCATGTCTGTTCAAAAATGAGAGTGGAAATGTTTGGGTAATAGCATGATACATGTCATGAGGAGCCACAGAAGCATCTGAAAATCACAAACTGTAGGATGATATGGTGGAAGTTTAGCAAAAACTTGGAGACCTTGCCCCCTCCTTAGGCATGGCTGAAAACTGCTGCTGAAGCTGATGGTGGGAAGAGGCATTTAATAGAATCACAGAGTCATAGAGTAGTTTGGGTTGGAAAGGACCTTAAAGACCACCTGGCTCCAACCCCCCCATGCCATGGGCAGGGACACCTTGCACTAGACCAGCTTGCTCCATCCAGCCTGGCTTTGGGCACTTCCAGAGATGGGTATCTGGAACTTCTCTGGGCAACCTGTTCCAGTACCTCACCACCCTCAGAGTAAAGAATTTCTTTCTAGTATGTAATTTAAACCTACTTTCCTTCAGTTAAAAGCCACTATCCCTTGTCCTATCACTACATGGCCTTGTAAAAAAATCTTTGCCCTATTGAAAAAATGTCTCTGCCATACTGAAAATCAGCCACTTCTCACAATTCATGTGGTTAGCAGAAACATTTCGGCAGCAGAAACATTTTGCAGCTTCTTCTGAATCTTTTTGTCCCCTCTTAGAAATGGCCATCCACTCTTGAAGAAACATCAGCTTGCCTTGGTGAAGAGTCTCTTCATCCTGGGACAGAGCACTGGCCCATTGGCTGTGTCTGCTGTGGGAGGCTGGGAAGCAGAGGCTGGAAAGCAGAGGCTCCACTTGGGTAGGCTGGATGCTCAGAGGAGCCCTGCTAGAAGGAAGATACCTCAGCAGCAGCCTCCTGCACCAGCTCTGTGCTGAGAAAGAAAGAAAAAAAAAGCCCAACACCCCCAAAACATGCAGCCAATGCTTTCCTGGAGGAAAAAGCAGTATCTGTGTCTGTCCAAGCCTGGGGCTAGGAGGGTGTTATGCCAGAGCATGCTGTAGCTTTTCTTTCTAACCTGAGGTTCCTAGTTAAGTACCACCTGGCAGCACCTCTGAGCTGCAGCCTGGGTCATGGTTTCCATAAAGGGCTGCTGGGTTCACTCTTATTTATAACGCTTGCCCCTGGCACAGCGTGTCAGCTTGCAGAAGTCATCTCTCCCCTGGGAGTGGGGAGTCATTCCACAGGCTGTGCTCCTGTTTCCATCCCCGCCTGCCAAGGGGCCTCCCACCCCCTGGCAGATGGGTCCGGGGGTGGCTGGCTGAGGGGCATGGCAGAACAGCCAGTTTCAGAGCCTCATCTGCACCACTAGAGGAAAAGTCCTGTTTGCCCAGCAGCAAAGGAGGTGAACACTCCTGTGACTTTACCCCTATGGTAAAAAGCAGGAGGAAAGAGGGTACACAGGAGATACAGTGCCTAGTTTCTAGTGTAAACTCTAGGAAGTAGGTGTATGGCTTTCTCTAGTGCTCCAGGGAAAGTGGGAACCACTACATCCCTGTGGGAGACAGGTTGTCTGCAGGCAGGGGAAGCGTTTTCTTTTCTGCTTTCTTAAAAAGCATTTTAATAGATACTGTGGGTAAGGAGGATCACAAAAAACTGAGGCATGGCTCCAGCTTGGTCCCTTCTTCTCTGAGTTTATCAAAGATGACTTCAGACTGACTCTTAGAGCTGCCAGCTGTACCAAATGGTGCACTCCAAATGGAATTGTACCAAAGTGAAGATCAGACCACCAGATGCCAGCCTGTGGCCACCGTTCAGACATTCCTCATGGCTTGGCAGCAACCCATGACATTGCTCTCAATGGGTCCCTTGCTGGGTGCTGTGGTCCTAGTGAATGCTGAAAATCCCTGACTGAGGGACATTTTGATGGACAGGAGACAAAAGCCAGCTTGGAGGATGTGGCAGGTTTTAGAAGTCAGGCTGTACACTGACAATGTTCTTCATCCTCTTGTGTCTCAGAGCACGTGCGTGGGGTGAGGAACCAGCACTGCCAGCTCGGCTCTTCCGCCTCTCAGGAGCCGCACGTCACAGCCGTGCGCAGCACCCGCACGCTGACGGCCACAACTAAGCTCCTACAAAGCTCCCTGGATTAGCAGGTGGGGATATACAGGGCAGGGATGCAGTAATTTGAGCTGGAGTAGTTAGTGCAGTCAGGCAAATGTCACATGTAAAAAGAGGATCTAAAATGATCTAGCACAGCAGTTTGTGCTCAGTTCTTACTGGCCAGTAGCAGAAACCGAGATAGCTTTATTTTAGTAAATATAACTGATACTGTTCATCCTTGGTCAATGTACTTTTCTTGTTGTTGTTGTGGAGTTTTTTTCCTCTTTTTTTCTATGTGGTTTTTTTTCTTTCCATTTTAATCCAGTATAGAGGGAAAGATTTCCAGGAGGATTAAAGAGCTTTCATTATGCTCTCTGGGATGTTTTGACAGAGATACAAATACCCACCTCCCCATAAATTGGAGTTTCCTGGACTACTTATATTACTATTTTGCCAGAGTTAAAGCCTGCAGATTTAAGAACACAATGCCCTTTAAAAGACCAATTTCAAGCTGCAGTCATTTCAGGATCATTATTTCATTTGCAAGTAGCAGATTTTTAGGGTTTAAACAGCCAATTAGGTACTTGAGGCTAGTCCTGCAAAGATGGGAAACTGGGATTTTTTTTCTGCTCCTGAAGTTTCTGATTGTGATTTGTCCAGGTCAGACCCACAGATGAGAGATTTATGCAGCTAAATTAATAAGAACAGGGCCTGAGTCACTGATGCATTTAAATTTTTCAAATCTGATGAAGACCCTGAGTATTTAAGACATAAGTTAGTCCTTTTGACTTCTATGTGTTGTGCTCATATACAGAACTATGTGGCTGAACAGCATCATTTATCCTGACAGTGTCAACCCAAATAACTGCACATGCTTAAAAGGGGAAGACTACCCAGGAATCATCTCAGGCAGGCTTTCAATGACATTAATTGAGGTGCTAATTGAAAAAACCCAGCTAAAACTCTCCAGTGGCAGAAAGAACAGATCCTGCAACATAAAGGACTTTAAAAGTGTGTTTTGATTCGACAGAATGGTTTGGAGTGAAAGTATGTCTTGATCTTTTGAACTGCAATATTTTCATTTTTATCCAAAATTCCCTTCCTGTACCTAAGCTGTGTCTCAGATGAGAGCTGGGAGACCACTGCTTGAGGATCAGGCCCTAACACATGCACGTACACACATACACACATTTACTGGAAATGTTTTGAAGGAAACCTGGGGAGCCTGATACTCAGGAAGAGGTTGCAGGGCGGCCAAACCTGCCCAGAGTTATCGAGCCCAGAGAGATTTCACTTCTTAAACTGTAGTGAACCAAACGCTATGACCAGCTGCTGTCTTACAGCTATCCAGTGACAGTAGCTTGGCTTTTTTTTGGCCTGTAAATTACTGTACACAGGTGGGGAATTTATTAGCATAAGTAAAATTAGGAAGCAGCACTCCATCTATCTCCCCACTGACACTGACAGGCTGTGAGATGTTGACCTTCTCTGAAGTGTTAGTCTGGATCGCCCTGAACCCACCGAAAACACTTAGGCCTGTGCTTAATTTTGCATCCCATTAGGTCTGCCCTTGTGCTAGAAGTTAAGTATGTGGGTCACTGTTTTCCTGGATCAGAGCCCAACTCCTGAAGGCCCTTCAAGATTTAGCTAGATAGAGCTTCTTAAATGATATGATGCAATTAATGGAATGGGATTCTGCTCTCTTTTCTGCTGGTGGATGATTTGTGATGGGGAGGCTGGGCTGCACAGAAGTATACAACCAGCCATCAACAGTTTCTCACAAACTATCAACTGTAAGCACATTAATAATTTTTAATTATCAAAGTCTCTGAGAGATCAGCCTTTTTGTAGCTGATCAAGGCTGTCTCTCCTTGCAGATCCAGCATCCACATGCCAAGGTCAAAATTAAGAGCCAAACTCTGAAGCTCAAAAGTGACTTTGCTTTAGCTGGGAGATGTCAGAAGACTGAGACCAGCTACTGCAGGATGATCAGGTCTTCAGATTGAGCTGGTAGCTCTTGAGTCTCCTTGGTGGTGGGATATAGCCCCTGTATCCCATGTATGGTGGTGTGCCTGGCATGGCAGAAGACAGTGACTGACGTTCCTTTCCATTTCTTCCAACACCGGCAGAGGAGGTGACTGTGACCTAGACCCATAGAATCACAGAATGTTTTGGGTTGGAAGGGACCTTAAAGATCACCTAGTTCAAGGGATCTGAGAAGCGCCTTGCTCATGATATTTCTCCAGCATGGCAGCTTCAGGGTGCCTCTGCTCAAGCTTTTACCTGCAGTCACAGAAGAGAGAAAAGCTTCTCTACTAAAGCATGTCTGTTCAAAAATGAGAGTGGAGATGTTTGGGTAATAGCATGAAACGTCATGAAGAGCCATGGAAGCAAAAGAGACCTTGCCCCCTCCTTAGGCATGAAAACTGCTGTTGAAGGTGATGGTGGGAAGAGGTATTTAATAGAACCACAGAGTCATGGAGTAGTTTGGGTTGGAAAGGACTTTAAAG